>PRKT01000009.1:1292432-1303047 GCA_003671525.1 Saccostrea glomerata
GGGGGGGAGGGGCTTGAATTTTAACACCCCAGGGTATCATGATTTGAACGAACTAGAATCTACACTACCTGATGATGATTCCATATAAATATATGTATTACTAATCATGACTTTGAAGTACTTGAAAAGAAGATTTAAAAAGATTTCACTATATATTCCAATGTTAAACTTTGGTCGGCCATTTTGGCCCCACCCTAGCCCCGGGGGTCATGATTTTCAAGAACAAACTTCAATCTACACTACCTGAGAATAATTTCACATGAGTTTCATCTTTCCTGTCTCAATGGTGCTTGAGAAGAAGAGTTTTACAGATTTTTCCTACATATTCCTATGTAAAACTTAGATCGGCCATATTGGCTAATCCCTAGCCCCAGGGGTCATGATTTGAACAAAGTTGAATCTAGACTACCTGAGGATGATTCCACATGAGTTTCAGCTTTCCTGGCCCAGTGGTTCTTGAGAACAAGATTTTTAAAGATTTTTCCTATATATTCCTATGTAAAACTTTGATCGGCCATTTTGGCCCCACCCTAGCTCTGGGGGTCATGATTTGAACAAACTTGAATCTACACTACCTGAGGATGATTCCACATGAGTTTCATCTTTCCTGGCCCAGTGGTTCTTGAGAAGAAGATTTTTAAAGATTTTTCCTATATATTCCTATGTAAAACTTTGGTCGGCCATTTTGGCCCCACCCTACCCCCGGGGGTCATGATTTGAACAAATTTGAATTTACACTATCTGAGGATGATTCCACAGTAGTTTCATTTTTCCTGGCACATTGGTTCTTGAGGAGAAGATTTTTTAAAAATGCCATTAATTTTTCTCTAATTCATAATTATCTCCCCTTGGAAAAGGGTGTGGCCCTTCATTTGAACAAACTTGAATCCCCTTTACCCAAGGATACTTTGTAGCAAGTTTGGTTGAAATTGACCCAGTGGTTCTTGAGAAGAAGATGAAAATCTGAAAGTTTACAACAACGACAACAACAACGCTGACAACAACGACAACGACAGACAACGGACAAATTGTGATCAGAAAAGCTCACTTGAGCCTTTGGCTCAGGTGAGCTAAAAAGATATTGATCAGTGTTTTCCCTAAGAACCGCTACCGGCCAAATTGACCACTTTGATTAACAAAAATGCCGCTTTAAAATCAAAATTTGTTGTAAGGTCCACAGAGATTTTGCTCATAAACCTCGGCCCAGAGCCTGTTACAACTGATCTCTAACCTTTTACTTTGAAATAAAGGTAAAACACTGATTGATGGGTAGTTCATACAGACTGAGGTATTAAACAAGTCAAACAAAAAAGATGTCATTTGATCTGTATAAAATAATGTTTTAAAAGAGACTGGTAAAGTCTAATGTATTAAGAGATTGGTACAGACTAATGTTTTATATTGATCTCTGTAGTCAACTGCCCTTTTAAGGGTAAATATAAGGATTTTGTTCAAAGACTTACATAGGCATATCTCCAGAGCAGGGTCATCGTTAGCATTGCCTGTTAATGAAATTCATAATAATTATAAACATCTTTACTATATTCCATCCCATATATGGTAATTAATGAAAATTTCAGGAACATTATGATGACTTGTAATACTACCTGACTGGGTTTCAAACTCCATGCCAAACTCTGTGGGTGGGGGTTGAGTGATGGGGTCCCTCCCTGTTTTGGCCTGGATCTGTTCTCGCAGACTCTGGAGCTGCATCTTCAGACACTCGTAGCTAGCTGTGTGGATTTTCTGGATCCAGTCATCCCTCTCATCTTCTGTGGCCGCCTGGAACTTATAAGTGTGCTCCTCTCCCTCATAAACTAAAAATCACAGACATTAAATTATAATACAGAGAAATATGGACAAAATACTACATTAAACTATTCAGTTAATTGAATAAAAACTGTGGTTCTGACAATTATTCTGTTGATATGCGACTTTAAGGATAACTCCTTTGTCCTATTCTATCATTGGTAAGATCTTAAGTTTGTTGAACACCTAATTTTGTGGTCTGACCCAATCACAAAATCAAAGAAAAATGGAATTCAAAAGTGTCACAATACAATAGATTACCTAAAAGAAATCCAAAGTCTACAGATGCCAGGTCCAATTCTACGGTACATCTCTCTAAAACCAGAACTCCAACAGGAGGTTCACTGGACTAAAAATACAGAATAAATCTATAATACACCATAACAGACTACTGTAAACCAACTAGTATTCACAACATCCTTTATTTGAAATTTGTCAGTTTGAATTCGATAAAACCTGTGCCTAAGGAAACAATAAATACAAATACTCAGGTAGATTATTGGTTTGCAACAAGAAATATTCACTATGTACAGGAATAAAACTTGATTTACAATTGAAAATTGTCTTTCACCCATTCATCATGTTAATAAATACAATATCTAGTACTCCTATCTACAAATTTATCTTTGACTCATAAAAACTAAGATATATCTGATAAATTCCTTACCACAGATTTGTCTTTGTCTTTGAAATAAAAAAGCAGGTTTCCTTTCAATCTCAGATATCGTTTCTGATATTCTACGGAAGAAAAGACATAATTAACGAGTCTGACTTTTTCCAGCCAATTTCTAGAGAATCAAATAAAATTCTGTGTTTCAAAATAGAGACTAGGAAAAACTAAATTCTCTTTAAGAATATTACATGTACCATCATGGATTCATAAAATAAAATCATTTAATTAAGAGGAAAAAAAGTACAGCCAATCCATGCTCAAACACATTGGGCCTGAGAAAAACTTGTAGATAATTAAGATACTAAAGGTATAATACTTTAATATCAAGCAGTTGGGACTTTTAAATTACTTTAACCGCATATCTATGGTACATTATATTGAGAAGTTCAACTGTATTTCAATTCATAAGTACATTTATTGACAAGAGTCAATGAATTTTACACTAAACTTTGTACTTTAAATAAATCCATTTACCGGTACATAAAAAAAATTCCAGCATGACTGATTATTGTAAATCATGTATTCCCAGGAGACTGCAATATGAACATCAAAATGAGTACAGTAATATTATAGTAGGTGACACTGAGTACAAAGCTATAACTTATTGATTTTGGTACATAACAAATCACATATGCCATATTCACTCTATATAAATTACCGGTAAGTCTGAGAGGAATTGTACTTTCAACAATTGTATAATAGAAAGATAGAAGTTACTAGTTAGCCATTTTATTTACTCTTAGCAGTGAACTCAGACAATATTTAAATCTAAGCCAAAAGGAATATTCTGAGGAAATGTTAGTACACAGAACTTTTTTATATAAAGGAAAACACTTTCGACAAAAGCTTGAAAGTTTCTTAAATGACATATAATTTTGCACTTTTCTCTATTTTTTGGAAAAAAATTCATCACATTTTCAAGCTGCAAAATTCTGAATTCAAAAAGTTAAATGAATGAAATCAGACTTATCAGTTTTTCTTCTGTATAATGGATATTACTCTGAATTCTACATTTGTTCACTGCATTTGTTGTCTTTGTGCAAAACTATTGTGGTAAACCCACCTTCTCCTTTCTTAAACAACCCATCCAGTTTGTCCTTCATTAACAGAGGTCCCTCTTTGTCAAATGTTCCTTCATGAGCCAGATGAACCAATTCTTTATTGTTAAACCTCATGATGGTAACAGTACCAGGGTTTGGATAGAAATTCAGAATTTACATGCTCACATCACCTGTGATAAATTTTAATAAAAACAAATAACCAAAAATTACAAAGTTCATGAAAAAGGTTAAAGTTGGTTAAAACTCAGTTAAGTTTTACACAAATAGGTCAAAGGATAAGTTCAATGTCAACAGGTATAAAATGCTGACACCCAAAGAAGGATTTTGTCACAAGGAATTCACATGTGGAATATGTCCATGATGACTGAAGCAGACAATAATGAATATTTCTGTCAGCTTATCTCTCTTATCCACTGTTCTAGAGCTAGTCAAATTATTTATTTCCCTGAAACCTAGATTAAACAACTGATTGATGAATATCATTAACAGAATCAAACCTGAATACAAGTCTATTGCGCAGTAATTCATTTTGACTCTGAATGGCTTCAAGGTTGACTGATATTCATGTGTGATGGTCAGCCGCTTCAATTGGCAGTGGGCAGTTAGAGCACCTGACCAGAATTTCAGGGGGCCCGGGTTCGAACCCTGGTATGGTCTGCTGCATTTTCTCCTATCCCGTTACACATGTTTTTCTGTTATAATGTTTACCAGTTTACTTTTGAAAAACAATATACAAATATTTCACAGTTTCTTCTTACCATCAGGATTAGTAAATGAGTCTTACACTTACAGGGAAGAGGGAACACAAAAACTTATCAAGTGGGCGTTAACCCACTACCCAGTTCTCTTTTCCGTGGCTTCAAGTCTAAAGGTTTTTGAACACCGCCCTTGATTACTCTTTACAATAAAAGAGAGTCTAGCACAAAATCAAAGATAAATTTCAGAACTTGTATATCATATACTAAAATCTTACAAGGTATTTAAAATAAAACCATGGTGTCACATGCCATTACTTTTTATCTTGTAGATCAAAGAAATAATCTGTGACAAATTTTAACAAAATTAATTTTTCTTAATGAAAAACATACCTTTGAAAAGAAAGAAAGAAAACACACTTGTAATTGGACGAAAAGCTCGTCTTTTTCAATATACAATCATGTTATAAAATTCTAATTTGTCAATTTTGTGTCTGCTTTCATTTTTACATTGACTTCCGGATAATCAGTTTTGTTAACTCGGACACAAGTTCACAAAGTCTTAGTAAGTCAAACAGAGTTATATTCGGTTTTAAATTCCTTTCAATTTTTCACATGAACTCCTATTAAATATGAAAATACGAAAACAATATATCCTTCTGTATTCATTAACCCAGAAGTGAATAAAGAATTAGAT
Source organism: Saccostrea glomerata (assembly GCA_003671525.1). Classification (NCBI taxonomy): domain Eukaryota; kingdom Metazoa; phylum Mollusca; class Bivalvia; order Ostreida; family Ostreidae; genus Saccostrea; species Saccostrea glomerata. Next base: position 1,297,368 of record PRKT01000009.1, read on the forward strand.
AGATTACATGATCAGTACGTACTGATTCCTGCTGAGAAAGCAGGTAACAACATTGTCTTCGTTTGTAAGGCTCATTACTATATAAATTGTATTTTAGAAGAACTTGGATTTAATTCTACAAATGGTAATCTAACTTATACTCATACAATTGTACTTCCCTTTCCTTGGAAGAAATATGTCAGTTTTGAATATTTTTAATATTCCACAGAGCCAAAATGAATTTGAACTACCATATAATATACTGATAGGATTCCAAATCTTCATTCTTGAATCCTTACAAACAAAGATACATTGCGGCTTCCAGTAAATGTTCAACCAAGCTCTTTCTTTAGTCTTTACTCCTCACTAAGATATTGACAGTAGTGAAGGAGATACTTCAAGAGTATTGTGCAACAATATATGCAAGAACTGGTGTAAATCAGACGTGGATACTCAAAAATTCCAAAGAACTTTTGGACAATTTGAAATCTCAAGATTTTACCAAAATCAACAGCTCAAAAACTAACCACTTTTCAACTTTATACATAACCATTCCCCACGATAAATTACAGTCCAGGTTTTTTGATATTATTGACAGATGCTTTTTCAAAAAAAATGAAACTCGTAAATTTACTTACCTGCATGTCATGGACATTTGCAAAGTCATTTTGTTAAAACAGATTCTGATTGTACACACAAGTACTCTGACGTTGACATTAAAAAGATGCTTGAGTCTCTGATTGACAATATCTTAGTAGTTTTTTGGAGACCAGGTCTTCCAACAATCTATTGGAATTCTCATGGGTACCAAAATGGTACTGCTTTGATATTTGAGGGTGGAAGAAAATTGAAAGTAATCGATTATAAATCGATTACATTGACTAAAGTAATCGATTACAATCGATTACAGGACAAAACTGACTATAATCAATTATTAATCTATTACACAAAATTCCCCAAAGTAATCGATTATTAATCGAATATATTTTGCAGTAATCGTGTCCATGCCTGGTACCAATTGCGCTCCTTTATTTGCAGACGTATTTTTGTATTCATATGAAGCAGACTTTGTGCAAAATCTTATACAAAAAAGAAGAACACACTTGCTGTGGATTTCATCTCGACATTTAGATATATCTATGGCAAGCCAAATTCACAAAAATGAGATAAACCTAGTTTCACAATCGATAAACTAGGTTTATCGACTGTTAACTATAGTTTACAAACCGTAAACTATAGTTAACGATTCGTTAAGTATAGTTTTCATCTGTAAAACTATATTTAACGGTCGTTAACTATAGTTTACGAATGCTAATCTAAGTTTATCTGTCTGAATAAAGCGTTAACAATAGATTTTGTTGATAAACATAGATTCACGTTTGTAAACTATAGTTTACAATCGTAAACTATAGTTAAGAGTTGTTAATCATAGTTTCACAAATCGTGAAACTATATTTATCAGATCGTTAACTATAGTTAACGGTTTGTAAACTATAGTTTACAAATCGTGAAACTGTATTTATCAGATAATCTATGTTTTGCAATCGCAAATGATTGTTTTCGGTGTTAAGTATAGTTTACGGTTGTGAAACATAGATTATCGCGTTAACTATGGTTTACAGATGTGAAATATAGATTAACGTTGTTAACTATAGTTTACAGTCCGTAAACTATAGTTTACAACTGATAAACCTAGTTTATCGATTGTGAAACTATGATTATCTCATTTTTGTGAATTTGGCGTGCCATATATATCGACGACGTATTTTCAATTAACAATGTTAATTTCCATTCCTATGTCGATACTATATATCCTGGTGAGCTTGAGATAAAAGATACCACAAAGTCTGACACATCTGTTTCATACTTGGATATTTTACTTGAATAAAAAAGGTTATGGTATAATCTTACAACTCTAAGCTCTATGATAAACGTGATAACTTAAACTTTTTTATCGTATACTTCCCTTATATACTTATGCAGCAATGTATCTGCATCACCTGCATACGGAATTTATATATCTCAGTTGATTCGATACGCAAGAGCATGCTCTTCGTATGAACAATTTCTAAAACGAAGTAAATTATTGACAAGAAAGTTGATGAAACAAGATTATCGTTTATGTCATCATTTCGTAAGTTTAAAGGTCGATACAATGGCATTGTCAAAAAATACAATTTATCATTGAGTCAAATGCTGACTGACGTTTTTCATACTAATTTTTAGTCCATTATTTATACACTGAATTGACGATGGATTTTTCCGTTATTTCCCGATCATAACAAGGCGCACACGGTGGGTGTGACCGGTCAGCAGGGGATACTCACTCCTCCATGTCACCTGATCCCACTTGTAATGTTTTGGAGGTCCGTGTTTGCTCTGCTCCTATTTTGTATTGTTTTATGGACTTTGATATTGATTACTGTTCGTTATCTCCATATCATTCACTAAAGATAAGGCTTGTTGTTTTTTCTATATGATGATATTGCACCTCGTTATAGAATGGGAGTAAGACACATGCAGCTAAGTGTAAATAAATATTGATGTAAAGCACATAGAAAATCATTTTATTGTACACGGGCACTTGTTTCGGAGGTAATGTATTTAAACCACAGTATAATAATACCTTGTGTTTTTATAATACTATGGGTTAAAAAAAATATATCTGAAAAAAAGTGTCTGTGCTTTATTTAAACACACTCTTCTGCCTCAGCCGGTTTATTGAAACTGGTTTATATCATAACAAGAAAACATTGATGTAACCATCAATTGTCGCCCGGGAAATATGTAAAGTAGACAATGAAAATGAGTCTTGATCAACAAACCGCTTTTATATGTGTAAAAAGGTATGCGTCTTATTGATGGAGACGATAGTCGCAAATATTTTTAAAAAACTTGTAGTCGGAAAAAAATCAATCAAAACGATACCATTTTAAACTTGATCAATTCCTCAAGTAAATGTTGGCTGCATAAGATATAAATTGAAGTTAGACACATGCATCATTTATATTTAAAAATGTATTAATCTTCAATTTTAGAATATAGAACACGAACTGTGCAGAGTACGTTTTTATCCGAGAAGTAAAATTCGATGTTCTAAAAAAAGGGACCTGTCGTTGTTTCGATAGTAAATGATAAGCAACTTTATGCATTAAATATGAAAAACATATATATTTTTACAGATTCACTTTATGGAAGTAAATATATTATGTATCTCGTAATTTATAAACGAAAAGAACATTCTGATTAACAATCTTTTCAATGTTTAGAAAACCTTTAATTCTACATAACTACTCCCACCCCAATCCCCATACACCAACACTTAAACTTATATGTATAGAGCAGCCCGGTCCTCCGGGCTGCAATAAGCTCTTTATATACTACTTCTATTTTCAAAGACGGTGTATTTTGAATCAAATAAAGTGTTTTGAGAGCACCATTCTTTGTAAACCAAATACTTAAGTCATGTACTTTTGTAATTATGACGTTGTTTTGTTTCATGTCAACACCTTAAATTGTTATTTAATCAAGTACTCACATCATAACAGTCTTTAAAAGTCATTTCACATTCTCACGTAAAAACAAATATATGCTGTTTTATTCAGTTCTTTAATTCGAAATTGAAAATGGTTGTAAATATAGTTTCACTTTTGTGAAAATATATGACACGCCAAATGCACAAAAATGAGCTAAACATAGCTTCACAGTTGATAAACTAGGTTTATAAAGCGTAAACTGTCCCACACCCAGGTTATACAGTATAATTTGGAATGCTATTTAATTCATTCCTTAAGTATAGTTTACAGTTCTGAAACATAGATTATCGCGTTAACTATGGTTTACAGATGTAAAATATAGATTAAATAACGTTGTTAACTATAGTTTACAGTCCGTAAAATGTAGTTTACAAGCGTTAAACTGTTAAACCTAATTTATCGACTGTGAAACTAAGTTTAGCTCATTTTTGTGAATTTGGCGTGCCATAAAAATATGATTTACAGCTGTTAACTATAGTTCACGATTGTAAGTTATAGTTTACAGACGTGAATCTTTGTTTATCAACAAAATCTATTATTAACGTTTTATTACAAACAGATAAACTTAGATTAGCATTCGTAAACTTAGTTAACAACCGTTAAATATAGGTTTGCAAATGAAAACTATAGTTAACGAATTGTTAACTATAGTTCACGATTTTGTAAACCATAGCTGACAGTCGATAAATTGAGTTTATCAACTGCGAAACTATGTTTAGCTCATTTTTGTGAATTTGGCGTGCCATAATAGTTAATTAGTCCGTCTGTCTGTCACATTATCGTTTTGTCAAACTACATTTACATTTTAGACAAGAGCAAATTTGAATTTTTTAATTTAATTAGTGGAGCCCTGCAGATATGCAGTAAGGTTTCTAATGTTCAATTTCACCCTAGGGATTATTTGGGGTCAAAAATTATATGTTCAAAACTGTAGATCAAAGGGGCCCTCTTACGTTTTTTTTTTTTTTTTACAGTATAGTTGAATTATCCTTGGGAATACATTTGGAGATAAACTGCAGGTTCTCAAACAGGCAACAAAAATTTTCTCTACAAAACGCATGCTTCTAAACATCCTCCTCAGTACATTTTATGCAGCAAATACAACTTTAAGAGTATGCTTATGGTGACCTGTAGAGGTGCACTTACTTCGGAATGTACATTTGAACACCCCGAAGACTAAGTTTGATTTAAACTAGGTTTAAAAACTACTATGATATCTTGTTCGCATGCAGAACTCCTGAAGATTTACACTTTAAATATCCAAAAGCTCAATCATCTGAAATATGATTGGTAATGTCTGAAATACCGGTGAGGGATCCGAAATGAGAGGCAAGTAGCTGCAGATCTGTATCACGCTGGTCTGAAAAAAAATTGGATTGGATGACCAGAGAGCTACAGTGCCTTTTATAAAACAAGAGGATCATGGCCACATCGCTCACCTGAATAGTTAACTTGAGGGGGTGGGTTGAATTTTATACTACTTTAGAATGCCACCATATCAATATAGCATACATGTATAACTTTGCTGTTCTTGAAAAGAATTAAAAAAAAAAATTTTTTTACTCCACCTCCCCCTCCCCCCGTGGTGGTCATGATTTGAAAACACAAAACGAATCTTCACGCACGCTTACATGTCACTTTTGATAAAAATAACTTTTGTGTTCTGGAGAAAAAAAAATTCCTACAGATTCTAATGTTAGATTTTAATCAAACCTAAATCTATACCACCTGAGGGTGCTTCCATTAGTTCCATATAAATCACAAATCATGTATTTGCTGTATTCTAGAATTTTTTAAAAGATATTTTAGTCTATATCCCTATGTTAAAAATCCAACACTGTGTCCCAACCCTACCCCCAGGAGTCCTGATTTTAAAAATCTTAATTGAATCTACACCACCTGAGGATGCTACCATATAAATATTACCAATCATGGCTTTGCTGTTCTTGAGAAGAATTTTCCTATACACTTTTATTTAACTTTGATTGCCCAGCCCCAACCTACTTACACATTAAGAAAAATTAGAAATCTACTTTATTCTCATGTACCCGAAATACTGATAAGAATGTCTGCACGACGGCCTTTATTTACATACTAGTATGTCAAAGAATGTTTGCTTGGTAGTAACCCCCCCTTCCCGCGCCCAAACTGGAATCCCCCCCCCC
>PRKT01000009.1:1303169-1382499 GCA_003671525.1 Saccostrea glomerata
CTCCCCGCGCCCAAACTGGACCCCCCCCCCTACAGAAATTCCTATCAGTACCTCTGTACCTATTAGTTAGACCTTTTAAAACAAAAATTTTACTTATCGCTACAAGGGCATATGACTCATGAAATTTAAGAGAGAGAGAGAGAGATCTTCCCCAGTCTCGTCCAAAGACTTGTTATTAGTTTGCAGACTTGATGAGTTCAGCTTCAATTATGGGTCCTATATTGGACCATAAGAATATATTTCCTTTTCACTGTGTTTTGAATAGAGAACCAAAGGCGTGATTTCTGCTTCAAGATATGGATTATTGTTTGAGTACCAATTTCCTTCGCAAGAAACTCTTCAAATAGAGCAATCTAACCCACGATTGATAGCTTTCTTAGACTCTGATAACAACCCGCTAGCTGTTTTCCTTCCCTAATTACCTAGAAAGGTACCAGGGACAATGTTAGAAATGGTATCTTATATGGAATGTTCGAAATGAATAATTCATTTTTTAGGATAACTCGGTCATTAAATGAAAGTTATCAATATTCCTGATCGCATATCGTAAAAGTTCAGACGAACTCGTATTACGCAACTTACAAAAATAGAATTCGGTAAATTAAAATCATAGATACACATTTCGATATACTTTTGTGATATAAGGAAATTATTCAAAAGGTCTGGACTCACTGCCATAAAAGTGAAGAATGTTCGACATAATTTTTACTTCGATGTGACGAAAATAAAAAGTTCCAGAATCGAGTCATAGATGTACTTACCAGAATTACTGGATATTCAATATGAATTACTGGATATTCAATTGATCGAATATCATAAAAATTCTATTGAATTCATTCTGTGTAGTTTACTGAAATGTGAGTGTTCAAGAGAGAAATAGGGAGCTCTGTATTGGTGTATGTGATTATCATGTTTCATTGTTATATAATATTGTCCCAAAACTTACTATTCTAACAGAGCAAAAACCAAATGGAACGTTGACATATATAGAATAAGATGTGTTTGTGAAACACTGATGCCCCCATATAGTAGCTTACTGTGGCGATTTAAATTCTTAAAATAAAAGTCAAACACCGAGGTCAAGGTCAGAGATAAATGATGTTGTTTCTCAAAGAAAAAAACTAGTCTCATTGAATATACCTATGAAATATGAAAGCCCAAACACAAACCTTTCAAAAGTTATAGGCAATGTTATAAAAAGTTTTTTTTAAAATGGGCAAACTCTGACGTCCAGGTCAAAACATAAAATTTAATGGTATCCATGCAAAGTACTTGTCATTAGAAATATACATTTGCAATACATGTTTTAACCCTTATCACAAACTGTTCAAAAGTAATGGACAATATAAACGTTTTTCTAAATGGGTCAGTTTCAAAGGTCGAGGTCACAAATATCTATCTTCATGGAATGGTCTTGTTACAAGGAATATGAAGGTCTTAATACTAACAGTTAAAAAGTTATGGCCAAGGTCCATTATTTTTCAAAGTTTCTTAACTCTAAGATAGAGGTCAATATAGGTAAACAATCTTTACTAGTATATCCATGGAAATGTCTTGTCCATATAATCCAGTTCATTCATTCATTAAAATGTGGGAAAAGCTCTAAGGTCGAGGTCAAAAAACCAAAACTATTTATATCCATGGAAATGTCTTGTCAATTAAAATGCATATGTGAAGTATGAAGGCCTTAGCCCATCTGTTCAAAGGATATGACCGAGGTTAAAGTTTGGTAGATTTTAAGACCAAGTTCAAGATGTCAAATATGTTGGTACCTACAGAAAGGTCTCCTCACGAGAAATGCAAATGTGAAAGCCCTACTTCAAACCAATCAAAAGTTATAAACAAAGATAAACTTTTTGTGGATAAACAGCTATACAGGAAGACGGACGGATAGGACAAAAATTCTGTACCCCGACTTTTCGATTACGGGGGCACAAGAATCAACACATGGAATACGTACAAAAATATGCTCAAGTATAAATTTCCACAAAAATTGTCCAATGGGAATCGAAAATTCATTTGATCTAGGGGTGATTAATAAACACAGCACGAAATCTTGGCATTGGTATGAGAGCTGGATCTGAGATAGTCCTATATACGGCCTCATTTACAATTTGCCAGTACCAGCAATCTGCTTTTGTCCTCCCGTCCGATACAAACGTTTGCTGTAAATAACCATGTCGAGGATACTCTCCTTTATAGTCATGTCCTGTTAATTATTTTTTGTCCAATTTCCCTTCAGACACAACCTCATGACGTCAAACACCTGAGAATGACACGACTGTTCACAGACAAGATGTCAATTAACAGCCTTTTTTATCTGGAATGCTGGCACTCTCTGATGGAACCGTTTATTGTCATCAGAAACAGCGCAAACAGAAAATATCTCTCTTTATTTGAATCACAAAATATCAAACGAATAGCTTTGAAAATGCCCAATCAGGTATGCATTAGATCCTTTATAACTGTTTTAACAGAGTTTTCTTATTTGCAATATCAGTAAATATTTTTTGTTATATGTCTAATTAAGGTAATGGAATATGAAACATTGAAAAAAAATTCTCCTTTGAAAATAAAAAAATCGATTTTCAAAGTTTTGTTTTTAAAATAAAATCAGAAAATCAACAAAGATTTATGTTAACAGAATAAATAATACCTGTACAAATAATTTTGACACAAAAAGCAATAAATATGAATAAGGCAACGTCAGTATCTTTCTTTTCATTTTGTGTGTTAAACTATTTGGAGCATTCCAAATTAAGCACGGCTGAATTCTTTTAACTAGGATTCACGGAGACTGCTCAAACCTATGCATTCTTATGCATTTTATCCAAAACCTTAAATTGTCGAGTTGATAAAATGTATGCTGAAAGAATGTCTAAATATAAAATCAGATGAACTATCAGCTGTAACGGCGGAGATAGGTGATTCTTAAATGCCCTTGCGTTAAACAGGCGACAAATAAAAAAAAGAGTTATCTCGCTTATTCAAAATGCTATTAACGTAATTCACCTCAGGTATAAAAGGGAAAAAAGTTAAACATTGTAAATAAATGCTTATTAGCATTTAAATCACGAATTCTATGACCTCAAGTATACCCTTCTGTTTTCTCTGAAAACCAAACATTTTCATCTGAGATCTCTACACGTCTTTTTTCGTCTCTCTCTCTCTCTCTCTCTCTCTCTCTCCTTACATGTATATAAAAACTGAAGATTTAAATATATGCATTCAATAGTGACGGTAAGTGATATTAACTTTTATACTCTTTATTCCTAAGAAGAATAAAGGTTAAAACACACTTTTAAATATAATAACATATATTTGCAGCTAGAGCACAAATGCCACAATAGCTATTTTGCAACAAAATAGTTAACATTTCGCGGTGCCTTGTTTAGAGCATAGCTATTGCTAGTGATATGTGTATGTATCACATGATTAATTGACGGTTAACATTGACAAATTACTTCCAATACTTATTTTGAATCTGTTGTAGTCATCAGAATTGGTCGGTGCACCTGACAATAACAAATAAGGTTTATAAATATTCATTGGGAGATAATATGTAATTATCATTCAATTCCCTTCAAAAAAATACTCCAATAATTTTAATATTTCATTATTGTGCACCTGTAAAGACACTAACATAATACATGTAGTTATAAAGGAAGCTACTGGCAGTCATAGATATGAATTTAAGATAAATAATGTAACAATCCAGAAATTGCTCCCTACAATCCTACACCTTGGTACCGATTATCATTTCCCGTTTATTCTTTTAATCCATATTCTTTTGTTTTATTATAATAAAACCAAGGCCCTAATCAGTAATGATAGTACTGTGCTTGTCACGGCGCGCCTAATTTATATCCGGGACGTCTACTTTAATGGAGAAATTAAAACCTTTCCCCGTCGTTTCCATTGGATCCCGCAATGTATACAGCTGCATAATTGCACACATTTACGTAATCATCGACCAGTACATATTCCTTGGATCATAAGTGATATCGATTATGATGGATTAAAGTAAATGATTAGCTAGAGTTTTAGTGACATTTCCCAGGGAAAGCCATTAGATCGCAGGGTTAGATTCAAATATATACGCGATGCTGAATCGCCCAAGGAAATGTAGCTTACACTCTCGTATCCTATCGGAAAGTGTAGCTGTTATATCTAACTTAACTCTGCAAAGAAAAGTAGAGTTCAAGCGGAAGTTTAAGTAGCATGTCACTTAAGCTTAATATCTCTGTAAATAATACACGTAGGTTGATAATTTCCCTGTATAGCCGATATTCCTGGTAACGCAAAGCATCAAGCAATCTGTATTTCAACTTGCTTTTATCCCAGCTGTGAGCCAAGCGTGTTTTTACTTTTTTGTTGCGTGCATTGCATTCCGCATTTATAGCAAACGACTGCGTCATTTTCTTTCCTGAATTAGGCGGCAATTAAATTTTTTTATGTTGCATGCAAAAGAGAATAATTTATCCTCATCCTTCACACTTGTTATTTTTTCTCTAGTACTGCGGACTAATTGAAATGTCACCAATGTCATTTGATTTTCCTCACAGCAACTATCATTCAAGTTCCACTAGCATCGAAGAGAAAAATTGAAAGATCTCCTCATGCAGAGCCAGAGGTCAATACGCTTAAACTAGTGATGAAACCGAAGCCACGCTTAAAATACAAATGGCAATTTTCACGACTAAACTTCACTGTACCATGTACTCAGTTATATATCTGGATATAACTCCAGACCCAACCCCCACTCCCAAAAGAAGACTGCAATATCTTAAAGTTACAAACATAATCATTATTCGTGGTTCAGATACTCAGAACCTTGCTTTACTATTTGATTTAACAGTCAACCAAAATCACGTGATATCACAGAAAACAGTAGGTTCGAATACAGGTTCGAATACAGTGATTTTGTTAATTTTTATTATTTTTTTTTTATTTTTGAATTGGTATTAAAAAAAAATACTCCTTGAATAAGGTAGCAAAATTATGTTTTATAAATTATTTTACATTAATTGTTTTATATTTCAATGCGTTCACATTTTGTCATTTTTAGTGCTTACGTTCCAAGATAGAAATAAACATCGAGAACTTGTAACTATGAAGTTACACCTGATGAAAAAATATTGAATATTTTTAAAAAAAGCAACTTCGATCGTTCTGTTACATTCATTATTTTCAGTGCATTTGAAAACTGAGCACAAAAATTATTTATTGTTAGACATATATTATCGGGTATATTCTATTAAATGTATCCAGCATAGATATTTTATCTTGCATGACACCTTTTAATTGAAAAAAAAAGATATTTACAAATAAACAAACATAAGACAGAAATCTATTTCCATGAAGTTTCTAGGTTCATTGTATAAGATATGTATAAAACTACTTGGTGCTTGGACATTCAAATCTGAATTGTTTTGTGTCTGTGATTCCTGCCGACTGCCCATCTAGTGCGCCCACTTTCTTTGGCAATTTTGAGATTACAACATTGATGAAATATATGGAGATATAAAACAAGCAGTATTCAAGATCAAAAATCAATAAAACAATTCAAAATAGGAGCAGAGCAAACAATCAGAGGTGGGATCAGGTGTCATGGAGTAGTGAGCATCCCCTGCTGACCGGTCACATTGGTCTGCTCCTTCTCATGATCGGGAAATAGGAGAATAATCCGTCGTCAATTCAGTATTTAAATAATGGACTAACAAAAAGTATGAAAAATATCAGTCGTCATTTGACTCAATGAAAAATGGTATGCTTACTCCTCTATGGTACCTGATCCCCCCTTCGATGTTCTGGAGGTCCGTGTTTTGCTCTGTTCCTATTTTGTATTGTTTATATATACTGGACTTTTGATCTTAAATAATATTCATTATCTCCAATCTCCATATGTTTACTTCACTGCTCTTAATATCTGAATTAGTAAGGAATAAAAAGAGGATTGGTTGATCATATACTAGAATGCGCTATGTATCTTTGTTTGTTAAGATTTTTATGAAGTTTCGGGATCCAATATAAATATGGTAATTCAAATTCATTTTGGTTGTTTGGGATATAAAAATTATTAAAACTGACATATGATTTTGATCTCACGAAAAATGAATGCTTTTTAGGCACTTATTTTAAGGACCATCAAGGACTTCAAATATATGAATACTATAGAGAATCCTGAGATCGATGACCGGAAGTTTATGGAATCTTAATCGCTAAAAAAATTTTATCATTTGTTTTTTAAGCTTGAAAATTGGATGTATTTGTGACGGACTCGTGGATTTATGACCTACAGAAGACGGGAGAAAACGAACTCAAACCTCTGTGGGTCTATTGATTAGCAGATAATAGCTTAGTAAAAAATATCAGTTTCAGAAAATGACTGAAGTTAATGCCGATCTAGATCTACCTAAACACATTAATGGCATCGTCAAGATTTGCTGAAGCTCTTATCGCGCACGTTTGGCATATCTTCCATCCAAGCGATGAATGCCCTCGTCTTAGTATAGAAAAGGACGATAAATAAACATTTTCTTTGGCTGTTTGTATTTGGTTACTTGCTATTATTATATAGGGAAATCGATTGCTGTATGTTTAATAATAACAGAATATCCAGGACCCTGACTTTGACAAATGGACAAACTGCTCATTGAGGGATACTCATACATCTGTCGGGGGATGAAAAATGAGCTTCAATTACTGGGGCTTGTCAGAGCGCACGGAAAATATTCTAGAATTCAAACAATCAACTTTGGCGTTCCTTATAAGCAGTGTTATATAATAATATAACAGAATCTGCATGTAGATGTCCATTCGCCTTTAAAAATGCATAGGCTCCAGGGTAAATTCTAATAAAGATCGAGAGCAGTGCTAACACTTACAAGCCCTTGCTTGGTCTATTAAATATCATAATTTTCAATGCATTTGGAAAAGACCAAAAAAAAAGTATTAAAGCTTTAAGATTATGTTTTTGGTATACACATTTAGTTTATTTCATGCAAAAATCGTTCAATCGTTTACTAAATGAGTCTGTACACAAGTTCTCACAAGACGACTAAAGAATGCTGGAGTTTTTTTTGTTGAAATTTATTTTTAACGATTAAGGCATTTAAGAATTATGTATTGTGTATACATACTTAGTATTTAGCTTATTTTATACCAAAAATGTTCAATCGTTTACGAAGTGAATTTACACACACGTTTTCTGGAGATTAAAAGGTGCTGGATTTTTTCATAACATCTGCGTAACATTTGGAGAACATTGTCCAATAGTTTGTAGTCTTCAGGGACCAAATCTTCCAAAAAAAACTCTAGGAATTCCAATGGGCAATAATTATGTTTCTTTATTAGCCGCCCGGCTTTTACATTTTAGGCTGTGTACACAGACTGTACTGTTTGTTGGTATTTCTGAGAGCTTTCACTTGTTGTTATGAAATAAAGAGATAACAAACAGGAACCAGGCTTAAATGTGCTTTAAAACAATACAAAGCAGGAGCAGAGCAAACAAGATCTCTAAGAACATTATATGTGGGATCAGGTGCCATGGAGGAGGAAGCATCCTGAAAACAACGAAAGTAAATAATATGTTGTTAACTTCCTCTGTGATCATGGAATTGTTGATTGATATCAATATTATCTCTATATTATATCAGATTGGATTTAATATTTCATACTCAGTATTTTAATGTCAAGACCTGTTTTGAAGCATAATAAAAAAAAAAACGTTTTTGTGATACTTGAAGTCTGATATAAAATTTAATACATGTATTTGACTCGATCTTCAGAAAACTGGAACATAAATCTTGTCGTCGAATGTTACTGACGTGTCTCCATTGACATTCTTGGAATATCCACAAGCATACCTGCTTATGATAGAAAGATATTAATAAAAAGGCACTGGTTACAGTACTGATATTTATTCTTTTATTTCGTAGCGAATCGATTCTATTTGTCACAAGTTTCACTGTCTGCTTTTCATAGATATTGATTATGGATTTTAATTTATTTCACCTACTGAATATTTCATCTTGAATAAAAAATCCATTCTGAGGAATTATTTATTACAATATCCTCAAAGGTGGATTTTATTTTGTTTGTGTTCTTTGTAAAAAATGTTATCTTTATTCGATTCATGAACACATCAGATTATCATTTATTGTCTAATTAATGTCTGTAAGCACTAGTGTACTCACTATCTACCGTGTAGTCTCGTTTCTAGCATGGTGTCTTCTTTTCCCTACATTAACCATTATACTCACATATTAACAATAATAAAACCTTACAGATTAAATGGTATATCGTCTTCTGATTCGTTCCTGATATTTAGTCAGTCTGTAAACGAATAATTTTTTTTATATTACTTCACACAAAAATGACCAGACTTAAAAAGAAAGCTTTAGAGATATCCGTTTTATATGAGTTTATAGATTAACAGGGAAACAAATACATAAGAATAACAAAGCAACGATAAAATATAATGTAAAATTAATTCAAAATATCGATTGAACTGAAAATGAGGATTGTTCTACGAAAACTTAAATCTTCTGTCAACCACACACAAAATAAAATAATCATTGCCCAAGAGGTTTCTGCAATGAAGCAAAATCAAAGGACAGATGCATGATGTTGATACTAACATTTAAACAGCTGTGTACAATCCCTTACGGCTATCAATTTCATTACCGTTTCATAATGGACCTTAGTCTTGTGTTGAAATTTAAACAGGTTTGCCACCTGTAAATTTTAAAATAAGAATTATTTTGTCTCTTTCTTATACTTTTAACTTTATTTTATTTTATTACGATGTTATCTTTTATTTAACCAAATCCCTCTCTTTTAACTATATCCCACTCTTTCCTTCATATTTAAGCTCTCCCGGAAATAAATTTATAATTAAAATACTGAAATGAATGAATGAATAAATAAATAAAATTTGGAAATAAGGAACAATAATCAGGCTCAAAAGTTCATTGAAACGATATAATTGGAAGCATCAGAAAGAGCTCGTAAACAACAGTTGACCAAGGGAAGCATCAGAAAGAGCTCTAAAACAACAGTTGACCAAGGGAAGCATCAGAAAGAGCTGTAAAACAACAGTTGACCAAAGGAAGCATGAGAAAGAGCTCTAAAACAACAGTTGACCAAAGGAAGCATTAGAAAGAGCTCTAAAACAACAGTTGACCAAGGGAAGCATGAGAAAGAGCTCTAAAACAACAGTTGACCAAGGGAAGCATGAGAAAGAGCTCTAAAACAACAGTTGACCAAGGGAAGCATGAGAAAGAGCTCTAAAACAACAGTTGACCAAGGGAAGCATTAGAAAGAGCTCTTAAACAACAGTTGACCAAGGGAAGCATTAGAAAGAGCTCTAAAACAACAGTTGACAAAGAGAAGCATTAGAAAGAGCTCTTAAACAACAGTTGACCAAGGGAAGCATTAGAAAGAGCTCTAAAACAACAGTTGACCAAGGGAAGCATTAGAAAGAGCTCTAAAACAACATTTGACCAAGGGAAGCATTAGAAAGAGCTCTTAAACAACAGTTGACCAAGGGAAGCATAAGAAAGAGCTGTAAAACAACAGTTGACCAAGGGAAGCATAAGAAAGAGCTGTAAAACAGCAGTTGACCAAGAGCAATGGAGGAGTAAGCATCCCCTGTCAACTGGTCACATCCACCGCATGCTCCTTGTCACGATCGAGCAAACGGGATCATCCCAAAATAGAGCTCATTCATTATCTAAACTTGGTCTTAGGTATGAAAGACTTAAGTCAGCATTCGACTTAATGATTAGATTGTATTTGTTGACAATGTTATTGAATTTATAGGATGTTGAATACTGTTGATATTCTTGTTTCATCACCTTGTTTCTGATAATAATTTGTTCGTACGTAGATCACGCTCTTGCGCATAGAATCAAATGAGAAACATAAACTACATTTTCAGACGATAAGGGTATATTGCTTCATGAATAAGGGAAGTTGAAGATACAGAAAAACTAAAGTCATCATTCTAATCATTAAGGTTTGTCGTTAGGATTATATGATATACGAAAGACTTGCGTCAGACTCGGTGGTTTCTTTTATTTTAAGTTCACTGAAATAAACTAATGTTTAAACTAATGTAACTATTGTTCACTGATAGTATGTCTTCAATAGATCAAAATGTCGAGTTGAAGGCCACAACAACTATTTTCTTCTTGTCACGCACAAGTCTAATATAAACAACATTCTGCATTACATGAATACAAATATAGGTTTGCTTTTAACGGGGCGCAATTGTGTATCCAAACAAAATCCGACAGATCGTTCGATGATTAAATTTTCAAAATCAACAAAGATATTGCCAATCAGAGTTCAAGCATCTATTTAAGGTATTCAACCCCTAATAGGAACAAATTCAATGAAATTGAAAACATTACAGATATGTAGGCATTGAATACTCAGTATATTTAGACATACTTCCCATTTATTGCTATTAATATGTATAGTGGGATGTGTCCTAATTCATGACATTCAATTTTGGTAAGAGTTGTCTCCCCTTTTTTAATTATTTAAAAAAATAAATCCATTAAAAAATTTTAGTTGATAGAAAAATTGTTTTCAATTGTCATTTCATTTTTAATGTTTCAATGCATCTTTCCACCGCAGGATTTATTGATATTCAAATTTTTTGAAATTTTATTTTGAAAAAACGCTTTTCCCCATAGACGTCAATGCAATCTTTGTAAAATAGCTACTGGTTAATTAATGAAAATTTTGAAAATTTCTCGAGGGCAATCCTTTTCCACTAAAAATTGCTTTAATAAAATATCAGAGTATTTTGCACTTGACGGATATCTAAGGGTAGGGAATTTGGTCCCATCAGGGATGGAAATCCTTAACAACAAACTATCATAATTCTACCGGTGTTCTGATTTTTACATCAAATAAGGGATCATGTTTAGCCGTTATCATACCTTGTCCTTTGATTATGTCTCATTTTCCATAAAAACAATTCGACATTTTTCCGATGTAATTTTCGAAACAGATTTTTAGCCAATCAAATTCTTTGCCCGATCGAAAAGGAGTTTTTACGCTGCTAACGGAGATAAAAGAAAAAAGTCATATGCCATACAATTTATCGCAGAAGAAAACTAAGTGTTCAAAAAGGAGATATCATCAACTCATAAAATATTTGAATAGTTAAATAAAATGGTCGCAGAAATTTTACATTTTAAATTCGTAATGCATATATCGAGAAGATCAGAAAAAATGTATAAAATGAAAAAGATACTATTCGAACTAAGTAAATGCTCGGGTCTATTAAGGGGAACATCTAACATGACTTTAATAAAAAGTTTATAGATTATTTGTTTTGCCAGCCTTCATTAAATTGCAACCGAAATTTGCTTCAAATTCTGTAAAAAAAAGGTTTTCGCTAGTTCTGTCATATATGGTGTAAAATTCAAATAAACTAACAATCATGCTTTTCTTTCTCATCGTATAAAAAGGGGCAATTTTGAGAGGAATTTACGTGGATAAATGAAGATTGACTTATTCTTCTCTGTTTATAGAAGAATATAGAGCGTTTCATCTACGTAACAACAATAAACAAAAGAGTTTATATTTCACAGGAAAAGCCTGAAACTTTGTATTAGTTATCACTTCCAATATCATCTCTGTACGATATTTACAGAACAAAACAACAAAACAAACATGTATCCAGCACAAACTCTCATCTTCTCCAAATAATACGGCAATTTGCTGAAAGCAATGGTTTGTTTAAATCGTCGTTATTAGATCTAAATGATTTGGTGGAGAGATTTATAACTTGAAAGACGAGAGACAGAAGGATTATGGTCGTTAACTTTGTAACAGTTTTTTTAGTTCTTAATACCACATGCTTCTTAGCATCATTCGATGAAAGACTACAATATACTTTGTAATTAATGACGATAGTTTTCCTAGATTGCATGGAATGCTTTTAATCATATGTTTAGTTCTTAATTAATTAAGCATTTCTGCATAAAGCGGATTTTCCTAATTCTCATTATCTTAATGGTTTCAGTTTTGTCGGTGAAAAAGGGGATTCTATGATGGATTGAATTAGAGTTGCTCATCATTCTTTGCAATTAAGCGGTCTTTGGGGTTATGGAATGGATACTATTTTCCAAATTCCATAACTGGGATGTATTATCCTTCTTTTAATGAGAAAACAGTCAAATGAATCAAAGTTGAATGTGTTTCATATACGCCTTGAGTTAATTGGTGAAGTGTATCTTGACGCCAAGATCACGTGACCAATCAGTGGCCAAAGATGAATGATATGCTCTTAGAACATAGTGCACAGGGAGAAAGCGTTTAATATCCACCACACTTTATATTGTTAATATGTCCGTGTTTATTCATACCAAGGCCGGAAACAAGAACTATTTCAGTAATCTTAACGCAGGAAAATTGTTCTCCAGTGAGACACGGAAGATACTGAGCGCGCACTTAACTTGTGGATTATAGAGATTTTTGCTTGGAGGCTTTTAAATATTTTGTTTCTGTTTACTTAGTATTTCATGCGATATACATCTAGTGGGAAATGTAAACATCAAGATAGTCAGAGTCCTTTGTAGCAAGATTCTAATATTTTCGCTTTCGCTGAAATCGATGAACAATCTTTGTTTATTGATTACTAAAAGTAAAATAATCCGTGAAAGGGGTGAAAAGGAGTGAATCTTCGGTGAATATGCATTATATTTTGTGAGTGATTGACATTTTACATCGATACTTAAGCAGGGACCTACTCTATCAATACTTTAATTTGATTGGACGGTAGCCTAGTCAAAACTGTAGTCTTGGATACGCGAGAATCTATATTAACATATCTATGATTGCGTCGAGCTGTGGCTAAAATACATTTGAAATGTGAATGTTTCTGCTCGTTGCAGCAGCATATTTGTGACATCCAGGAAAATAATTTTTTTAAAGTTCAGATTTTAAAAAAAAATTAAAATCAAGGAAGCAAAAAATGGACTTTGTATCCTGTGAATAAATATATATTTCCCGGTTTAAAGTTTCTAAGGTGAACAGTGAAGCAAGGAATGAGTTTTTAACGATAACTTGTGTGTGGTGAAATCAATGATATAAGTTTTAAATCATTCTATTGGCCTTTCGTGTGTATTCTAACACAGAGATTGTGACCGAACCGGCTGAGCTCTAAGTAGAATTGATTTCCATTGATTCGATGAAGAACTAGTGTCCATCTTTACTTATATACACACCATGTCTGAGTCGGCAGAGTCCTTTCCTGATATTCTGGAACTAAATGTTGGTGGAGTGTTTTATACCACATCTTTGGCCACTGTCAGACGAGAAGGGGACTCTCTTCTAGGGCAGATATTCAATGGAAGTTCCAAGGTCAAGGTAGTGAAGGATGCAAAAGGTAAATACTTCATAGACAGGGACGGGGTTCTTTTTAGATATGTTCTTGACTATCTCAGAAACCAGAAAATTGTTTTGCCGGAAAATTTTCATGAAAAAGAAAGACTTAAACAAGAGGCAGAATACTACCAGCTCCCCAGTTTAGTGAAGATGGTTAACTCGGCCATCGTCTCCCCACCAAAACTGGGACAACTGCAACACAATAAGGTTCCACCCATCTCCAACAGCAATTCCCTTTCGCCCGTCAGTATGGAAGGGAAACCTCCCGGTTTTATAACGGTGGGATACAGAGGAACTTTTGCGTTTGGTAGAGATGGATTAGCAGACGTAAAATTCCGTAAAATGAATAGGATCATTATTTGTGGAAAGGTTTCCATATGCCGCGAAGTATTCAAGGATACTTTAAACGAAAGTCGAGATCCCGACCGAGGTGAATCGGATAGATACACTGTCCGCTTCTTTCTGAAGCATAATTTTTTGGAGCAGGCCTTTGACATGTTAGCGGAAGAGGGGTTCCGAATGGTAGGATCGTGTGGGTCCGGCACAAACAATGCAGGGGAGGTCAAGGCCGGGATGGATACAGAAGAAGCCAGGTGGCAACACTACAATGAGTTCATGTTTGAGCTAATTTTTTGGAGCAGGCCTTTGACATGTTAGCGGAAGAGGGGTTCCGAATGGTGGGATCGTGTGGGTCCGGCACAAACAATGCAGGGGAGGTCAAGGCCGGGATGGATACAGAAGAAGCCAGGTGGCAACACTACAATGAGTTCATGTTTGAGAGAAGGTAGAATTTGTGATGAAGTTTACCTTTGTTTTTGTTATGAGGTTTCATCGAAAACTTTGTCAATTTTATTGTGATTTAATTAAATTCTATGTGAAACAAGATTTTGTTGTGCAAATGGAATAATGGTGAGCTGTTCATTAAATACTGAAACTCCATTGAACAATGTGAAAGTGTAGAGACTGATTGTCGAAAGAATGTTGGATCTACTGTAATTCAATGCAGAGCATCTGCTCCTTGTGGTAGATTGTTCATAGTCAGACAGATACATTCACTGTCTCTTGATTAAAACGTCAATGTGTTAGATTTATCTCGACAGACGTGACCTTTGTCGATAATATTAAATCACTGTACATAACCAGATATTCAACAATACATCAAGAGTTGTCAAATTGTTTTATGCACAAGATTGTATGGGGACATAGATCGTATTGGAAAATAAAGTACCTTAATATGTAAATTTTGTATCGATTCTTATTGTAAGGATACATCGTAACTTGGAAGCTCTATGATTTTCTTAGATAAGCACGGTTCTGGACCCTATACATGTTAATGACTGTCATACAGTGGCTTCAGATGGGAGTTGTGTGCATGCCTAGAAAGATCAATACCGGCCTATTGTTAGGACAAGACCCTGATGAGAATTGTCCCCCCAATGCCAACAAACTGATACTTTTAAAAGCATTAAACTTTCATCAGGCGTTGACAATTAGTCAATAAATGCTCAAGATCATTAATTTTAGAAAAACTCATTCTATAGCGGATGCATGTGTCTGCACTTCATCGGTAGCGCACTTCTCCTTTATTTACTACTCGCACGCCAATGTTTAAGAAAATCAGGGTTTGCCGTTTTGCTGGAATTTAAATAGAAAATTGATGAAATTGAGCATAATGGTTTTAAGTGATCGTAGCGATACCACGCAGGAACTGTGGTTATGAATAAATTCGATGGAAAATGTAGTTCAGAGAAAAAAAATCCGTTCTCCGTTCAATTTAGATAAGAGAAATTACGTTGTAGAATTCATATTTTCGTGTTGCGTGTTTAAAAAAGAATCTGGTAAAGAGTTTGGAAATTTGTACAAACAAATCTTGGAAACTTGAACTGAAACAGATGTCTTTGTTTTCAGACATATTCATTTTGCCACAGCGGGAATATTTAATAAGATTTCACACCTGTTGGTAAAAAGCGTTTTCTCTTAAACACCAGGAAAAGCGCTATGAACACGCATTAAAGCACTTCAAATACATTGGTTTATATAGCTCATCACCTTACGCCGTTAACAAAAAATATCTATTCTTAGACGTACTTGTAATCAGAACAGAATGAAGTATAAACAGGTAGTCAGCGGCAAAACGTGACAAAGTTTGACAAAGAACAATGGGAGGGAAGTTATAGCTCAGCTTAACAATGGCTCATACATATTACATAAAGAAGAAGGAAGAGAGTCGATAAATATATGTGAAAAATCACGTTACATGTACATAAAATTTAACGGAGCAGTCGGTATTTTCCGCTTGAGCATTATGGGGTGTATCTTAAGTAAATCATGTTTTTTAAATACTGAAGTAATCTAGAAAAATTAAAATGAAATGGTTGATACGTAAGCACAAACGACTTCCAGCGGTAGTGGTTCCAGTGACTTGGTGCTGGTTCCAAACATTACTTTTTTGAAAAGATATACATGTATCAACTATAACTTGAATTAATCTCAAAGATTAACCACAGGTTATCCCTAGGAATCCCTGAATTGCTTTATTAAGTTTTCTAATATTATCAAATCTTACCAAAAATGTTGTGTGCCAATTTCATCTTTCAAAGTTTCACAATCACATACTGTACGCAAAATAAAGATTAGGAGAAGCCATACAGTGTAATATAAGGAAACAGAAGTACATACATGCCCTAATTTTCAGGGGAAAAACATTAGTTTTGACAAAAGAATCCTCTCAATACGCAAGTTGATTCCGTCATTTGCAATGTACACAGTCGTTAAGCTATAGCTAATGGACAAGGTGATCCTCCAACTCGCTAGAGGCAGGCAGGAATATCTGTCTAATCGATAAGGATCATCAATTGTTCAAACCTGATTAAATTGCCCTTTTTCTGATGGTGTTTTCTAATTTATAGTAAAAAAATATATATAGACAATTTCAATGCAAGTTTTTTCGCACCATTTCAGGTGTTTTTAGGATTCTAGGCTGAGATCATTGCGATGTTTTATAAAGTTTTCTTATTTTATCCTGAAAGTAAAAAACAAAAGTGGGCAAGTTTGACGACAAGCTAGAGAGAGAGAGAGCGAGAGCGAGAGCGAGAGCGTAGATATATTTGTCGGTATATTGTTCTTCCATCTTACTGCGCTTAAACGAAAATTACTTTTTGGATAATAACGATAATTATTGATAAATTTGGCTTGAGTGCCCCATGAATTGTTATCAACAGAAAATTATTTGATATGGAAAACTAGCAGATCCCAGTGCTATTGCCGATAAATCTCATTTTCATCTTGTTGGCGTCATCCGCTGAACAGTGGAGCTCGGAGTCCGGTAAGAAGATCACTGGTTTTGTTAGATTTACGAGTAGAACTCTAGCATGTTTCTTCTCCGTGAGTATCGATCTGCTTACACAAATTAATTATACCGAAACAACAAATTCTCGCACATGAAACTCATTTTGTGCCTCACAGATTTTCTTAATGATCGCAAAAAAAAAAGAGAAATGGAAGGAAAGAGATATCGCAATCTGCGGTGCATTATTGATAGTGGACGATTTAAAGTGAGAGGGATTCTTGATCCATGAAGCCGTTACGGAAATTAAACATGGAGAAGGTTTGCCGCAAAATCATCAAGCATTGATCTTTCTCAAAGTAAGGATCAGCAACATTTTTTTTCGTTTTGTTCATTATTCGATTAGTAGCATGGCTGCATTGAGAATGTGTAATTAAACCTTACATCAAACTAAAATGTTTTATAAAGTAAACCCAGCATAATCCTTTCTCTTTCTCTCTCATATTCTGATATCATGTCATATTCTCATATTTCAGTGTATTCAGTAGCTTTTTACAAAAGGCTAGGATGCTTGGCTTTGAGGAAAACGATCTTGCAAAAAAAAATGTACTTCCTTACACTGCGGATGTTGTTGTTGAATCAACTGAGTGTCCTTTAATAAAAATACAGAACAGCTATCGTATTGTGATCATTATGACACTCAAACAAATCACGAGGATTCCAAGAATCTTGAAATTTTTAAGAGTGAACAATGTCCTGGAAGTCCTTGAAGTGATATGAAACAGAAATGATTGTCGTTCGGCAAATAATGACGTATTTGTAAGATAAACGATGTAGACAATAGATTAGCGCGGAGACCAAGAATCCAATATTTAAGCTAACCTTCTCTTTCCCTGGAAAATTCGATCGTTCATAATTATTCCAGGCGTATTGTCTTTTTAGATCTGCTACTCTGGCAGCTTTTTGGGAAAAACAATGCTTTAATGGAAATAACGTTTCACAGAATTAAACCACTTTTCACTTTGAAGAAATCAATAGCTTATAATAGTTTATATCTCATGCAGCGCCGTTTAGTGCATCTGATTGTCTCGATCGGAAACAACAAACATTGATCTCAGAGACTAATTACGACGAACGGCGATAATCCGATCAGTAATTCTGCCTATCTCTTAAATTATTTAAAATTGACAACGGCACATAATCAAATGTCTTCTTTCAAATAAAAAAAACTGCTGTAAGCGAGAACTAGTATATAATGAGTTATCGACAGCACCATTAGAACCAGTTCAAGTGAAGTCTGCACTTCTATATTACAGAAAGCTATAAGACAAGGAAACCAAAAATAAAACACGTGGCTTTGGCTCATATTAATAATACATGTAAATAAGCCTATGGGTTCTGAAAAAGATGCACTGGCTGTTCAATGTAATGAGGAACAAGGATAGATTAAACTAAAAGCATTATACACTATTATATATAATGTATCTTTAGATTCTAAAACCAAATTCTGGTGGTAAATTGCAAGTGACAATTGCAGAGTTATCATTTACCTTAATGTAATAGCATGTGCATAATTCATCGCAAAGGAAGACCGAATATCATCTGTGGAATTGTGAAAATAATCAAATATTTATGGAGAAAACCGATAAATTCAGCTTAAAGCTACACATCAAATGTCTCCCCAGGTGTGCTATTGTGATTAGCGGGCAGCTCTCTTATCGCCTGTTTTCACTAATTGAGATTGTTCTGGACAGTTTGTTGTAATTAGAAATAACAGGCAAAATTATATACTGTCCATTGAAGGACTTAGAGAACAACAGGGCTTAACTGGAAAAAGTAAATCGTCCTTACTCAAAAAGACTTGAAAACAAACGGCAAATTAACTCTCTATGTCATTCAAAATATTTACTTTTTAAATGAAAATTATTTACATAAAACGTTGTGGTACATAAACAAATATATCTTCTATTTGTTTAATTTGACATATCAGAATGTTAAAACTATACTATTTTCGACCAAAAGTTGTTTATCTCAAGACACTTGTTACCAAAATAATAATGTTATATTGAGAAGCAAGATAAATTTATAGCCGCTGCCATTGTATTTCTATAAGAGGATCTGCTAATTCGTTCATGTAAAAGGAGCGTTGAAACCACGACCTTTTAGGTAGCAAGACTTTTCTACCCAGATCAAACCTCATGGTTGAAAAATTGAAAAAAATAATACTAATTCAAATGTTGATTTACATTTAAAAAATATAAGTGAAACTCGATATGTGACAACTGCGCTTTTCATACTGAAAATGCATATACATGTATTGTTTTCTATAATTTAAGTGTTCATATTGTATCGAACAAAGAAATATTCTATTGAATTGTATATCTAGTAAAGATCTTCAACACCCTGTTTTTTTTTAAACAAACCGAGTATTGTTATTTGGTGACATAGATTTTCGTTATATTGAAAAAAATTACTCTGAATATGTTCATGAATAAACTCGGAGATATAAACTCCATGTACATGTAATAAGGTTTTTTTGTTACGTAAGTAAGGAAAGTTGAACAAACTAAGGAAATTTGAGTGATTACAATTATCATAAAGCTTTGTTGTTTAATTGTCTGTTACCTGTATCATTAATGTTAAAACATTCTGATTGTACACACAAGTACTCTGAAGTTATTAGTAGAAAGAGGCTTGAGTTTCTGATTGATAATATCTTTATTGTCTATGTAGTTTATAGAGAATAGGCCTTGCATCATCTTTTGAAATTCCCATGATTTTTTATTAGATCTGTCATTGTATTTATACGAAGGACAATTTATTCAAAAACCTCTACACAAGAAAAAAATTATACTTGCTCTGACATTCAACTTGACATTTAGATATATCGTCGACATTTTATAAAATAAAAAAGAAGTTACATCAATTAATATAAAAATTTGATATGTAACAGTGAACTTAAAATCATAAGCAACACGTAGTCTGACAAATCTGCTTACAAATTGATATAAAAAAAGAAAAGGTTTATGCAACCTATATGAAAATCATAAAAAAAATCAACAACACCTCTTTTTCCATTGCACACAAGTGAAAACAACACTCAAATTACTAGAATTAAGATGTAATTGAAAATGTGCTGCAACTAAATGGAACTTTACAAATTGACCAACAAACAATAACATTAGGCTACTTGAAGGAACCGCAAACCCAAAGAAACGTTGTTAACATCCTAATATTTCCATTTCTAATTTTTTTCATTGTGATAACTGTTTGAAAATTGGGAGTATTTATTTCTTGATAATTCTGCCGGAATGTAAATTAGGCAGGTCATTAGGTCAGCAGCTAAGGAGGCCTAATACGCATGCAGATCTCGTGCGCATCTGTCTCTGTATCTGACGCAAAGGAAGCCAAATATGCATGTAAATCTCGTGCGGCTATCTTTGTGTTTGACGTCAGTGTGCGAGGACTATTGAAATTGGCATGGAAGTCCTCGTGTAATATAAATCTATTTGTTTACATTTTTAATGTCTAAGTCTACAATTTTATTTCACAATGAAATGGAAATATAAGGAATCACTGTCTAGTTATGAGAGTATGCCAGGGACATCAACAATAGTGGGAAACATGGGATAATTTAAGCATAACGGGCTTCGCCCGTTATGCAAATTATCCCATGTTTCCCACTATTGTTGATGCCTTAGCATACTCTCAAAACTAGACAGTGATTCCTTAAATATGTATTTATAAATGGGTCATATGGAAAACAAGAAATAAAATTAAATATGAGAATTCAAAAATAACTGACTTCAGTATTAAAAATGCATTCAAAAATGAAATGAAATCGAATTTTTTACAATTACAATCACATGATTTGACAAATTTCAAAGAGAAAATAAATCATGTATTTCAAAATTCCTTGTGATTCTAATACTAGTTATAGTATTGGTAGTATATGCTGCCGTGATAAACTATATATACATGTATTCACATTTTAAATCTACTATAAGACACACTAGTTTTTTGCTATGTAATTTTTCATGTAACTGGAAACTTTATGTTTAAAATATGATTCATACTATGTGAGGAAAAAATATTCATGTCTTTGTAAAGTTCATTCATTCTGATGTTTTTTATAATCTAATTTTATTATCACAAAACTCTACATATTGTTCATAAGATGTAAAACATAAAAAGACCCGTATTTTAGGGTGACCTGGCCCTAAATACTAGTTACAGTGAGATTGATATAGACTTTTTTTCTTTTTTTTCACACAATCTCCATTGCAACAAGGGTCATGCTTCTATTGGTGTTAAACGAATACTTTGTTTTTATATATAAAAATGGTAAAAATTTCCTTTGAGATATTTATGTATATGTATGAAAATGAAGCGTCAATAATTATATATTAGTATAATGTGAAAAATTCTGTGCTCAAATATTGGAAATATATTATATAATATTATATCGATCCAGGGAGCTCCTGGCATCCCTGGTGAAGTATTACCAGAGGGCTTCTGCGGAAGTTTTGCCTCACTGTTATGTTGTACATTATTGAATAAATGATTGGAAAAAAAGAAAAAAAAAAGAGAGAAACAATAATGGTAACCCTAAACAGCACTTTATGATAAATGCTGTCTTTCGTCAAATTTCCTCTTTTATACTCTTATCACCTGTATACGGGAATATGTCTCACATTGCTTCGATTAGCAAGAGAAGTTAACGTGACATGTGCAATCAAACAAAGCCAGCTTTTAAACAAAAAAAAATATGAAACAAGGATACCAAGAGTCTCGCTTGTAGTCATCCTTTCACAAGTTCTATGTTCGATACAATGACATCAGCAAAAACAGTTTATCGTTGGGCCAAATGCATGCTGACTGACGTTTTATAATAATTGTTACTCCATTATTTACACACTGAATTGAAGACAGGAACACACGATAGGCGTGACCAGTCGGCAAGGGATGCTTTATCCTCCATGACACCCGACCCCGCCTCTGTTTTGGAAGTCTGTGTTTGCTCTGCTCCTGTTTTGCATGGTTTGAGTGGATTTCTTTTGCTTAAATATCGTTCGTTATCTACATATTATCAAAGGAAGTATCTTTTGATTGTTGATAATACATCGTCGATATATTTGAATGTCGAGATGAAGACAATTCAACGTTTTAACTCTTAACGCATATAAGTCAATGCTGATTCATATGAATACACGACTATATTAAGGGACACACAGCGTATGTCGACAAAGGATGCTTACTCCTCCAATGAATCTGATACTCTCTCGAAAAGCCCCCCCCCCACTACATCTGTCAATCAATAGGGAAATTATGCACTTAAATTCCTGTTTGTCCGTCTTAGATAGGATCACAATTATTAACTGACCTTCTTAAGACATAACACATTTCTTTACTTATATATCACTGTTGTGAACATTGTGAATAAAACAATGAAAGACACTGACTGGTTAACCATCGTTTACAGTAAACATAAACATCTGACCTTCTATTGAAAAAACAGAGGAAGGGATATTATAATTATAACTTAAAAATCATTTGTAAAAGACATGTCAAGGTTAAAAATAGAGAGACATTGGTCACTTAAATGGGGACTTTGCTTTCTTTCATTTTTTTAAAAGACATTTAATAGTATGAAAAGAAATTATTAGAATTAAAAAATATTTATTGGAAATTGGAAATTTACAAAACACAATGGTATCAGTACTATAAACATATATTCTTTGCTGTTGCTTATTGGTACAGAAAACAGACAGAACCTGTTTGGGAGCATGGAAGCTCTTCAGAAGAACCAGTGTCAACGATCTCCCTCATCTCAACTCGGATTGCAATCACCACACAAACGGTGTGGACCTTAAAGGAATCCCTTTAGTCGAAATCAAATGTGATTTACGAGGAATACTAACGGAATGCATGTTAGAAAACTATCTTATATAATACAACACATAAAGATTCTCAAAAAGAATCAAAAGAATCTTTTATCAAAGCTCTCAATTATTGGCATTTGCTAATGCCCAGAAGGTCTTGTAAGATTATGGAAAGAGATAACTGAAATATGTAAACCATTGTTCACAATGAAATAAATAAATATTAATGTCTTCAACTTAAGCAGGCTAGGAATATATATTGTAATTATGCTTATGCTAGAAATGAATTGCAGCTTTTTAATTCAAGGTTGAAACAATTTTGATAGAATAAAAATGTACACTTTTGACTAAGATTTTATACTGGCGATCTTAGTATGTTATGTATGTTCTAAATCTGTAAGAGTACATACAAATTTGATAAACACTTTTTGTCCGTTTATTTGCTTATTTGCAAGAAGCGTGTTACCAAACACTGGGATATTATATCAAGCTACGTGCAAATCTTTTTTCTTTTCTTTTTTTGTTGCTATGGAATACATGTATATCGAGATAACAAACAGTATTCAAGCTCAAAAAGCCATTAAACAATACCAAATAGAAGAACAAAACGGACCCCCCGAAACATCAGAGGTGGGATCAGGTGCCATGGAGCAGTGAGCATCCCCTGCCGACTTGTCACACCCTCCGTGTGCTCCTTGTCATGATCGGGAAATAACGGAAAGTCCGTCGTCAAATCAGTGTGTAAATAATTGACTAAATATAAGTAAGAAAAACGTCAGTCACCATTTGACTCAGGGTTAGGGTTATCTATTGCTATTTATTTATTACAAATTTTCCGTTCATTAGTTTTTCCTTCCTCTGCCATGTCTTGCTCTAACTTAGCATTTCAACTTTTTGATATTTCTGAAGGACTGAGGAATCCTTTTGATGCAATGAAGAAGGAAGCCAAAACGAATTCAGAAGGAGAGAGAAATACTTAAAATGGTGCTGCAAGTAAATATAGAAACAGGGCCATGATGAAGACGTCAAGAAGATTCAGTTGATTCATGAATTGATGTTCGCTGCTAAATTCAGTCAAAAGAAAATACGCTTATACAACATAAAATTGGATTACATATTTCAAAACTAAATGCATTTTTTCTCTAAATTTTCCACTTAGAACATTCTTTAGATTCTTACTAAGAAATTTCAAAATGAAGGTATTCCACTAGGAGTTTGATAGAGGATACGATAGGAGAAAACATGGGGGAATACTCCTAATTCTTTTTCGTTTTTGTGAACATTTCTTTACTTTATATAACACTCATTGATGGTACCATTGTATCTTGTTATCTATACATACAGCCGCATGTAAGAGCGACATGAAAATTCCCCTGAATATTGTATCGATTTTTTGCAATTCTCAAGCAAATATATATACGAAGGACTTTGGAAGATGATAGAAAAGAATAAAGCAAAACCCAAGTACTTTAATATATTTATTGGTAAAAATATTTACATTTAACTAAAAATTTCAATCAAATGTCACTGATCAGAGAACTTGTGTGCGTCAGAATAATAATTGTGCTTGCTTTCTCTTTATTTAAACTCTGGTATTGCTAGGATGAATTGCATTAACTATTGGAAACACCATTGCAACAATCTTGTTCAATCGCTGACAGATATTTGATGAAGTTCAGTTTTCATACAATCAATATTTTTGTATATTTTGCAGTTATGCAAACCTTATTGGTGTACTCTAAATTCTCTCTTTCTTTGACTTTTTTTTCGAGAACTGCACATTATATTGTCCTTCCGTCATTTCACTGATAATAAGAGAATGGAAATACTAGTCTTTGTGATTTGTCTCGAGGACAGTGTTATACGTGTATAGTATAGGATCTCACTTGTATACTAGGGCTGTTCAATAAATAATGTCCTGAACTTTATGACATACAACACAGATATCATATGACATTAAGCTTGACTTTCTCTCATGATTGAATCTTAAATGAATTGATATCAGTTGATGTGATCACTTTTCATTTCATATTTTCATTGTAAAAAGCTGGGAAACAAGGGCTATTCGAGACACTGCATTAAAAACGAATGGTAAAGAACCAGTAAACTAGAGTAAAATTAAGCACTTCATTTAAGCTGCTTTAAAACTTGATAAGAAGCCAAAAGTTATATTCACTGAAATTTGTGAAATTTACAGCAACCAATACCTGTTTTATAGACACATAAACAGATGGATTTCAATGAACAAAAATGATATAATGGGCTTCAAAAATGGGTACCGTCCTTGGCGACAAGGACTTAAAAGCAGCTAAGGTTCTGTTTGCCAAAAATCAACAAATCATAAATTTTCGCGACACCTTATTTTCGCGAAAAAGTCACTGACTCTTGATTAGCGAGACAAAAATAGGAATGCTATTAAACGCAAGAATGAAAATTTTCGCGAGCACACTGTCTCGCGTAATTGCGCGAAAATAAACTTCTCGCAAATAAAAAGTGATTCACAAATAAAAATTGATTTACAGTAGCAAATTTAATAGGGATCAATTTGGGGGTAGTTTATATATTTTAAAAATACAATCGATAGTAAAAAAGCGAAGCACTCAATGGTCACGCTTTGTTTTGAAAAATGAGTGAAAACGACATCGTGTAAGAATATTTTAACAATTACTTTTTAAAAAAAATCAGAAATTGTAGATATCCACAATTGTCTGAAATTCAAACAGATAATGAAACTTGAATCCATTGGTTTAATTATTTATTACCCAAAAACATTTTTACAATAAGATGTACTTGACAAAAACAACAAAGGTCTAAAAAGAGCAAAGAATTACAAGAGGTCAAAGAAGTTCTATATGCCATTTTCTTAAATATTAGTGGTTTTGTTGTTCAAATTCTTATTCGGGAAGGTAGTTCAATTTCAGGAGGAGTCTAGAAAGCTAATTTTTGGCAAAACAGTCGAAGGGTTTTTAAGAGGAAGGAAACTGGAATCAGGAATCCACTACATTAAATTTCTTCATGACAGCGTCCAAACCCACTCGCCATGAAGAGTAAAGGAGTTTTTGGGATAAACATAAAGTTATTGTTTTATCACACGATAATAGTCGCCAGATCTGTCACCCTTTGACTGGGTTCATTTTCCAAATTTGAAAAAAAAACACCTTTTAGAAAGAAGGAAAAAGCATAGAAATCATCGGATCTGTCTTTAAACAGTATACGAAAGGCCACACTCAAAAATGAGTTCTAAAAACAATCAGAAATTGGATAAAATGTTACTGGCATGTGTTTTGATTTAAAGAGAATATTTTATTTAAATCTAAATTATTGAAAAGCGTCTTTTGCTTCTTTCCGAGCACTGAGGACATTATTTATTGAACAGCCTTCGTGAAGTTGGATCTTATTTGTATAGCATAGAATCTTACTTGTATAGAGTAGGCTGTTCCTTTTATAGCGTAGGATCTTACTTTTTTTTTTTACTGTAGAACCTTCCTTGCTTAGTGTAAGATCTAACTTCTTACAGTGTATGATCTTAATTGCACTGTGTAAGATTTTATTTGTATACATGTACTGAAGTGTCTTCTATTATTGAAGATCTTGTTAGATGTAGGATCTTTTCTGTAAAATGTAAGATTTTAATTGTAGTTAGTAAAATTTTACTTGTATGGTGTAGTCGTCCTAGAACTGACAGACGTAATAAGATCAACCAAAACTGAAAAAAAATCTTGAAAGAATGTTTTAATGTCAGATGATTGAAATATTGAGTGTGCTACTGTTTGCTTCTTTCTAAATTGATATTATGACTGATAGGATCAAATTATCGGAGAATTCGCCCAATTACACAAAACCTCAAAGTATGACTAAAAAAGAAGCTCAAATAAATCAAAATATGCTTTGATATGGTAACGATTTAAAGATTTGTACAATAGAACAAACAAATCAGCCCGTGGAGATCTCCAGGCCGAAGTTATGGCTCCAGTAACTGGTTGATATGGTGATAAGTGACCCAGGAAGGGTATATAAGTGCAAAAAAAGATGATTTGTCATGAATTGCCTTGATTTGAATTGCGTGACTTTATAAGGCAGAAAATTAGTTACTTTACAAGAAAGCTTGTCAAAAACATTTTTTTGTTGTTGAAAGTGGTTAAAGTAATCAAAAGGAATTTGCATTCGACACAGAAAAGGCCTTTGGCAAAGATTCAGAAAAGAAACCCTTTCTCCTTAAAAAGTCATGAAAATAAATGCAAATAAATGCTCAATACATGTTTTGATTGAACAATAAAATAATGATTAAGTTTATCAATGATTAAGGGATTTTTATTTTCATGATATCTCGAAAGTCACTTAAAAAGATGAATAAAAAAATTATTGTTAGAGGAAATACAAATTGTGAGAATTTTTAATATAATTGAATGTATGCATTCAACACACATTAGTCTTTAATTTACACAAATATAAGCCCACAATGGATAAAAAAAATCCATCCATTTTCAGTATAAAAATTATTGTGATTTAATTTGATGAAATTCATCGGAGTTTGTCTCTGTTTACACATTATATTATCTAGGCGTAAAATTCGATTATAAGATCTTATAAAAGGTATGACAATGTATATCGTCTTATTAATGAAGAAAATATTTTTTTAGCCTTTTCCCCAAATGAAATACACATCGAAAGTGCTTAATCATTGAATTAGTGGTATAATCGTACTATAAGGTTGTAGGTAAAAGCGGTAAATGCTTCATAAATCACGACTTTTCTATCCACTGGGCACTTTCAAGCAGAAAACGGCGAAAACAACAATTACTGCTTGTTCATAAACTGTTATTATGAAGTAGAAAAGGCGGCTTCATCAAGTTTTGACATTTCCATACAAATCCTACACATTTTTTCTTTACTGTGTTTTCTGTTTAATGGACGTTTTCATTTACTTTCCATTCTTGAATATCTATCATCAAAGATACATTATATGTGGCCTGTGACAACTAAGCCTCTTGAAGTCCCGGAAAATAATAGATTATCCTTAAATATAATAACAGATTCTTTCTATTGATGATATTTCTTTTGTTCTATACAAGGATTAAAGTGACATCAGATTAAATTATCGATGAATCAACTCATACTGGAGTTAAATGGGATCTTATTTCGTGTATTATTGAATTGTTATTGCAGAGAGAGAGAGAGAGGTTTATTAAATATAAAAGGACATGTTGTACAGCGCAGGTTCGAGACCTAGGTTGACTTTTTCATTGTGCTAAGTCATTTTTTGACCGTTGTGATTTGATTACTAGTTATTTCTCATGACAAATCAATCACTGTTTTATTGCAACAAAGAAATACGCATGTTTACACAATCCTGCGGACGGTAGTAGGTATTACTAAAAAAAAAGGTGCATCAGTGTTAAAAAGCATAGACGTGATTTTATATAAATATTGCATGTAGTTGAGTGTAACATTGAAAATTTTCACCCCAAGAAAACCTTTGTCAACCGAGGCGTTTTCGAGGGGTAAAAATTTTTAATATTATACTTTCATGTAAATTACTTGAATCTGATTCGTCGAGAAACATTTGATAAAAAACACAACTACCCGCTGAATAATGAAGCCACGCCCTCCTGCGTAGCAACAGTCAACATTGCTTGACGATGGGTGGTATTCCAAAAAATAGCGCGGAATTTATGCGCGCACGGTTCACTGTAATATGTATTTGTATAAAACATTCAGTATAATATAATAAATATAGCATGTAGTTGAGTGTAACATTGAAAATTTTCACCCCTCGAAAACCATTGTCAACCTCGGCTGCGCCTCGGTTGACAATGGTTTTCTTGGGGTGAAAATTTTCAATGTTACACTCAACTACATGCAATATTTATATAATGTTACACTCAACTACATGCAATATTTATTATATTATACTAAATGTTTTATACAAATACATATAACAGTGAACCATGCTCGCATAAATTTTACGCAGTCGCTATTTTTTGGAATATCACCCGTCGTCAAGCACTGTTGACTGTTGCCACGCTTGAGGACGTGGCTTTATTATTCAGCGGGTAGTAATGTTTTTTAACAATTGTTTCTCGACCAATCAGATTCAACTTATTAACATGAAAGTATAATATTATGTATTAACGACTGTTCTGCAGCAAACAACATATCGCATTACAAATTTGTTTTAGTAAAACTTTAAAAACAAAATTTTGCGAAGGGGAAAAATAAATCTACATTGAAGTGACTCATAAATCTGAATATTGTACTAGGAATAGACGTCAATGGTAATCTAACAAAAAAGATTTACGATACATGTAAATGTGATGTCGTTAACTTTTCAACTTTCCTTACTTGTGCACAATTTACCTTTATCACCGGCAGACAGGGTTCATATATAAGGAAGAAATTCTTCAAAACCGTATGTCAGTTTTGAATAATTATAATATCCCGAAAAACCAAAATGATTTTGAACTACCATAATATATATTGGATTCCGCAACTTCATAAGAATCCTTACAAACAAAGATACATTGCGGGTTCCAGTAAAATCTCAACCAACCCTCTTTCTTTACTCCTCACTTCGATATTGACAGCAGTGAAGGAAAAACCATTAGACATCCACTTCAGATCGTCATTTAGCTGTCTGCAATATAAATACATGTCGCCTTTATCAATTAAAATTGGGTATGCCAGTTTCAAACCTGATAGTAAATTGACCTTGTCAGCAAATACAATTAATCATTGAGTCAAATGCTGTAACTGTTAGTCCATTATTTATACACTGAATTGACGACATATTTTTCCGTTATTTCCCGATCAGGACAAGGAGCACACGGCGGGTGTGACTGGTCAGCAGGGGATGCTTACTCCTCCATGGCACCTGATCTCACCTCTGGTGTTTTAGAGGTCCGTGTTTGCTCTGCTCCTATTTTTTATTGCTTTATGGACTTTATATTGAATACCGTTCGTTATCTCCACACCCTTCATTATATTCTTTTTAAAAAATTAATTTATTTTTAATTATCGGCTTCTTTTCATGAAGATGACAAAATTTAACAAGATTAAGGGTGTACATTTTATGACTTTATACAATGCATATAGGAATATGTACAAGCGTAAGCATTACACAAGTGATCAGAAAGTTCCCGGATGAGGATTGTGTTTAGTGCGATCCTTAATGAGATATAAGAAAAGGGAAGGGAGATAATCAATGGCAACGCCTGGTCATCGGCTCTTCAGTCATTTATGATTAGCAAACTAAAATACATTGCTGTCGTGTATTGAACCAATGCAATTCAATCTGCGACTCACCGTCATCGCTGTTCCGTGTGTAAGTTGATTGCCTTTGTTAAAAAAAAAGCACACGAAGTGGGTAACCCCAGGAAGGGTTCATTAACGAGAAGGCAGCCAAAACTGGTGCAAAGCCTAGATATTATTATTATACACAGCTGAAATTTACAAGAAACAACCTTCATCTTTATAATGCTAAAATAACCACGATGCAATTTGCTGACCTCTTAGCCAGATGTTTCTGACGAGACTGTAGCTCTACTGGCTATATTAGTATATTGTACCTATTTTAGCCAAAATGAAAAGATACGTTTGTATTTTTCACACTTGTATGTGTTTTATAAGAAAAAAAAAGATAAAGTGGTATCTTGATGCTAATGAATTATAAATTTTGAAATTATCTCCATGTACTTGCAAACTTCAAAAGAAAGGTTTTTTTTTTTGTATCGTAAATATATTAGAAAAAAGCTATTTTTCATTACAGACCAGGAAAAGCACCTGATACCGTGATTTGAGTTCATTTGCTATCATCTACTGGTTTTAATTAGTTTTTCCATTAGGATGTAATATATCTAAGATCTATGCTGTAATCACAGAACCATGATGTTTATTGTTTGTTCTAGGACAAGAACCGTTGTATGTATTTCCACGGGGTATTTCATAGACCGGGAAGAAAGGTTGCTAAACTTTGATGAAGGAAATCAAATAAACATAATACAAGCCTATATCTACGGAGAATCGGTGATCTGAGTACAATACAGTAGAAACCTCCTATGTCATATAAAGTTAAAGAAAATCGTAATTTACAGTCCATATTACAAATCATGGCGCCTGATGTTCCTCAATATATCTGATTTTCTTCGTATGTCCAAAATTGATTTTAAAATGTTTTATTAGCATAATGCAACTATATAGCTAATCTTTTTTTTATTGTTATTCCATCATATATCCAGTTTATATTTCTCTTCAAAATAAAACCTGTATGATTTTTGCATAAGCAAAAAACTAAATGTAAAAAAAATGGCCTAGAAACGATTGAGATTTTGTTTATCGATTTAAGGTATACTTATTAAAGATTAATTTTAGGCATTTATACGATATTACACTTGCAAACTATGGTTGATTGTAGGTAGTGATATGTTCCAAAATGTGGTTGACTGAAGGAAGTCATATGTCCCAGTGTGTTGATGATTGTAGATAGTCATATATTTAATATTCTGGTTGATTTTATATGGTTATATATGTAATATTGTGGTTGATTTTAGATAGTCAAATGTCCCCGATTGTGGTTGATTGTAGATAGTTATAAGTGCCAAAATATGGTTGCTTGTAGACAAATGTGTTCCAGATAGTGTTTGAGTGTAGATAATCATAAGTGCCAAATTATGGTGAACTTCAGATAATCATATGTTCCATATTTTGGATTTTTACATTCATACCCAGAATTTAGTTGATCGTAGGTAGTAATGTCTACCAGATTGTGAGTGATTGTAGATAAACATATATGCAAGAGTGTGGTTGATTGTGGATAGTCATATACACTTTTTAGAGCTCGCAATATAATTGTTGATGCCTAGACATACAGGTCTTTTGCGGATTCGTAATTTTCACCTTCTGTTTTATTCTCAAGACATCAATAATTTTGATTTAAACAGGCCTCAAAGGAGATACAATTTTCTTAAAGAATTTTGCCAATTAATTTAATGATTTCTGATACGGAGTATAAATGAAAGAAGGAAAACACACAAGGTAAGGATGATTTCCAGTTCTCATTAAAGGCTGTTGTTTCTCTTTCTTCCCCTTTTTTAAAGCTGAAATTGAAAAATAATGATGATTTGAATTTTGAATAAAAATGTTCTTCTCTATTGCAAATTTTTGCAAGGTATGTAGAAAAGTTTAACCTTAAAAACACTTCAGGTTTTGTAGGATTCGTCACGGAAAAAAGGTCAATAGTTCTCAATGGCTTTGTTATCTTGAAATGAAATTAGACTGGTAATTATTCTATTTCTTATAATTAAATTTCACGCCAATTTGCAAAAAGTTTCATAATTCAGTAGTTTTTAGGTTAAATAATATAATACGTAAACGTAAATTAATTAAACATAAAGCTGACCACGGTCTCTAAGTTCTTCAACGAAGGGGTCACCAACAAGTAATGAAAAAAGTGCCAAAACGTCATTTAATCCCAGCATAGCCAGGTAAACTACGTACTCTGATTTGTCACTTTCCTCGCCGGAAAGAAGATCAAATTATGTGAAACAAGAAAAAGAGGTCCAAGTGGACCATGGTAGTCAAGGGTACAAATAAAATGAAATAACCAAATCATTAAGATAGACTTTAACATTAATATACATAAGGGAAATTGTCACCCAATGAACATTTTTTCTATTTCTAGTGAAGACCATGACGAAGCGATATGAAAGGATACAAATTCTCTTTCTGGAGGATATTTTTGTTGTAGATCTTATACAGAGACGATAGCATATGCATCAAATTTCCAAATGTATTTTCTAACGGTGTCCTTTGATCTATGGCTAATTTTCAAGAATATTTTTTTTTTATTTCTTTTAAATGGACCGAGTATACTCTTAGTTGCTTAGTGTACTATTTTAAACCAGAGGTACTTTGAGCACTGGGCTCACTAAATGATACCTTCACCTCCCATACCATTATAGTGGCAAAGTCCATAATATGTTTTGGGAGACATGAAATAAATGTCAGATCAAAAAAGGAGGTGCACAATGGCATTATGTAATAAAGAATCTGTGAAATAATCATTAAATTTTATTCAGTGGTATAGGAGGTAGGTATTACCCTTCAATATTATAGAAAGAATGGCCTTGTCCATGTTTTGCTATGGTGAAACCGAAATATGTGTCCGATCTGTACGTCCGTCTGTAACACTTCGGGGTACCCTCTCTTTTCCGCAACTCCTCCTATATCACTGTTTGAAATTTTATGAAATCTTCGCAGAATCTTTGTAAGATATTGCCAATGTGACTTCTTATTTTACTTTTTTGATTGAACACATATTTCGGGTTTTCAATGGCAAAACATGGACACTGCCATTCGTACTATCATATTGAAAAGTAACCATATATCTTATTCTTGTCTCCTCTTATACCACTGAATAATATTTGATACTTTCACAGATTCTTTTAAACATGATGTTATTGTGCACCTCTTATTTTGCTTCTTGATCGTACATTTTTTTTCAGGTATCCCAAAGCAAAACAATGATTTTACCACTATAATCATATGGGAGTCGGGGGTATCATTTAGTGAGCTCACTGCTCACAGTACCTATAGTTTTCAAATATATCGCTCTAGATATCTTTGATCAAGCCTCATTAAACCACTCATTTGTTCCTCGAAAGTTACCTCCCTTTAGATGGGAAATATGGACTTCCGGTTATTGGTGTATTGTAGGATAAACCAAAGAGCTCTGATTTCATTTTAGAGATAGAAAACATTATGAACATGTCTTTCAACTGCATATTTGGAGAAACTTTGGCAGTTTAAGCCTCCCTCAGGATGGGTCAAGTGCCGTATCTTAAAACAGCTAGGTCATGGGAGATTTTTTAGAAACATTTATCAAAATAGGAAGTAAATTCTTAAGTTTCGTCACACTTCTGATGGTCTTTTGAAATCCTTACGCACTGTGACAGAATATCACTTTTATTAAATAAATGATTTATTTTCATTCATATGTCAATACGTAGTACAGAGTCTGACACATCTGTTTCATATTTGGATGTTTTACTTGAAAAAGACGTTAGTGGAAGTATAACAACCAAGCTCTATAATAAATGAAATTGCTTTAACTTTTCAATCGTCAACTTCCCTTACTTATGCAGCAATATACCTTCATCACCTGCATACGGATTTTATATGTCTGAATTGATTCGATACCCAAGGGAATGCGCTACGTACAATTTCTAAAACGAGGCAAATTATTGACAAACAAGTTGATAAGCCAAGAATATCAGCAGTCTTGTTTAAAGTCATCATTTAGTACGTTCTATGGACGATACAATGACCTTGTTAGCAAATACAATTTATCATTGAGTCAAATGCTGACTGACGTTTTTCATACTTATTGTTAGTCCATTAGTTACACACTGAATTGACGACTGATTTTTCCGTATTATCCCGATCATGACAAAGAGCACACGGCAGATGTACCGGGTCGGCAGGGAATTTCCTCTCCTCCATGGCACTAGATCCCACCTTTGCTGTTTTGGAGGTCCGTGTTTGCTCTGCTCCTATTTTGTATTGTTTTATGGACTTTTGAGCTAGAATGCTGTTTGTTATCTCCATATGTTTCATTATAATATTTTGCTGTTTGAAGTGTTATAAAGATGCATATTCCCAATCTTTAATCCAAATTCTTCATGTTACCAATCTTTGGTTTAAATAATCATGTGCATGTGTTTTGGAGAAGTCATGTACAGTAAACTCATATCTTGTTCAGTCATTCCTGGATGAAGATATGGAGATAACGAACACAAATGAAGCTCAGCGTCCATTTAAACCATACAAATCAGGACAAAAACAAAACACATACTCTAAAGACATTGGAGATTGATCCAGGTACCATGGAGGAGTGAGCACCCTTTGTCGACAGTCGGTGATATCATCCAACTAAATCTGGGTACATGTATTTGTATCAAAAGATACCTGCTGAAAATGAGTTGGTTTTTTTTTCAAACAGAGTCACACATGAATCAAAGCGAATGCAGATAATGGTTTTTTATTATACTTTACACTTGTGATCCTATTAAAAGGTCGTCTCGGTAGAGCGTAGATTTGGATGGGGGTATTTATATATTTTTTTAAAAAAAATGATATACATTTAAAAAAGCTATTAAAGCTTTAATCACTTATCACTTATCAATTAAAATGCAGGAAATTGATGGATTATGACCTATCATTATTTTATATTTGAACAGTTTAAATTGCTTATTATCAAGAAATGGTACATTTCAACCATCTGGGTGTTTTAAGAAGTTGGTTGTGCAATAACTTCACCAAATGATCATTCTGTCTACATTTTAATGTTATCTTTTGGGGAATCCATTAGATGAAGTCATATTGTCCCGGAATATACCAGTATTGACCTCTTTTTCTGCCATTAAAAATACCAATTAGCAAAAATAGAGCGAAGTGATGCATCAAGCCTAGCCATACTGGTGCATTTAGTTTGTCAATAGTACTATCTTCTGAAGTTTTTTTTTGACGGGCGCAATTTATTTGACTTATGACAGATACGGTAGAAGAGTAGTCAGTAATTGGTGCTGAAAATATCCATATTTTATGCTGCTTTCAATTTGTGGTATACTGTGATATACATTTCTATGGACAAAAGGGTAAAAATACGTTTTCCACTAGAAATAATTGACCTATTATTTGGGATTTACCTATTTCCGGTTTGATTTTCCAGCAACTGGCGCCAATAATAACACTTCATTACGAAGGAACTAATTGATGTTTTACTTTTGTTGGAATGATGTCAGCCCTTTTTTCTGTAATTGTCAAATAAGTGATTCATTAGGGGAAACGTTTCATCAAAGCAAAAAATCCAAAGTATTCTTAATCATATTCCTTTCACTTCAATTTAATAGAAATGTTTTAGACCTGATTCTGATTATTACCATTCAATTATTTATCTTGAAACTGATAGTCCGGATGCTTTACAGAAAGTAGAACGTGGAATTCTAGCTATAAACTTGGTCTGAATAGCAAAAGTTAGATTAGGTCCCTGGCACTTACTTTTCCTGTTTTTTTTTCAAAAGGTCTTGTTCCTTACTGAATATGAGCAGCTCTGTGGCTCCCAAACCTGAGGACTTCAAGTTCAAAGTATAGAAATCAATACAAAGTGTCAGGAATGAGACAAAGATTGGCCGAGGCAAATGTAACCATTCTGAATCTACTATTTATTTTTCTTATCCCTATAGATTTCTGAGTCAATTTATGGACCTTTTAAACTATTTTT
Organism: Saccostrea glomerata; assembly: GCA_003671525.1. Taxonomy (NCBI): domain Eukaryota; kingdom Metazoa; phylum Mollusca; class Bivalvia; order Ostreida; family Ostreidae; genus Saccostrea; species Saccostrea glomerata. The sequence goes on from PRKT01000009.1 coordinate 1,339,024, forward strand.
TCTGTAATGAGAGGTTTTCATACAGCCGTGAATCGCCTAATATAAGACTTTATTTCATTAAAAGTGATTAGCACATGTTCAATGCTGCATTCCTGCTGTTTGTTAGATCAATATAGGTTCCCACAGTTTCTCCAATTACAAATCATCATTAGAAGATGATAAATACAACTCATGTTTCTTATTATCGGAAAAGCAAAGTTCAGGAATGTTCGTAACAATCTAAGAGTAAAAATATCTCAGAATTTATTTAATACATAAATTGGCAAAAATCGATCCGATATATAAAAATAGATTTTTGGGTCGTGTTTTTTTTAAATCAACACTTATTGCAAACCTTTCAAGAAATCGGTAACAATATCGTACAATCTCATTCGAAAATCGACAATGACTATCAAAGATACATAAACAAAATATCGAAGCGGAAGTGGGAGTAAATTCACACATCTTTGTTTTTCAGAAGTTTCATGTATGCCTTAGAGCAATTAACAGAAAATCAAAACCAAAACCGCTTGCAACTTTGTCATAATCAAGGGAAATAAAAACTTTCAATTTCTCTAAAGTAAGCTTTGAATTTATCAGACACATTCACTCCCTAACTTTTTGATAAATGCATGCGAGTATTGATTGCTCTGGTAAAACTGGATAGAAATCTTAAATCCTGTTTTTTTTTTCAGATGTAGACTTTATCAAATCCTTTTAAAATATTTCCACTTTCTCCTGAAAAGGAATTCTCATACACCTTTAATAATTAATTTTTATAGTGTATATTTTTCTATGAAGCATATAGAGACAACAGACAAGATCAAAAGTCCATAAAACAATACGAATAGGAACAGAGCAGACCTGACCTCCAAAACATCAGAGTTGGGATCAGGTGCCATGGTGTAGTGGAGTAGTGAGCATCCACTGCCGACCGGTCACACCCGCGGTGTGCTCCTTTGTCATGATCGGGAAATAGAGCTTGGTTGTTAGATTGACCTTCTTAATCGTTGTAAGCAGTCGGATGTTTTCCATGCTTGCATAAACATATAAATGATTGTTTAAAATGATTTCCTATCGTCTTCTGTGTTTAAATTTCTTACTTCAGCGCCCTGATAAACTCAATAAAAGACATTATTTATAAATCTGCTTTCGAACCTCTCATTACATTCAATTTCTGATTCTCGTCAGTGATACCATTATTTCGTATCCCCCATAAACTTTCATATTCCTAATTCCTGAAACATATCGTATCATATGATCATGTTTGACTGACATCTATTTTATGCCAACTTTAGGCCTTTGTATCAATGCTTAATTATACTACAGGATCTTCCGTCTACCTGATTAGTTGTGTCCGGTTTACAGGGGATATTTACTCTTCCAAGACACCTGATCCCGCCTTTGTAATTTCTGTAGGTCGTGGTTTTATGCCCTCTTCATAGATTTGTATTGTTTATATCTTAAGCTTGTGACATATACGAGGCACAAGTCTTTATGATTTAACATATTAATCTCTTTTAATTAAAACACATGTCCGTAACATTTTTTATCCAATTTCTGATTGTTTTTAGAACTCATTTTTGATTATGACCCTTAGTATACTGGAAAATGGCAGATCCTATGATTTCCTTGACTTGTTTATTCCTTCTGAAAAGGTGTTTTTTCAAGTTTGGAAATAGAAACAAGTCAAAAGTCAAAGATCTGGCGAATATTGTTAATGTGAAAAAACATTTACTTTCTGTTTGTTCGAAACCTCCTTTACTATTAAGGGCGGGTGCGTTTGGACGCTGTCTTGAAGAAATTTAATGGAGTGGTAACTGATTCTGGGTACTTCCTCGAATAAACCTTGCGATTTTTTTGGCAAAATATTTGCTTTCTAGACATCTCCAGAAATAAAACTATCCCCCGAATACGAATTTGAACATCAGTACCATTAATATTTCAGAAAATTGCATTTAAACATGTCTTTGTGCTCTTGCTATTCTTTGCTCTTGTCAGACCTTCGCTGTTTGTATCAAGTACATCTTATGGTAAATTTTGTTTTGAGGGTTTTAAGCAATAGATTCAAGTTCCATTATCTGTTTGAATATCAAACAAACGTGGATAACTACAATTACTGATTTTTTAAAATAATTGTTAAGAAATTCGTACACGCTGTCAATTTCAATAATTTTAATATCAAAATATAGGTATATCAAAATATAGGTTTGACCTTTGAGTACTAAGCTTTTTTACCGTCAAACGTTTTTTAAAAACATTGTAAACTACTCCCGAAATGATGTCTATCAAATTTGCTGTGTCTTAAAGTCAATCATACATCATCAAATATTATTTTTTGAAATTTGACAAACAGTTCATAAGTTGCTATAATTATTTATTGGCAAGAACGGTACCCATTTTTGATGCCCATTATATAATTATTTATCATTGAAATCCACCTGCTCATTTGCCAATAAAACAGCCATTGGTTTTTTGTAAATGTCACATATTCCAGTGAATATTTTTTTGGGATTTTTAACAAGTTTACAGCAGCTTTAATGAAGCTTTTATTTTCACTCTAGTTTACTGATTCTTTACCATTCATTTATAACGCAGTGTCTCGAATAGCCCTTGTTTTCCAGCTTCTCACAATGAAATTTTATGATGAAAAGTGGTCAAATAAACTGTTTAGAATTCATTAAGGATTCAATAATGAGAGAAGGTCAAGCTTAATGTCAAATGATATCTGTATTGTATGTTATATAGTTTAGGACATTATTCATTGAACAGCCCTCGTATATCACTGTTTGTTATCATTCCCTTTTTAATAATTTTTAATCATTTTGCTTATTTCAATAATAGATAAAATCCTCTTCGTCGTTAAGGTAAATTTCAACTTTATCTCATCTATTGATTCCTAGTTTAAAGAAATACATATAACAGTGCACTAAACATCTTAAGAAAATAAGACAGCCTTCTGGGATAGACTATACATCGCTCTTTCTAACCAATGTTTTCTTTCTTAAGCAATGATTTGTTCCAAAGGCATGCTGAAGGATTGTTCAAATGTTATAGAAAATAAAACAAATTTAAAAGAAAGGTATCTTAAACTCCAGTAAAAAATAATATTTTGAATGGATGTTTTTACATAAATTATTATATCGTATTTTCAAACATTATATTATCAGTTTTTATCCAATAATTACGCCTCACAGTCTTTGTGCTTCCAATTATGACATTCAAACTGGAAGGCTTTCAACTATTGAATTCTTTGATATTATGTCAGGCCTTTGTATTTTCCCAAGCCAAGGGTTTTTTGGTATGCTTTTAGAGAGCAAAGCAGACCCCTTGGCTTGCAAAGATGAGGTCTTCGTCACTTATTGAACCATTGAGTTATTTGCTAATTTTTCGATGAAACTACTTCAATTGTTTCAATTTCACGCAACCCTTAAAAGTATAAGCAGTAATAAAAATCAATTGTGGAAGGAATACAATTTTCATACAACAAATTGTTTGATATTGAAACAAAAATATCTGCGTCTTCATAATTCTGATGACACTTTAAAGGAAATATCATTTCATCTGTACAGATTGCCGAGAAACCTTTTTGAGAAATTTATACTCATAAACTGTTGTCACTTGAAAATCCGGACAGATTACATGCCTTATCTGCAAAGAAATTAATCAGAATCATCTTTTTTTATTATCTGTAGAAGCTGGTGGAGTTATATTGGATTCAAGAGATTCTTCTGGAGAAGTCCTCAAGGATACATAATATGATAGCAATCAACATTACGGAAGCGTATTTACCACGGATGTAAATCAAAGGATGACGGCATTTCGTTTCATGTTCTGAGTGCATCCTTCTAAAAATTAACATGGAAGCATGTAAATGTAGTGGAATGAAGCGATGCACATTAGCTTTCTTATCGATTGCGTAATAACGTTGCAGCGACTATAGTAACCTGTTCAGAAAATAAACATTTTCTCTGCAAACTCAGGAATTAAGTGCATCTAATTTGGCTTGCTTTGTAATCTATGACCACCTTAGGAGTTTTTCAAATGAAAGATTCTAGAAACATAATCAAAGAACAAATAAAAACGGCGACAATTTACGGATGTCGTCTAATCCTAATTATAATCGACATTTTCGCTTTGCAGCATAGTGTTGAATCAATGCTTCATTTGGGCAATGGCATTTTTTGCAAAAAGTTATTATAATTAAATTAAATTAATGCTGTTTCCCCCTTCAATGAATAACTGATATTTGATTTTTACAGCGCTAAATCATTGATTGATATGTAGTTCAATATTTTTTCCTCGAATAAAAAAAGTTTAACTCGATCTAGAGCATTATAGCAATGCTCGGAAAATAGGATCCAATTAATATATGGATTTAAAAACACAAATTTTGCTGAAAATAAGAGATTATCCGAAAGTTTGAATAAAAGTAGCATAAATAAATGATAGCCCCAACTAATAATTGTTTCCAGAAGCATTCTTTATTGAAAATAAAATCAACTTGGCATTTGCTGTTACAAAAGACAGAATAAAGTAATCTCATTATCGGTAAATTGAGACCATTTCATGCATGTCTTTGATGCAAACTATCAAATGTTTCTTTTTTCTCTCGAATAGAATTTATATAATCAAAGGGTACGTTTAATCCCTTTCGACAGGAGCTGGTAATTTAATTTTTCCTGCCAGTGTTTGAATCTGTATAATGGAGGATTATATTGATTCATTCTTTCATACTTGTCTGTTTTGTGGTCAAAGGCAGTAAAGATCTGTTACAGTTTTGGGGCATGAGAAATTTATCATATTAGAGAACTATATTACTGATTACTTTTGATCTGTTGCTATTAATCTTGAGATAAAATGTTCTCTGGTTGCCTTTTAATGTCAGTTGATCGAAGCTCTTCGTGAATCTTTTTACCTCTGTTCTTCGCCGCAGAGTTATGAGGAATGATATCGTTTCATGACTTTGCTAAAACAAACTTACTGGGTATTAAATAAGACTACTAAGTTTTAAAAACAAAATATTGTCACAAATTGTTTGCATCCCTCGAAGATGAAGCTATAAAAAATATATTAATTTTAATTTGAATGCTATTACTATATATATATACTATTGATATATATATATATATATATATATATATATATATATATATACTAAATTCAACATGATAAATGAAACTTAAGATTAAGAATCTGGTAGACCTTTCCTGATGTTTAACAATAGATGTTGTGAATTTAGTATTATAGTACGGTCTTTCCTTTCCTCTACATAATTAAACTTTAGCTATTGTTATTGAATAGTTTGTGGAGAAAGATAGGCTTAAATTAAGACAAACCGTTATGATATATCTAAAGTTTATAGACGGTTACTCTAACCTAACCTCAAGAAACATGAATTGTCCTGGATTGAATATATTTGTGGAGATCATCCTAGTAATTCCCGTGCTCTGAATGCATGGTGAAAATGTTATCATGGTTCAAAATTTTGGTTTATTAAAGTTTATTGCAATATTGAAAGTTTGAGACGTTACACAAAACTATTATTTTGAGAATAAAGTGAAAACTATTATTTAAAATGCTGAATTGGCTTGTAATAAAACTTAATAGTATTTGTTTTTGAACATTTCTTTTTTATCTCAAGAGAAATAACTCTGTTTTCCTCAACTTGATTAAAAAGTTGGCTAAGAACACTAAATTTTAGGAAACACGAAAGCGAATATTTCTATCCACTGAAAAATTTATACTTACACTTGCACCAGAGTATACTATTTTTAAGCTGTTTCTCAATTATGGGAAGTGTTACTATGTCCTTTAATTATGTTACTTAAATATTTCAAGTTTTGGCAGGTTTTCCAATGTAACGTTTTTTCCCTGTATGCAATTAAATTGCCCTGCAGTAGAAAGCTACCCAAACTGGTCATAAATCTACACGTAAGATATTTGGATCTGTTAAACAATTCCCGTACATAATACACGCCAAAGAAGTCCATCTTTATTGCCAAAAAAAAATTGCAACTGGTTTCTGTTTGCTTGCTTCTTAATTTTGTTTTCTCTTGAGACTTGACTTTTTTTTTGTTTTGAAAGAGGCATGAATTATATTGATTGATAACAGAAAATTCAAGACCTTTCTTTGCATGAAAAGAAATAAGGAGGACTTTAGAAATCATTTTAAGCGAATTAACACTTTAAAAAGTATTACAATGCCTGTACAATTTCTCTTTCTCCCCAATAGTTTACATAATATTCTGTTTCAATGCGTCCTTTAAAATATTATTCAGTCGGAACTTCGTGATCCCCTTCACCCGGAAGGATTTAATTCAGGCGTGGCACTTCAATATGGCGATCTCTGCCTTTCTACACAGTCTCTTGGCTATAAGAAAGTGGATCTTTATATTGCTGGCGTTTTTGTTACCATGTCAACTTATTATTACTAGAACAAATGTGAGTACTATATCCAGTATTTTATTTCTATCAAAACAGTGACATTAGCTCTAAATTAAAATTTTTAGATATGTAATTTAAAAAACAAAACAAAACATTCAATATGTGAAAAAATAACTTCTTAGTAATAATATATGCCTAAAGACAGATCAAAGTTTTCATCATTTGTGATTTTGGAAATCTTTGGCGCCTACTGCAATTTGTGAAAGCCATTTACATATTTTATTCACGATTCTTTTAAACTTCAAGACAGATCATGGCCTTAAAAAAATTGATTTCCCTATCAAAGCTAAAAAAAACTTTTTCAAAGTCATTACGAGTTACAGGTAGACCTTGGCGTGTGCACAAAAAGGAAACAAAACAAATACATTAAATATAATTTAATGTTCATACAAATAACAAAACGAACTTGGAGATTTATGTTAATCCTGAACACAATGTCTGCATCGGATCTGTTTGGTTTTTAACAAAACTTGAATTAAATGACACAATTTAACATTTTGGAAGCATCATTCCCTCGAGAAGAATCCATTTTAAGCTTGAAGTAGGCTAAAATTAAATCCATCATCCCAAAACAGTTTGCACTATGAAAACTATACTGCTGCAGTGAATATTTCCGTAGAAAATAATTAAAATTAAAACATTTCCAGATCTGATTTAATATATATTTTCAAGTCGAAGTTTGGCTAATGGCTATCCAACACTCGGAACACAATTTGCATTTCACAAATACACTGCTGCAATTATTATATATCCCCAAAAACTGATTTAAAATTGAAAAAAAATCCGATTGGAATTCGAAATATCTGTATTTGTCGTCGAAGTTTTAAAGAAATCAAAATTTGGATAATATTTTCTTTTCCGCTTCCTATTCTCTGTTTCCAGGTTAAAATATCACAGGTTTTGTTCATATTTTTGTTTCAGTTCAATTTCGATTCTGTCATATATTCCGGATCTTCATAAAAGGGAAACATGTTTGCCTTTACAACGCAAAATATAAACTGATTTTGAGGAGTTGCATTCTTATATAAATACTACCATCCCCCAAAATCCACCTGTAACTGTCCATTCTTTAGAAAAACCCCTTTTGTTATTTGAATCTGAATACATAATGGCTATTCAACAAATTGTTGTGCAACCCAAGCTTACCTATAACTGTCCATTCTGTAAACAATGAATTTATTGAATGTGTGCTACCTGTTTTTCACATTTTTCTTTAAATTCTTAGAACAAAAAGAATCATGTTTTAAGTAGGAGAAAGGCCTCAAACTGTCCATTCTGTGAGAGAAAGAACTAATCTCGGGCCTACGGCCCTCGATTAGTTCTTTCTCTCACAGAATGGACAGTTTTTGGCCTTTCTCCTTTACTTAGAAGAATGTAAACGCGTCAAGAAATCTGAGTAGTACATCTGAGGAAGTACATGTATATGTAGCGTGACACCTAATAATATAATAACAAATAACAGAGGCGGATGAATCCCCTCAGTTAACTTTCTGAGGACCTGGCAGGTTCAATATATACAAATATGTGATTAAGCAATATATACAAATAAATGTTAGACTACTTGTATACAGAAAATCAGTGATGCTGGCTCATAAGAGATCGGCTCTTATGGCTCCTACAGCTCTTTTCTTTGATACTGGCTCTTACAGCGCAGTTCATACAGTTCGGCTCTTTCTGGCTCCTGTATAGTACAGCTCTTGCTGGCTCCCACTGTCGCTTTTAATGACAAACAATATCTAAAGCCAGGAAAGACTTGTTCAGTCACGTCTGAAAGCTTTAAATATTTATTTATTATCATTAACTAAAATTTACCTATCGTCACAAGTGGTCCGCTTGTCTTGCCGCTTCAGCATCAACTTCGCAATTAAAGCAAGACTTGTACCGAAATATCTTTCCCCGGATTGTCTCATTGTCATTGTCTCAACTCGATGTTGAATGAAAGATTTGTGTTAATGGTTAAATTGCTTGTTCAAAATGGCGAGTAGGTGAAATCTCGTTCTTGGCTGAATTTGTGATATCATAAATACAACTTTATGATATCATTTTAATAATATCATTTTTTAAATAGACTGATTGATTTATTGATTGTATGTTGTTTTTATGAGATTTTTCACTCATAAAGAGACATCACCATAAACCGTCTAAGAGCTTCAGATTTAGACCTTTACTCGGCACTCAGGGTCATTGAGCAGTGAGGGTTCTTAATGGTGCCAATGCGTACCGTTACATGGGCCCTCAGTTTTAAGGTCTTACCCGAAGGACCCATAATTTTCACTTCAAAGTGCTGAACGCTTTGCGAAGGAATAGCTACTAGCTATTTATATCGACTTAATTCAATCGTTAACTTCCAATAACGAATTCAAATGTGTAAAATCAGTAAAATATGGATATAACGAACAACATAAATGATAGCTGCAGATCTGTAGCTCTCCGAAAAAAAATATTGATAGACACCGGAGAGCTACAGTGCCACCCATTGAAAAAACTGTATATTTATTGCACACAAAAAAGTGCGCTCGGTTCTTAATTAATTCCTCCAAATTCTTACCTCAATTGCAAATAAGGCAAGATTTCAAAAAATTCCTTTATCTTCTATCAAGAACTCTCGTAGTTGACATCCGAACGAAGCATATTGGACCGAATTATCTTTGAAACCAAAATGGCAGTATAAATAAGCGAAATGTTCGATGATTACAATATCAGGGTCAGGAGGACAATTAACAACAATTATGAGGAATGTTTGGTTGTGGAAACAGCGAAAGAATATGTTAGAAACACACGGTTAGTAATATTTTTAGATTAAAGTTTTAAAAACATGGAGAAATAAATCAAGAACCGAGCGCACTTTTTGTGCGCAATAAATATACAGTTTTTTCAATGAGTGACACTGTAGCTCTCCGGTCTATCAATATATTTTTTTCGGAGAGCTACAGATCTGCAGCTACATAAATGGTCAATGTCCATTTAAGCAATATAAATCTAGAGCAACACAAACACATAAAAATGCATCTCAAAAAGTTCAGAGATGGAATCAAGTGCAATGGAGGAGAGAACTTCACCTGCCGACCTGTCACGCCGGCGGTCACCTCCTTGTAATTATCAGGAAAAGAGAGAGAGAGAGAGAAAAAAAAGAACAGTATACAATTCAGTTTTTAAAATGACTTTATATCAGTATGATTAACTTCAGTTGAATGATACAGTGCCTGGCAATAATTGATTGATAATTTTATTTTTCCACTATATTATTAATTAAAAATTGCATTTTTCTAAAATACTTTTGCAGTGTTATTTATTGCTCATTTTTAACGATTAAAACACATTAAAATGTAGAATTCTTTGCTGTTTCTTTACATTATTTCAAAATAATTTTATTTTTAGGCTTTACAGAGATATCACAGGTCATGTGCAAAATAAAATAATTAATTTGTTGGAATTGTAATTTTTAAAGGAATCATAGTGATTTGAGTTTAGATATTTTTGTCGTGACAATTTCTTAATTTATTCTCAAATATTTGTGTATCATTTTGTTTAGCATTTTAAGACAAGAAAATTTGATCAATTCTACATGATTTAGTGAAAAAATCATAAAAATTGACCTAGCAACACGTTTTTATGAAAAAAAAATTTCAATGAAATATAGTGTTAAAATGAAGTTTTGACTCACGTATGGCCATACACTGAAGCTTGCTGACAAGACCAATTCATTGAGAGAAAAAAAAGTGTGATGCGATGACTTTAAACGAGAATGTTGATATCTTTGTTTCATAAAATTGTATTTTAGTAGCTTATAGTTTCTGATGTAAAGCCTGCTCTTGTGTATCTTATCAACTTAATGTCATAAACCCATGTGCAGGCGAAAAGAATGAATATGTTTTATTTACATTATGTAACTAAGGGAAGTTGACGAAGAAAATGTTGAAGTCATCACGTTTATCATACAGCTGTGTTGTTAGGTTATCATTTTCGTCTTTTACTAGGAAAATATTAAAATATTTGACAGATGTGTCAGACGCCATAGTATCTTTTATTTCCTCCATAGGGATCATGTTCTTCCTCGCCCTATAACTATAGTCCTGCTGGACACGTTATTACAGGTGACGTAATATATAGTTAATAATAAAGACCTTAGATAACTTATTTTAAAATGTCCTAAATATAGGGTAACCCGATCCTTCAACTGGCGTTGAAATTTCATAAATATTATGGATTCTATTGACGATTATGCAAGACGATGCGCTAGATATGAAAAGAAAGACATTGACACTTTGCCAGAATGGCTTAAATGTATCAGGTTCATGTTAAAATAGGATATTAAAAGACTGAGGGGCAATATGAAAACCATCTATCTGTTTGTGTTCATAATCCAGAAGCGAAAAAAGAATTAGATAGATTACATGATCAGTACGCACTAGTTTCTGCTGACAAAGCAAGTAACAACATTGTCTTTGTTTGAAAGGCTCATTATATAAATTGTATTTTAGAAGAACTTGGATTTAATTCTACAAGTGGTAATCCAACTTATACTCATAGTTCCCTTTCTAAGGAAGAAATTCTTCAAAATCATATGTCAGTTTTGAATATCTTTAATATCCCGAAGAACCAGAATGATTTTGAACCACCATCTATATATTGGATTCCGAAATTTCATAAGAATTCTTACAAAGATACATTGCAGGTTCCAGTAAATGTTCAATCAAGCCTCTTTCTTTACTCCTCGCTAAGATATTGACAGTAGTGAAGGAAAACCTTTAAGAGTACGGTGCAACAATATATTCAAGAAGTGTTGTGAATCAGATATGGATACTCAAAAATTCCAAAGAACTTTTGGACACTTTGACACACAAGATTTTACCAAAATCAACAGCTTAAAAACTTACGACTTTTTAACCTTATACACAAACATTTCCCACGATGAATTAAAGTCCAGGCTTTATGATATCATAGACAGCTGCTTTTTCAATAAAAATGGAACTCGTTAATTTTTCTTTTTGGTCATTGGTCATTTGCAAAATTATTTTGTTAAAACACATTCTGATTGCACACACAAGTACTCTGAAGGTGACATCAATAAGATGCTTGAGTTTCTGATTGACAATATCTATGTAGTTTTTGGAGACCAGGTCTTCCAACAATCTTTTGGAATTCTCATGGGTACCAATTGCGCTCCATTATTAGCAGACTTATTTTGCATTCATATTGAAGCAGAATTTGTACAAATCTTATGCGTGAAAAGAAGAAAATACTTGCTGTGGTCTTGAACTCAACATTTAGATATATCGACGACATATTGTCAATTAACAATGGTTATTTCCGTTTCTATGCTGATACGATAAATCCTAGTGAGCTTGAGATAAAAGATACCACAGGGTCTGATACATCTGTTTCATACTTGGATATTTAACTTGAAAAAGACGTTAATGGTTTTGTAACAACCAAGCTCTATGATAAACGTGATAACTTTCTAACGTCATCTTCCCTTACTTGTGCAGGAATATACCTTCATCACCTGCATACAGCTTTTATATATATCAGTTGATTCAATAAGCAAAAGCATGTTCTACGTGTGAACAATTTCTAAGACGAGGCAAGTCATTGACAAACAAGTTGATGAAACAAAAATATCAACAGTCTTGTTTAAAGTCATCATTTTTTAAGTTCTTTGGTCGATACAATGACATTGATAGCAAATACAATTTATCATTGAGTCCTGCTGACTGACGTTTTTCATACTAATTGTTGGTCCATTATTTATTCACTGAATTGACGACGGATGTTTCCGTTATTTACCGATCATAACAAGGAGCACACGGTTAGTGTGACTGGGCAGCAGGGGATGCTCACTCCTTCATGGCACCTGATCCCACTTCTGATGTTTTAGAGGTCCGTCTTTCCTCTGCTCCTATTTTGTATTGTTTTATGGACTTCGATATTGAATACTGTCCATTATCTTCATATCCTTCATTTAAGCCTACTGCGAGATTTCGAGTCGACACAATTGAAATAACAATAGTTATTTTACAATTTGTCATCGATATATGTAAATGTTGAGTTTAAGGCCACATCAAGTCTTATCTTCTTCGCATGTATTAATTTTAAAATTATTTATGTTTCATATGCAAAATTGATAAAAATATGGCGCATTATTAACGGCTGTAACTGAGTTACGTTAGAACTGTTTTGCTATAAAGCGCTGATAAATATTTAAGCTATTCTCTATAATTTTTTTGCTTTACCTAATATTGCATATGCACAAGACAGAGTTCTTTCGATGAATAAGCTTTTTTGAGAAATGACATTTCAAGGGTAGGACATTTATTTTTTTGTGATACTTAATACTTTAAATGACATGCAATTCTAACTGCGATTCTTATGCTATTCAATTAAAAATGTAATAAAAATAAATCATAGGTGATCTGTAGAATTTAAGGGAAGAAAAGAAGATAGCAAACAGTATTCGAGCTCGAATGTCCATAAACAATAAAAATGAGGAGCAGAGCAAAGACTTTTAAACATCAGAGGTGGGATCAGGTACCGTGGAGGAGTGAGCATCCCCTGGCGACCGTCCGCACCCGCCGTGTGCTCCTTGTCATGATCGGGATGTAATGGACACAACTGTCGTCAATTCAGTGTATAAATAATGAACTAACACGGGATACAACGGAAAAATCCATAAATATTCAGATGTAAATAATGGTTTTACAATTAACATAGAAAACAGAAGTCAGCATTTGACTCAATAAAAGATAGAAATAGCTGAAAAGGTCATATTATGGACCATAGAGCTTACGAAATGATTACTTTAAAAGAGAATTCCGATATTATTGTTTCATCAACTTGTTTGTCTATAATTAACCTTGTTTTAGATATTGTTTATACCTAGAACATTCTCTTGCGTCTCGAATCAACTGAGAGACCCCGAAATCAACCCCGTATGTAGATGATAATGGTTTATGTCTGCAAAACGTACGATTGGAAAATGAATCGTCTTCTTGTAGAAAAATATCCAAATATTAAACAGACGTGTCAGACTCTTTGATAACTTTATTTCAAGTTCACCGGGATATATGGTATCGTCATAATAATGGAAATAACCATTGTTTTTTGCCAATTCGTTGTCGATATATCTATATGTCGAATTGATGGTCACAGCAAGTGGTTTCTTCCTTTCACGTATTAGATTTTAAACGAATTCTGCTTCACTTGAATACAGAATTATGTCTGCTTATACTGGGTGCAATTGGTGCCCATGGAAATTTCTGTGCATTGTTGGGAGATCTTGTCCCCAAAAACCACACAGATATAGTCAATCAGAATTTCTTAAATATTAATTTCGAATTTTTGTGTGTACAATCAGCATGTTTTGTTATAAAAAAAAACAATTTGCAAATAATCAATGGCAAAGTAAATAAATTTATAAGTTCTTAATTTGTTCAAAAAGCAGCTGTCAATGATGTCAAAAAGCCTGGACTTTAATTCACCAAGGTAAATGGTTGTAGTCGTAAGTTTTATGCTGTTGATTTTGGTAAAATTGTGTGATTTTACATTATCCAATAGCTCCTTGAAATTTCTAAGTATCTACATCTGATTTACACCTATTCTTAAATATATTGTTGTTCAGTACTCCTGAAGTTTCCCTTTCACTACTGTTATTATCATAGTGAAGAGTTAAAACGGGACTTGGTAGAATCCACTATGTATCTTTGTATGAGTTTTAATATAATTTTGGAATCTAGGACAGTAATGGTAACTCGAATTCATTATGATTTTAAAGAAAATTCTCGTTAGAAATGGATCTACAGGTTTATGTTGAATTGCCACTTGTAGAATAATTAAATCACAGTTCCGCTAAAATACAATTTTAATAACGAGCCATAAAAAGACAATGTTGTTATCTGCTTTGTCCGTAGGGACTGGTACATACTGATCATGTAATCTATCCAATTATGTTTTTTCACATCTTTGTTATTCAATTTCTCAAACATTTAATGCGAAATAATAAAAAAAGACCAAAAACTTGAGAAAAGAAAATCAATTTAATTTTTCCCTTACATGTGAATGAAGAGAACACTTTTCAAACCATATGACTAATCAATAAATGTATAAAAATAATTTTTTACTAGATTTGCATGATGGATGATAAATGCTGTTTTAACACATTGATGTCACGATGTGCTTATGTCATCATTGTCATGGCAATCCTATGGGTAACAGAAGCGCTTCCAATCGCCGTCACAGCCTTTGTGCCTATATTTCTTCTCCCAATGTTGGGTGTACAAAATGGAAGAGATGTCTCCAAAAATTATGTCAATGTAAGTAAATATAATGATGGATAGCAAATTTTCTATGTAATCGAAGCTTATAAATAAATTTTCTATCGCAAATACGAACAACAGGAGTTTATTAACATTATTTTTTTCTGTCATTGAAATAGTTACTCACAATTTTGCATCAAAAAATCCGAAATCAAAACTGAAGCTAATTTTGCTTTAATACATTCATTCTGAGATATTCAAAGAAATGTATAATGGATTTATAAACATAACTCAGAGTAGCTGGACTAACAATAATTATATTTGTCCCATGTCAGGATACGAGCATGTTATTCCTTGGTGGGCTATTCATAGCAGCAGCCATGGAGGATGTTAACCTTCACAGACGTATTGCTATAGGGGTCATGCGAGTTCTAGGCTCAAGAGTCAACACGTAAGTACTAAGAAATATATTTTCATAATAGCATTATTAAACATGCCATAAAGAAATGGCAGTTTTACCGATTTTACACAAAATTTTTAAAAGTTTACTTTGGTCATATCTTTTGAAAAGTAGATACCAGGACTTTTATACTTCATATATGTATTCTTTGTGGAAAGACCTTTCATTGGATACCAACAACTCTGACCTTTTGACCTTGACCTTTGAGATTTCTGTACTTATGAAAAAACTTTAACCTTGGCCATTACTTTTGAACGATATGGGCTTGTGCTGTCATACTTCACATTATACAATCCATGTGAGAAGACATTTCATTGGAGAACTTTATTCCTTTGACTTTGGAGTTTGACTTACTTTTAAAAAAGAAACCTTGACCATAACTTTTCAAGGGTTAGGGTTAGGGTTAGGGCCGTCTTACTTTTCAGATTTAATCCTTGTGACAAGATCTCTCATTGTATATCAAGAATTTTGACCTTAGAAATTGACCCATTTTTTAAAATTTTTAACTTTAACTTCTTTAAGGGTTAGGGCTAAGTATGGCACGCCAAATCCACAAAAATGAGAAAAACATAGTTTCACAGTCGATAAACCTAGTTTATCAATTGTGAAACTAGGTTTATCTCATTTTTGTGAATTTGGCGTGCCATAGCTAAGGCTTCCATACTTCACATACGTATTCTTTGTGGCAATACCTTTCATTGGATATCAATTACCTTGACCTTGGTGATTTCCGTACTTATGAAAATATTTAACCTTGGCCTTCTTTCATATTTTACAATTGTATTTCCAATGAGAAGACCCTATTTTTGGTACCAATATATCAAATTTGCATTTAAGAAAAGTTTAATCTTTGTTATGTTGCCATACGGGGGCATCAGTGTTTCACAAACACATATCTTGTTTTTCAAATAATACAGGAATTTTTTGGTATCATGAATTTTAACTGGACTGAAAGAAAAGCCTAGCTGCTAAATGACTTTAAATATTTAGGTTTAATTAAATAGACCAAAGAAGTGGCTATAGAACTTCTTAATCATGTAACCCATGTAGATGCATATAATTATATGACACTTATTTGAGATTCCGAAATACATGTACAAATGCAAAGTAAAAATCCAACTGATACCATTAATGAAGGTTGATGAGAAAAACAAACCAACCGTTCTCGGATATTTTGCTTTTAAAAAAATCTACATTGTAATTTCGTCTTCCAGATTGATGATTATACTTTATGTAGATCTTTGGACCAAAGTCCATTTTGTTGTTTGTTTTCAGTTTGCTTTTTGGACTGTTTGCATTTTTTTTTTATCAATTTCAGGTTGATGTTGGGTCTGATGCTCCCTACTTGGTTTCTGTCTATGTGGATCAGTAACACGGCAGCGACGTCCATGATGTTACCAATACTGATCGCCATCACGGAGCAGATGGAAAAACTGGACCAAATTAAGCAAGGTAATAAAACACACAGATGGTAAATAACAGACAAATACTACAGTGGTTTATTGCTCGTTATGTACACACAATGACGTAAAATTCCTCAAGTACTGGTATTTATAATAGAAAGAAAAAGTATTTTAAAAAATGACAGAACTTCAAAAAAGTCACCAATCCATGATTGCAGCAAACGTTAAATTCTTTTTACAACGTACTCTCAACTCTTTTTTTTCAAATTTCAAAGTCCTGAATCTAACTTGCGCTTATCGAGAACATATTATGTATCAATTAACACAAAGCAAGTGTACGTTTGAAGAAATTCCTCATGGTAAAAAAGATTATTAATTAAATTTAATGAATATGGTCATATTTATTGGTCAATAGACAACTAAATTGTCTACAGTAGACCCTGAAGACCCCAAAGACGAGAACGGAGTCGTCAAGGAGGAGGATGTTACTCTAGAGGTGGACGAGAAAACTGATCATGAAGTCAGGTTTGTGCAGAAATAACGAGAAATAATAGAACATTTAACGTACAAATTACAATTGCTTGATTTTACAATGTTGTTAATTCTATTGTTGCTTTTTTTCTAGAGTTCTAAATGTCCCAGTATAGGGCTAAGTTGCTCAAAAATTGAAAAATACGTCTTTTTTAAAATCAAGGATCAAATGAACAAAAAGGAATTTCATGAATATACTGGATAATTGACCCTTTCAATATCAAAATAATAATTCTTTTAGTATTTATATACTGAAATTCATCCCTCGGCCAGTTTTTAAAGCCGGTTAGAGCTCATTTCGTCATATATAAAACTCTTGCATCTTTGAAAGTTTTGTTTTTTCTCATTGACATCTGGCCAGCTTATTGTTGGCATGACAATTATGAGCAGAAAGCCTCCGCTTCACCCGGAGGGGATACATGTATGGACTTAGGGTGGGGCTAAGTTTGTCGATAATGTAGCGTACCCTTTATTCTTTACTTAAGGGCTTTTAGCTGCATGAATATGATAAGAATTAAAACGTTCTTACTCAAATTTCAGAACTTCATTAATTTTCTTCTTAACAGACCATTGGTTTGTTAATTGTTTATAAATGAAAAAAACGTTCAAACTTTGATCTGCCAGATTTGTTCAATGGAGGATATGGGGATAACGAACAGTATTCAATATCAAAGTTCATAAAACAATACAAAAACAGGAGCAGAGCAAACACGGACCTCCAGAACATAGGGGTCAGATCAGGCGCCATTGAGAAGTGAGCATCCCCTGCCGAACGGTCACATCCGCCGTGTGCTCCTTGTCATTATCGGGAATAAGGGAAAAATCCGCCGTCAATTCAGTGTATAAACTAGAGGTACTGTGAGCAATGAGCTCACTAAATGATACCCCCCGCCTCCCATATGAATATAATCGCAGTGTCCATGTTTTGCTCTGGAAAATCCAAAATATATGTCAGATCAAAAGGTAAAATAGAAGGTGCACAATGGCAATATGTAATGAAGATTCTGTGAAAGTTTCATTAAATTTCCTTCAGTGGTATGAGAGGAGTTGCGGATAAGAGATTGGTACCCCAAAGCGTAACAGACGGACGGACGTACAGACGGACGGACGGACGGAAATACCGATTACTATATACCCTCCCACTTTTCAGCGGGGGGTATAATAATGGACTAACAATAGGTATGAAAAACGTCAGTCAGCATTTGACTCAATGATAAATTGTATTTGTTGACAATGTCAATTTTATATCAGGTTTGAAACTGGCATACCTCAATTATATTTGATAAAGCTACATCTATTTGTATTGTAGACAGCTAAATGACGATCTGAAGTGGATGTCTAAAGGTTTCGCTCTTTGTGTGGCTTACGGAGCAAACATTGGAGGAATAGCGACCCTGACTGGGACTCCGCCCAACTTAGTGCTTCAGGGTCAGGCAGACATGTCAGTATCCCCATTTTAATCTGGATTATCATAATTAATGGTACAACATCTCACATTATCATAAATTTTAGCAGTGATAGTTTGAATCGCTTGTTTCTTGATTTAGGAAACTTTACTGAGTGGATGGTTGATAATAGTTAGAGCTCTAGAAAAATAAGATGCTATATTTAATATTTTTGTTTTTTAGGTCGTTAAATTGGCAAAGAAATAAATAATTATTGAAAAAAAGATATAATTATATAAACGAATTAGAAATATGAATAATTACACTGTACAACAGCTGACTCATGTGAATCCAATAATAACTAAAAATCCCTATTATCTATGATTTTCAGTTTTTACGCTAAATATGGTGAGGCAGGCTCTGGGATAACCTATGTTAACTGGATGGGACTAGCCCTGCCTATGTCTGTAATATTACTACTCCTGGCCTGGTTATATCTGCAAATTGTATTCCTCCGTGGAAAGTTGGTGTTCATTGCAATTTCTATTTTCTTTAAAAAGTAAAATGATGAGTTATTAGTAAAAAAAAGGGCATTAGTATGCAATAGTAAATTAAAATCCTTTTGATTGCTTTATAGGTGCTGTAAAAAAACAGATAAGATTAGGAAGAAAGCCATACAAACGGCGGTACTGAAAGAATGGAAAGATCTTGGCAAAATGAAGTGAGTACATGATTTTCAATAATTATTGTCAGAATCAATGAAAAATGTCTTTTATATAAGTTATATGAAATGACTGTTTAAAATTTAAAAAGCTGATGACTTTTAGATTCGCAGAGATTGAGGTCTTTATCCTATTTTGTGTGCTGGCGTTGCTTTGGGTCTTTAGGAGTTTACCGGATGTAGGAGGATGGGGAGACCTATTTACGGATGTCACCACAGGGTAAATGTAATAATTTGTATGTACCACTGAAAATAAAAAGCAATATATTTGTAGATTCCAGTCTTTTGTTAACAATAGTCAACGATCTTCCATAAATTTGGATGCTAGATGAAGTTAAAAATTATTGTAAGCCGTCCTGATCTTGTATGATTTGTAGGAAAAAAAGACATAAAAGCCAATCATTTGATAAATAGGAACAATTTTTGCAGGAAAACATCGACAGCACGTGACTCTACAGCGGCCATCTTTGTAGCATGTCTTCTGTTCATTCTTCCAAGAGAAAAACCAAACGTTTTCTGTCTTTTCAAAAAGTCTGGTTTGGATGTTTTTATTTTAGTTCAGTTTTCATCTCAATGTCATTTCTTTTTCATTTAAGTATGAATGAGCAAACTTGATAATTTTTTTTACGACTTTTCTTGGTATTTTTTCCTTTAAAAAAGAGAGAACTTTTATTTGATGTTCATACTTGATCCTTGTATATATGGTTCGACTGGTAACATTCAAATCTAGAATAAAATGATATTCTTTTCATTTTTACAATTATGACACATTTGACCTCTATACGGAATATGGTTTTTTGCTATACCTTGATTACGGTTTAATCATGATTGGGGTCTTATGTCATTTTAAATGCAACATAAAGAAAACTCTCGCTCATAGAATGTGTTAAGAAAAATTCACCATCTTGCTCATTAAATCCCTTCATAGGTTTAATGATTGTTTTCATAGCCGCATCCTCTGCCTTTTCAGAAACAAATCAAAAACCTGGATATAGACCTATCCTGACGTGGAGTGCAGCTCAAAGTAAGGTGTCTTGGGGCGTGATCTTCCTTCTGGGTGGAGGGTTCGCTCTGGCCAACGCAGCATCGGTATGTGTTAATGTAACAAAGGGTGCAGTATAACACTTATTTTAGAGGAAAGTTTAAAATAAATTTTTATACGTTCCTTTCCTGTCCTCGAAAATCGGGCATGTCACTTCTTGCTGAACTTTTATAAACCTCCACATAAGAGTAAAAATTGTTGAGACTTTTTATTCATTCGGTAGCTTTTTACAAGAGTAGTATAATAACATTGAACTAGGTAAATTTGAAGAAAGGAACAGCTAATTTAATTCTGTCTAATTCACAATCATTGCAAAGGAAAACAGAGGTTATGTCAACTTTATGAACTTATTTCGTTCTAACAGTCTGGAAGTGTAAAACTTGTGACCGATCCATGATTTTGCGTAAGGAAAAACACAGAATATCATACTTATACATGTACTTTACACAACGGTCGTCTATGACAAGAACTGTATATATCTTTTCAACAAAATACATATGATTAATTATTTTTTTGTTGGATGACCACATCAAATGCAGTTTTTTTTTATGACAATACTGATTCATTTATCTAATGTTGTCTTAACTGAGATCCGTCGTTTTGGTATAAGATAACATTCTTACGACATAAATAAGGGAAGTTAACGATAACATAGATGTATATCGAATCAAGAAAGGAATGAAAATGTTATTAATTGATTAAAATGTCGTCGATATATCGTACCGTTAAATAGAAAACCACGGCAAAAGACTTGTCAATTTTACGTAGAATGTTTTCTCGTTATCTCCATATGTTTCATTGCAATCAATTTTGCTCGTAAGTCTGCTAATAACAAAACCTACATACAGTGTAGATACTGTCAATCATAATATCAAGTATCTTTTAAATATCATCTTTGGAGTGTTTGATTGAACAATTAGAATGTCTTTAACAAAATAATTTTGCAAGCAATAAAAAGATAAGTAAAAAAAAAATACAATGTATTGTAGGAAATGGTTTTATAAAGTGTTGGAAAGTCGTGCGTTTTGATGTTATTGACTTTGTAAAAATTTTGTGATTCCAAATTTTCTTCAGATATTTTGAGTTACTCCGATTTACATCGTCTCTCTCTTTTATTACTTTTCATTTTCCTCGTAGGCGAATTTGAACTAATTTTGATAGATATATAATTACATGCTAGAGTATCATATTCATTTTTAATTCTCCAGTCCTCGATTGATATTCAAATCATATCTGCATGTGGAGAATATTTAAAGAAACTCCGTGCAATATAATGTCCTACCGAATATCACTTGTAAAAGTGAGCAAATACGTAACACAAAAGGTAAAATAAAAATGTGTATATTGTTTATATATTTCCGTAGACATCTGGTCTAACGTCTTATATTGGATGTGAACTGAAAGTGTTTGAGAACTTGGATCCCTGGGTTATGAACCTGTTGGTGTGTCTGCTAGTGTCGGCTGTTACAGAAATCACCAGCAACACTGCCATAGCATCTCTTATCATGCCAATTATATTTGAGCTGGTAATAATTGAAAATTTATTCTGCCGTTTCTTCATTCGTCATCATTTTTAGCCACTAGTATCATATTCAAGAACTGATTTTTCTGTTTT
This sequence comes from Saccostrea glomerata, assembly GCA_003671525.1. Classification (NCBI taxonomy): domain Eukaryota; kingdom Metazoa; phylum Mollusca; class Bivalvia; order Ostreida; family Ostreidae; genus Saccostrea; species Saccostrea glomerata. Next base: position 1,360,859 of record PRKT01000009.1, read on the forward strand.
TGTAGGCGATCTCTGTTGGACTTCATCCCCTTTATTTGATGATATCTGCAACCATCGCATGTTCATTTGCCTTCTGTCTTCCAGTAGCTACGCCCCCAAACGCCATCGTATTTTCCTCTGGATTCATAAAAATACCGGAAATGGTATCTTAATCATCCTTTGACAACAAAATTGCAGAGAGTTTTTTTAATTGATTGTGTGTCTGTGTGCCCTATACAATTATACTGATTATTGATATTGAATTTAAGGTATTGTTTTAAGAACAAATAAAACAAAATATAATTTCAGTCATAGAATTGAAGATCGGTTGATTTAACGTCCTCAAAAGTTATAAATTACTTTTAGTAGTTAATTGAGAAATACAATTCGATTCATTTCGTAAACTTTTAAAAATAGGTACTTCCAGTATTGCGCATCGTCGCAAACAACGGCTAAAATGCACGATCCTCTCCGAATCTTGGAAGAGCTGTGGACTCAGAACCGTGGCTTGAGACGATGGGTATTGCGATACACAGAGTTTCAATACAATTGTAATGATATAAAACGTTTTAAAAGTATCTGCTATTTTAAAGCATTTGTCCACCTTTATTCTGAAAGATCAAGGTCAAATTAAGAGATACATTTAAAGCTGTTTACTTTTTAGCCGGGCTTATTGCTCAAAGAGCAATTGCCGGCTTATGTGATCCTGTTCAAGGCAGGATGTTGACCCAATAGTCGCCATTCTAAAGTTACGTGCAAAAATATAGTTCTTACTCTCAACCGCTTTTGAGATAATACAAACGCTAAATAAAGCAACAAAAATGAAACAAAGTTTTATCTATATAAAATAAACATTAGTATTAATGACTTTGAAAACTTCATAAGTCAATGAACAAAGTTCACTAGCGTAAGGATTTTTGATAATCAGTGTTACCGTAGTTCTCTACACATACGAGGTAAAGCAGGAGAGGGAACCAGACTGGCCTGTTTGTTTACATTCAGCTGCGGTACCAGATTAATTCTGATTCTGACAAAATAGGACCGTGGTATTAGGATTGAAAAACTCACTGTCTGTGTCTTATCATTTATATTGATAGTTTTAAAATAATTTTTTCATCAGAATATAAACATGATTCATGTAAGAAATCCATTCTACTCTGTAAATGAGCCCGGCTCTCTGTACTTCTGAGTACTTTGATTTAAATTCACCATTGAATTGTAATGAATTGAGATTGACTGACTTTTAGAGGTCAATGACCCAAACTTCTAAAGCAAATTTTGGATGTTTTTGTAAACCTATCGTTAAAAGTGTGTTTTTACTTTCTTAAGTATTTACTAGCATTCGTGCTACATGGCTACATTTAGTCCGAAATATCTGACGTTTTTCAGGCTTTTCAACGATTTTGGTATTTTACGTGCCAGGAAAACGTCAGACTTACCGGCGCCATCACGAAAACTGAAAATTTCTCTGTCTTCAACCGGGGTTGATTTTAAATACTTGTGATTTGAACTAAATGCCTAAAACAGAATTTATCGGAAGCACATATGCTTATAGTACTCACCAATATTAATGAAAAGAAAATATCACTCCAAATTTCGTTACAGGACTTGCAAGATTTTAAAATGCACAAAATGTTAACAAACCTCATCAATCTCTTAAAATGTTTTCAACAAATTGTATATTTTATAAATGAACCATAGAAACGATATTGGTAAGTACTCAAAGTATTGTACTATTTTTTAAATTCTGACTTCGAAATTTAATTCGGTTTTCAAGTATCTAAAATCAAGTCGAGAATGCCGCCAGCCTCCGGTTGGAGGCGGCGATTTCGCAGTTTTCGTAATGGCGCCGCTTCTGACGTTTTCCTGGCACGTAAAATATCAAAATCGTTAAAAAGCCTGGAAAACTTAAGATATTTCGGACTAGGCTACATTAAGGTCCTTGTAGAATTTTACTAGAGAATGAATGAAATCATTTTCGAAATTAAAAGAAAATTCTTTAAAGAATTACATGCGGTACATGTATATTGCATATATTTGCCCCCACAAAAGTCAAATTTTGAAAACTTCCTGAAATGTGCTGAATTCAATGAATTGTATGAGAAATATAAATTAACAGAAAATATAGTTTCAAAGCAGTGTATTCACAATTTTTCTTTTTATGACGTCACAAACAAGTCCGATTTTATATCCTTTTTCAGAAAGAAGACAAAATGGACAAAATTTCAACAGTTTTAGCTTTAAAATTTATAGAGCGCAAGTTTGTTCAGGAACAATATTGACATATTTCATTGATATTATTATTCTACACATTATATCAAAATATTGATCCTGAACACACATGCGCTCGGTGACTTTTACTCAAAAAATCGACGAAATATGTACATTTTTCTGTAAAATTCATAAAAAACTGAAATTTACGTCATGTTTGTGACATCATTATGTACATATGACGACATTACTTATGAAAATATTCAGTGCTTTGAAGTCAGCATACACTCCCCTGTTTAAGAACTTAATTAAATGTATCTCCATCAAAGTTTGATTTGGGGGGCAGATACTGGTTATTACCGAATAAAGTTCTTTATTTCTTATTTTTATTTCAGTTTCTGACTGGTATATTTATGAACATTATCGCCATTTTGACTCTTACTCTCGCAATCAACACCTGGGGATCAGCAATATACGACTTAAATACCATGCCAGCTATCTTTGCAGCTAAAACTGCCAACAGTTCTGGCGGAAATCTTTCTGCAACATCGCTACCATTCAGTACAACAGTAATGTATACAACCAGTGTAGACTCCCTGACAACTACGTAGAAGTGTATTCAGATCCACACGTATGTTTCTCAGAATTTGACAATGTGCTATGTCGTTTCATTTTTTTGAGAAATTGATTCAATGAGATAATTTATACAGCTCATTACTGCTAATATACCCAAGGAACCCTGTAATCTTGTAGGATATATTCTAAAAGATTTTGAAAAGAAATTACTAACAATTCATAAACCTGCCTCTACGTCTAAAACTGAATTTGTTACATTTGTAAAATAATTGTGTGAAATTATTGTTGTATGTTCTTTGTCATGCATCATCATTATTATCATTTGTTGTTGTTGTTCTCTATCACTTTAAAATCTATATACAACCGTTTATTATCTATATATATATATATATATATATATATATATATATATATATATATATATATATATATATATATATATATATATATATATATATATATATATATATATATATATATATATATATATATATATATATATATATATATATATATATATATATATATATATATATAAATTTGTACATTTGTTATATGTATAGGATGTTTATACTAAGAAATAGATAAATTATAAATCAATTTCAAAAGATTGTTTTCACTGGTGAACGTATGATGTTTGAAATTAGTTCTAATAAATTCAGCTGGATATCGCCCGTATAAATTATACATGAAATATATGGGGATAAGAAACAGTACTCAGATCAAAAATCCATAAAACAATACAAAATAGGAGCAGAGCAAACACGGACCTCTTAAACATCAGAGGTGGGATCAGGTGCCATGGAGGAGTGACACACCCGCCGTGTGCTCCTTGTCATGATGGGGAAATAACAGAAAAATTCGTCGTCAATTCAGTGTTTTCAATAATGGGCTAACAAAAAGTATAAAAATGTCAGGCAGCATTTGACTAAATGATAAATTGTATTTGTTGACAAGGTCATTGCATCGACCATAGAACTTATGAAATGATGACTTTAATCGATACTGCTGAAATTCTTGTTTCATCAACTTGTTCGTCAATAATTTACCTCGTTGTAGAAATTGTTCAGACGTAGAGCACACTCTTGCGTATCGAATTAACTGAGATATGTAAACTCCGTATGCAGGTGATGAAGGTATATTGCTGCATAAGTAATGAAAGTTGACGATAGAAAAGTTAAAGTCATCACGTTTATCATAGAGCTTGGTTGTTAGATTACCATTAACGTCTTTTTAAAGTAAAATATCTAAATATGAAGCAGATGTGTAAGACTCTGTGGTATCTTTTATCTCAACATCACCAAGATATATCGTATCGACATAAGAATGGAAATTACCATTGTTAATTGACAGTACGTCGTCGATATATCTAAATGTCTAGTTTAAGGCTATAGCAAGTGTTTTCTTCTTTTCACGCATAAGATTTTGCACAAATTCTGCTTCATATTAATACAAAAATAGGTCTGCTAATAACGGGGCGCAATTGGTACCTATGGGAATTCCAACAGATTGTTGGAAGACCTGATCTCCAAAAACAACATAAATTTTGTCAATCAGAAACTCAAGCATCTTTTTGATGTCGACTTCAGAGTATCTGTGTGTGCAATCAGAATGCTTTTTAATAAAATAATTTTGCAAATGACTAATGACAAGAAAAGTATATTTTCGAGTTCCATTTTTATTGAAAAGGCAGCTGTTAATGAAATCGAAAAGCCTGTAATATCAAGCTTTTGCGGGAGAAGGTTGAATAATAATTTTGTGTGTTTAACAGACAATTCTATGGAAGTTAAATTCAGTGTTCCTGAACTTTACAAATGTAAGCATTCTAACAGCCCAAGTCGCGATGTCCTTTAGATCTCATACTTATAATAGACATGGTTGATATTTGCCTACCTGAATAAAGGTAAATATGCGTAATTTCTTTTTCATAATATTAATGAACAAATCCCTCTTTGTTAAACATTGATATCTAAACACGGTTTATTCTGAAAACGGAAAACAAACAAAAACATTGAATTAGCACTTTTAAAAAATATTTACATATTTGATGTTAATGATAAATGCATTTACATTTTAAATACATTTTATTGTTTATTCACTAAAAATGACTAGTAAACAAAGGTAAACTTAAATCACACAGAAAGTCCAGACTAAATATAAGAAATTAATGTTTACATTGCCACATAAATGTAACCAAGTTAAAACATAAATTCCAAGAAATCTAGCAGCAATCTCTGTTGTTTTTCAACACATGTAGATATCATATATACTTGAAAACAAAGAACAAATCGAAAAAACGAAATTTATCGACTAGTTTGCGATAACATCAACTGCTAGCAGAACTAATCTGACAAATACAAAAATGTACATTGTGTTGAAAACAAAATTGCTTTCCATCAGTTTTATTTGTTGAAATTAATTCTAACGAAACTGTATGCTCTCTTTGAGTATTTTTATATACTTGTCACCATAAAGAAAAATTATTGCGAAAAAACCTCAAGTAAATAAGACTCAAAATAAAGTAAACAATTTCATTACACTAAAAAGGGAATATTCTCCACTTACATTTTAAAGTAAATATTTTATAATTTCTTCAATAAATAGATACTATTGTGTGTTTAATAGAGCAAACAAATTGCTAAAAAAAATGAGTATCTCAGGTGCACAGAATTCGAAATTTATCATACAGGATGTGTTATTGAAATATTCTGTAGGAATACAATTGCGCGTTTTAAAATAAGAATTCGGTATATCGGTAAGACATACATCAATATAAAAAATTTAAAACGATTTCTTAAGCTTGTTTGAAGAAATCAATTTCAAAATAATACAATTGCGTGTGTCAATTTGTAAATCAGTGAACATGGGATGTCAGTTCATGAACGAGATATATCTTTTTAGAGTTTAGTTGGCAGATGATGGTACAAGCCCAAGACGATTCATTGTCCGAAATTCTTCTTGTACCGAAAAAGGTTTCGATTGCCAGCAGGAATTTCTAGCATATCGAGCAGCCATCTTTTCAGCTACATTCATGCGTTTGTAGTGACGTAGGTACCGGCAGTGACGTAAAGCCTCCACGCTTGGGTCCATGTAGGATGGAAGCTTGGAAAATTGGTTTTGTCTTAGAAAGACTCTGTACACAAATTCCGACATGTTGGACGGTTTCTTTATTTCCTGTTCTTTGTTTTCTGTTTTACTGGTTACCGGGGTTGCCTCTGGCGGCTTCCTGGATTCTTTAAGTGGTGACTTTTGCTGAGAATGATTCTCTCTGTCTTCTATATAAAGTCAATGTTTTCATAAATACAGATGAAACATATAAATGCACAGTAGCGATAAAAAAGTAAATGGGTTTCACATAAATCATGTATCTAGTGGAGGATATATTCTAGAAAATAGATAAATTGCACGAACACCAAAAGCTCACAAAGACATATAAAATGGGGCAGGGCAACCCTTCAACCTTTTAAAAACCACAATGTCCAAATCTGTATGCAGTTAATATAAGTGATTAATTCACTTAATTACATATGTGCAGATTATTGATACGGTTAACACAATAGAGGCGGTTTCCACTAAGTGTTTAATTCAATTAAGCGCATGCATTTATCTATAATCTTTTAATCATACTTGAATGAATTGAAGTTCATACATCTATATATTTATAAAGATTTTGAATACTTTATTTAAAGACTTACTTTTTTTCAAATTCTTGGTCGACTCATCCCTTTTCTCCTGTTGAAGTTCCCGTGCTGTATATTCCGACTTTATTAATCTCCTATGAGATTTCATCTCCTGCTCCAAGGATTGCTCCATTTTCGTGTCCACGAAAACAATAGGAGGATCCTCTTTCAATTCATTTACATTCTCTTGTAATTTGGGAAATCTCTCTTGCTTAGCTTTGGCCCTCTTTCGGTTAATATATTGAACACTCATTCTTTTTGACAAAGATGTGGAACTTTGCACCGAATTGACAGATTGAGATGAAACCCTGCCCTCTGTATTGTCACCGTTCTTGGGGTTTAATCCGATCACAGAGAGTTTCTCCATTTCCGTATCTTCCGCTCTGACCATAGGTATACTTCGTCCTGATAGTTTTCCGGATGTCTCAAACAGATGGTTTCTGATATTTATCTTTCTTTGTCTTGTTTTTTCGACATCCTCCTTCCGTGTCTCCTGTTGAGGTTTGGACAACTCTTCATTCCTCGGCTTTATGGAAGTATTAAGAAAATGTTCTACTTTATTTAACATATTGTTAGTATTCTGAAAAATGGCTGAGTATGTACCTGAATTGATTTGATCAAGGGTAACTTTCAGTGAAGGCAGGTCGTTTAGTCTGTTCAATCTGGAATTATTTTCGTCCATTTTATAGCTTCCCCCGCTGGAGGAAGATCGGGCGCTTCTTGTTCTGTTTGGATTAGGGGTACTTTTCCCTCCTCTCTCCGATTCTTTTATCTCACATTTCGAACAATCGTACATCTCTTTGTACTTCATTGACGTTCCAACAAAAGCTCCAGCTCGTTCCTTTTTCTTCTTTTTTGGTGTGAGATCAGACGATAGATTTGGTAGCGTTACGATTATTGTGCGTTTTGCCGGGGTTGCTGGTTTGTCATTCAGTGACTCTAATTCTTTAATGGTAATTCCTCCTTCGTTTATGTCCATCATCTGATCCTCTTTATCTTCCCTGTCTTTGTACGCGTCATTGTCTCTGTCGAGGTATTCTGCTGTGATGGCATCCTCGAAAGACGATCGAGAAGTGGGTCTGCTCAATTGCCCCACCATTTCGTTGTTCTTCTCTAAGTCAGCAGGAGAGAGTGAAGTCTCATCAGAGTTTTCTCGGTCCAGTGAGTCTACATTCAGTAAAAGTTCCTTGCACCTTTCTTCTTTTATTATATTTTTATCTTCTTTGTTGAACACTAGGGAACTAATTTTTACTTTAATTTCGTTCCCATCAGACCTGTCCAATAGCACATACCTTCGTAACTTTTTCTCTTGGACATTTTCCCTGAACTTTTCGACGACCTTTCTGACTAGCAATTTAAGCCGCAGCTTTTGAGTTCGTGTACGTAAATCCTCATGTGTGTTGGTGATTCGATCTTTTGTTGTTTTTATTTTGTCTCTGTTTACACGCACTAAAGTTTTATAAATAGCTTCCTGGCTTTTCTTGATACTTGAAACTTGAAGCATTTGCTCTTTTTGAATTTTGTCAATTTCTCTGTCCCTGTTTATTTTAGCAATGCGATTGTTGCGTATTCCATTGTTGGTTGTATCCGATTTCCGTAAATCTTTCAGCATATATAAAAGTTCACCGTTCTTTGAGGACAGGCCTTTTCCGTTATAGTTGGCCATAGCGTAGTTTGTAGACTTTGACATACTGCTGCTTAATAAATCAGCAACTAAGAAATCTTATCATCCTTCAAGGATCCTAAACCCATTGCTAGACACCTTTTATCTGGAAATGCTCAACAAGAATATCTTATACTGCTGCTAACATTAAGAAAATATTAAACCTCCATCGAGCGTGTCTTTGCATCGTAGAATACTGGACAATAAGTTCTTTATCTCGACAGAACCCTCTTTATAATCCGCCGCTGTCTACGATTTCTATTGGATCACAAATGACAGAAACCGAACATCAAACATAACGTCAAATCAATAATATAAAGCAGGTACCTTATTATTATTATAAGTAAACAAAAAATCACCAACAAACAGCCGAATTCAAGTTATATTTACCTCACTAGAAAGTTTACATGATTTAATTACAAAGTGCATTGTCTCAGAGCTGGCGAAACCAAGGACAATACGAGTCTATCAGACCGGGGGAGATTTTGTTTAGACTGTCGTGTGAAAGTGTTTTGTGCCAATTAACACAGGTATATCGGGGATTGGAGAGATCAAGTGATTTGTAAATTTAATTATTACTGCAAAAGTTCAGCCACTTTAAATCAATTAAAATTCCGCTTGTATTGTTACCTATCTGCTAATAGAAAACACTGAGACTAAGATTATAATCAATATTTTGTATATTGATATAGCTAAGACCCATATGAAACAGATGTGTCAGACACCGTGGTATATTTTTATATTTACATCATCGGGATGTATCGTATCGACATAAGAATAGAAATTACCATTGTTAATTGACAGTACGTCGTCGATGTATCTAAATGTCAAGTTGAAGGCCACAGCAAGTGTTTTCTTCTTTTCACGCATAAGATTTTGGACAAATTCTGCTTCATATGAATACAAAAATAGGTCTGCTAATAAAGGGGAGCAATTGGTACCAATGGGAATTCCAATAGATTGTTGGAAGACCTGGTCTCCAAAAACAACATAAATATTGTCAATAAAAAACTCAAGCATCCTATTTATGTCGACATCAGAGTATTTGTGTGAGTACTATTTTGATCCTCATAACTTAGCTTTCGATTTTGACCCTCTTTTTGAAATATTCACTTTGGACGGAAATCTTTACTTTTGAGCGATTGGTGCTTGTCCTTTAATATTTCAGGGGAGTATTTTCTACATGAGCTCATTCGATATTAACAATTTTACCTTAGATTTTGATCTTTGAGTTTGACCTACTTTTGAAAAAAATTGAACCTTGACTTTCACTTTTGTATGGTTGGTGCTATGGCTTTCATATTTCATAGGTATATTTCCTGTAAAAATCTTTTCCCTTGGCACCATCAATTCTGATCCTTTATTGACATTTGAGTTTGACATACTTTTGAAAAAAACCTTCAATCTTTGCTATTAATTTAAATGGTTGGTGCTGAGGCTTTCCTATTCAACAGGTACATGTATATTCCTTGACAAGACATTTATGGGGTACCAAATTCTTGTATCGTATACAGGGTACCCCTTACTTAGTTTTACCACAAAAAAATAAGTAGGGGTACCCTGTATACGAAAGAAGTGCCTGTGAGGATTAGAATAAGAGATCGAAAGTCAACTTTATATTTTAGATGAACATTGTGGAATGAAACAGATGGAGATAACGAACAGTTTTCCAGATCAAAGGTCCATGAAACAATACAAAGTAGGAGCAGAGCAAACACAAAAATCCAAAACATCAGAGGTGGGATCAGGTGCCATGGAGGAGTGAGAGGAGGGAGCATCCCCTGTAGACCGGTCACATCCGCCGTGTGCTCCTTGTCATAATTTGGAAATAATGGAAAAATCCGTCGTCAATTCAGTGTATAAATTATGGACTAACAATTAGTATGAAAAACTTCAGTCAGCATTTGACTCAATGATAAATTGTATTTGCTGACAAGGTCATTGTATCGACCATAGAACTTATGAAATGATAACTTTAAACGAGCCTGCTGAAATTCTTGTTTCATCAACTTGTTTGTCAATAATTTACCTCGTTGTAGAAACTGTTCACACGTTTACTAGTACCTCGTTTTAGAAATTGTTCATACGTAAAGCATTTTCTTGCGTATAGAATCAACTGAAAGATATAAACCCCGTATGTAGGTGATGAGGGTTTTAATTGCTGCTCCATTACAGGAAGTTGACGATTGAAAAGTTTAACCCTTATAACTAATATGTATACATGTATAACCTTCCATAATGAAAACAAGTAATTTCATTTGTTGATGAAATTCATGTTATCTGCCATTGTGTTTGTATTATTATTGTATTATTTATTCTATTATATCTCCATATGTTTCATTGAAAAGAAGAAAACATTTGCTGTAGCCTTCAACTCGACATTTAGATACTGAGTATATCGACGACTTACTTTATATTAACAATGGTTATTTCCATTCTTATGTTGATACGATATATCCTGGTGAGCTTGAGATAAAAGATACCACAGAGTCTGACACATCTGCTTCATATTTAGATACATGTATTTTACTTGAAAAAGACGTTAATGGTAATCTAACAACCAAGCTATATGATAAACGTGATGACTTTAACTTTTCTATCGTCAACTTCCCTTACTTATGCAGCAATTATCCTTCATCACCTGCATACGGAGTTTACATATCTCAGTTGATTCGATACGCAAGAACATGCTCTACGTAAAATTAACGACAAACAAGATGACGAAACAAGATTTTCAGAAGTCTCGTTTATAGTCATTATTTCGTAATTTCTATTGTCGTTACAATGACCTTGTCAGCAAATACAATTTTTCATTGAGTCAAATGCTGACGACTGACGTTTTTCAGTCCATTCTTTATACACTGAATCGACGACGGATTTTTCCTTTATTTTCAAATATTTCCATTTCTAATTTTTTTCTCTGTGATAACTGTTTGAAAATTGGGAGTATTTATTTCTTGATAATTCTGCCGGAATGTAAATTAGGCAGGTCGATAGGTCAGCAGCTAAGGAGGCCTAATACGCATGCAGATCTCGTGCGCATCTGTCTCTGTATCTGACGCAAAGGAAGCCAAATATGTATGTAAATCTCGTGCGGCTGTCTTTGTGTTTGACGTCAGTGTGCGAGGACTATTGAAATTGGCATGGAAGTCCTCGTGTAATTTAAATCTATTTGTCTACATTTTTAATGTCTAAGTCTACAATTTTATTTCACAATGAAATTGAAATATAAGGAATCACTGTCTAGTTATGAGAGTATGCCAGGGACATCAACGATAGTGGGAAACATGGGATAATTTAAGCATAACGTTATGCAAATCATCCCATGTTTCCCACTATTGTTGATGCCCTGGCATACTCTCAAAACTAGACATTGATTCCTTAAATATGACAAGAACCACAAGGCGCCTGTGACCGGTCGGCAGGGGATATGCTCGCTCCGCCATAGCACCTGACCCCCCCCCCCCCCCCCCCCCCCCCCTCTGATGTTTTGGAGGTCCGTATTTGCTCTGCTCCTATTTTGTAGTTTAATGTGCTTTTGAGCTTGAATACTGTTCGTTATCTCCATTTATTTCATTAGTCACTTAATAAAAAAACAAAATGCTTTGTGAAACAGCATATGGTGAGGGTTGAACTTTCTCAATTGAGAAGTTTAATATTGTTGGTATCCAGAGCAAGGGCTTGTCACCTGTGAAGTATGAAAGCCCTAGTACTAACTTTTAAGGCTAATTATTTTAAATACAGGTCAAACTCTAAGTTCAAGGTAAAGAATATTTAAACCCTACCAAAACCTTAGCACCAAAACTTCTACAAAAATAATGACCTTAGGAGTTTGACTTGAATTTGAGAGAATTCAACCCTTGCCATAAGCTGCAATACAGGGCATCGGTGTTTCAAAAACACATTTTAAGAAAGAGGGTATCACAAGTTGGTCACATGATCCAATCTAATGGTGTCAGGAGGGCTTTAATAGTATCCTCACCTGCTGCAGCATACAAGAAAAGTATCATGTCATTTCCTCCTCAGCTTATTAATATGACACGCATTTCTTGATTGTAACAGTTAGCAGGTTGTATAACAATTTTGTTTTTTCTACCTTTTAAGTTGTATTTGACCAAAGATGATATTAGTTACATGTACTTATGCATTCTCTTATATGCCTATTATTGTAAAATCACTTTTTAAAGCTATAGCATGTTGTTTCATAATCGTTTTGAATGTAACATTGAACTTGCTCTCCCTGATCTTTTTTTTGGAGGGGGGGGTGTAATGTGGTGTAAACCATCTTACTATAACTACATAGAAGAGTTGACAAGTATCTCAAGCTATATTCTGTGAATGTTATGACAAACTGAAGTCAATGTCCAAACAGACATTATTACAACTACTCAGATAAATAGACTTCAAGAATGTTGCAAATCATTTCTTTGTCTAGTTCAGTTGCATCTCTATTTGACTACATCCAATTCTATATAAAGACATTTTTGAAGATCTAGATTTTCAAGTTTACGTTAAGAAGTTCAACTTTCATGCATTGTCTCCATGCTATCATTCTCTTTTATATATTTGTACAGTATGTTCTCCCAATATCAACCTTCCATTATTCAGTATACATTTGTATATTTTTCTTATCTAGATATAATGGGGAGCAGTTTAACATTAAATCTTAAATCTGAATGCAAAACTTAATTGGTGAAACAAGTTAGTTTTCAATACCTTAATATTTCAGATACAAATCTTAGGTTTGCCAAGAGATGGGTAAGGCTATCTTTAAAAAAAAAATTGGTTGCCTTCTCTCAACCAACTAGCTAAAAATGGAACAACTGTTAACTTTCTATAATCTACAGCAAGCAATTATTTTTTATATGTACTCTGACAAATAAAATTTCAAAAATTTTCATTGAAACTTTCTGAGGAAAAATTAACTTTAAAGTGTTCTCACCAACATACCGATCCAATAATCTGAGACAGATTCTCGAGAGGCAAACAATTTTTTTTCTTAAGATGGCCTTACTTTCATCACATGAAATAAAAAAAAATTAAATAGGGGTGCATGCTCTCTTCCACTAATTCTTGTTATTTTCAAAATATAGTTTCTACATCCCTTCAAACAAATCCCTTTCCCTTTTCATAAAAGCAAATGACCATTCATCAACTGAAAACATTATACTGTATGGATATGTATATGTACTGGAGTAAATATTATTAGTCTTGCACTGTAGAATGTTGTTTAACAACACCGTGACCCCCCCCCCCCCCCCCCCCCCCCCGACCCCCTTTTCTGCCCAAGTTGTTAAACATAATAAAAAAAGAACTCCCAACTCTGTCTGTACATGTTTATTCATTATCAACATTTATGGTCTGTGTACCTGCAAAATAAAAAAAATATTAAACAGGGGGAAAAATTGTGTCATGAAAACAGAGAACATTTTCAATTTTAATGTGAATTTAAAAATGCAAAATTCTGCTATCTATGCTCTTAGCATTAAGAATAATTTAAGATTCCTTTAAACTGACCATGATTAATTTTAAAAAGTACATGTACTTGCAATATCTTTAAGAGGGAACTGTACTGCATTTAATACTGAGTTTTTTTTTTAATTTTAATGAAATTATGAAGATCATTTGAATGTTATTTTTGTGTATAGTGTTGTGTAGGAATACATACCTTTAAATGAAGCACAGGGCACATATGTGACTAAGGTATACAGCCTGTGGACAGAATCTTCATCTTCATTCCTTTTACGTGCAAGTCGTACTCTAACTCTGTATGGGACATTTCTACAAACACAAAATCAACATTTAAGTCCAAAATAAGTATAGGTTTTGGTCAACTAAAACAAACAGCCTTCAGGGAATCAGGCCAAGCTTAACAAATTCTCTGTTTGCATTTGCCGACCAATAATTTTTATACTGGGTCGGTAGGTAGGCATTTTTTTTTTTTTTTTGAAAAAAAAAATCAGTTTTTTGTTAGATAACAAATAATAGAGCTTTTCATAGGCCTTCTAAACATGAGTAAGCTCAACTCTTGTTATATACCACTGACTGGTAAAAGCAAAAGTCAAAATTTGAAAATGAAACAGTTTCAATATTCTAAAAAAAAAAAGAAAAAAAAAATGGCTTAAAAAAGTTTGGATCCATGCATTTTCAGTGGGTCGGTAGGCAACTGCAAACAAACTAATTTTTATTTAAGGCCTCAGGGGAGCAGTTTTTCTTACATCTGAAAATGATTCATAAATAGGCATACACAGTCACTATATTCCATACTATTATCTATGATACCAACCCCCAGGCTGCCGGCCAGGGGTATACCCTTCGCATTCAGATCTGACTGCTTTATTGTCACAGGTATCGGCGTGGAATGGCGACCTGTGTTCATGCTGGTTATCTTGCATTACCTTTGTTTACATTTTATTCATATTGCATTCATGTGTATGTGTTTATTTGCATACTGCACAGACTGTACAACTATTGTAAGTTTCTTTGGCATCTTACTTTCCTTCATTAGAAGCATTGGTTATATTTGTCGCTACCAAGTGGTGTATAGGATACGTCTGTCTTCACCAGTGACAACTGATTACACTGAACAGTGAGTAAGTCAGGTGGCTGAGGCCCTTTATAAATATAGGGGTCCTCAAATAAAGCGAGAGTCCGATTGAAAGCCGCAAACATATTCTTTTTTATATGAATCATGTTTAGCTTTAACCAGCCTTTTGAGCTGAGGCCAAGCTTAAAAAATTCTGTTTGCAGTTACCAACCATTATTTTTGAGAGTGGATTAGTAGGTAGGTATGATCTATTTTTTTAAATAGATTTTATTTAATAATATCAGGTTTTTGTTGGACTACAAATCAAAGAGATTTTCATAGGGTACTACTTAACATAAACAAGAGGCCCATGGGCCACATCGCTCACCTGAGCACTGTGGCTAGGAAAAAGTAGAAATTGGTTCAGATTAAGAATAATTCGATGATTTTAGTTTTTAATTTCTAGTTCATGGAGATTGAGAAAATTTCCATTTCATAATTTTTTTTATGCACTATTTTTTTTTTATCAACTTAGGGTAAATATAGTCTTCTTTTTGTTAACTTGGGTAAAAACATTGTATACTCTTCTTTTTATTAACTCAGGGTAAATATACCCTCCCGAGCTGGAGCCAGGATGTGGGGGCGGAACTGTTTCCCACGGGAGACTACCAGCTAACAGGCAGAGTGACTGACGCAAACGGGAAACTTGTAGCTTGTCTAGAAGTGGAACTCTCTGTGTAGTCCCAATACCAATCCTGGCTTTGCTATTCTTGATAAGATGATTTTTAAAGAATTTTCATATATATGTCTATGAAAAACTTTGATCGGCCATTGTGGCCCCGCCCTACCCCCGAGGGTCATGATTTGAACAAACTTAAATCTACACTACCTGAGGATGCTTCCATATAAATATGATCAATTAGGGCTTTGTGATTCTTGAGAAGAAGATTTTAAAAAAAATTTCCTATATATTTCTATTTAAAACTTTGGTCGGCCATTGTGGCCCCGCCCTATCCCTGGGGGTCATGATTTGAACAAACTTGAATCTACACTACCTGAGGATGCTTCCATATAAATATGATCAATTATGGCTTTGTTATTCTTGAGAAGAAGATTTTTAAAGAATTTTCTATATTTTTTTATGTAAAACTTTGGTCGGCCATTGTGGCCCCGCCCTACCCCCGGGGGTTATGATTTGAACAAACTTGAATCTACACTACCTGAGGATGCTTTCATATAAATATGATCAATTAGGGCTTTGTTATTCTTGAGAAGAAGATTTTTAAAGAAATTTCCTATATATTTCTATGTAAAACTTTGGTCGGCCATTGTGGCCCCTCCCTATCCCCAGGGGTCATGGTTTGAACAAACTTGAATCTACACTACCTGAGGATGCTGTCATATAAATATGATCAATTATGACTTTGTTATTCTTGAAAAGATGATTTTTAAAGAATTTTCCTATATATTTTTATGTAAAACTTTGGTCGGCCGTTGTGGCCCAGCCCTACCCCCGGGGGTCATGATTTGAACAAACTTGAATCTACACTATCTGAGGATGCTTCCATATAAATATGATCAAAAATGGCTTTGTGATTCTTGAGAAGAAGATTTTTAAAGAATTTTCCTATATATTTCTATGTAAAACTTTGGTCGGCCATTGTGGCCCCGCCCTACCCCCGGGGGTCATGATTTGAACAAACTTGAATCTACACTACCTGAGGATGTTTCCCCATAAGTGTCATCTTTCCTGGCTCAGTGGTTCTTGAGAAGAAGATTTTTTTTAAAACATACCATCAAATTTTCATTAATTCCCAATTATCTCCCCTTGAATGAGGGCCTGGCCCTTCATTTGAACAAACTTGAATCCCCTTCACCCAAGGATGCTTTGTGGCAAGTTTGGTTGAAATTGGCCCAGCGGTTCTTGAGAAGAAGTTGAAAATGTGAAAAGTTTACAACGACGACGACAGACAATGGACAAATTGTGATCAGAAAAGCTCACTTGAGCCTTTGGCTCAGGTGAGCTAATAAAGCTCTACTTCTTTTATGCCACTTACTGACAGTAACAAAAATTAAAATTTAGAAAATCATACATGTTAAACAAGTTCAATATCCTAAAAATTTGAAACTTTCAAAAAAATTCTTTTAAATAATGAATGAAAAAAAATTTGATCCAGGTGTATTTTTAGTAGGTCGGTAGGCAACTGCAAACAAACCATTTTTTTTACTCAAGTGGGGCTTGAGTTATCTAAAACGATGCTAGGTCATCGATTTACTTAGTTTAAATACATGAAAAGATATTATTTTTGTAGATGAAATATTTCTAGAAACAAAAATGAATCTAATCTTGAAAAAGTCTGTATATTAAAAGCTATTAAGTGTTAAATGTCCGATTCTTTTCTATGGCGAATGAACAATGAGTGAAGCTCTGCAGCTGCAATAGTTTCTATAGAGAGATTTCGCGCTTTCCTTTGCCTAGGAATCTCGGACAACTTTTACAGTCGCCAACAAAGCATCATCGGACGAGTCCACTGTTTACTCTGAGAGGTAACGCAGCTGACCCCATCGTTAACAAATTCTAAGTACTATGCATGGCCAGAAAATCTATGGTTGTACACCCATACTGAAATTGCTTTTCATGGGCCTGAGAATGATGTGCACTTTGAGTGACAGTAAGATAATAGCACAAAATTAATGTTAAATTCTCCCTCATACGTTTTTTAATTATAAAAAATCGCACTTGTTTTCTTAAGCTTTGGTAAAGGAACCTACATAACTTCTTTGGATTCGTACAGAATATGTATCAGACATGCCGCACAGCTAGACAAATGTGAATTTTTTGGAGCTCGGAGACCCCCCCCCCCCCCCCCCCCTTGAGCTCCCCAAATCCAATTTGGAAAACTTTTCTACAGGCTTGTAACAAGCTATCTGGATTGATGTATATTAAATGTTGTGATGTACGTCATTAAGCAAGAATACAAAAAAACGTATATATAGTTTGAAGATTTTCAACATAAAAAAATATTTCATTAACTTAAGCAACGGCCACTCTATGCTCTATAAAATATTCCTCAAAGTGTGTAACGTAAATTCATCTTAAAAAGTAGTTAATTATATTTATTCTTGTTAAATTCAAAGTTTGAATTTGT
This sequence comes from Saccostrea glomerata, assembly GCA_003671525.1. Lineage (NCBI taxonomy): Eukaryota > Metazoa > Mollusca > Bivalvia > Ostreida > Ostreidae > Saccostrea > Saccostrea glomerata. The sequence continues at coordinate 1,378,643 of PRKT01000009.1, forward strand.
TTCATGTACATGTATTTTATTCAACAGAAGATTGAACTCAATAGCCCTCATCTTATACCATTACAGGATATTAATGACACTTCCTACTTGACTTTCTACAGCTCGAGTATCTCTGACATTTTGTCAGTATATACTTGTTAATTTTAGGCCTTGATGATTTCACACTTTACAAGTCCACAAATTCCTAAACTTTTTTTGGTACATATAATAAATTATGCACTTAGAACAAAGGGAATATAAATTTTTTTTTACTATTAATTAATGGAAAATGTATTGTTAATCCAAAATATATGATCAAATTCAGGCAAATCCACTGTGACATCTAAACTATGGATGAAATCAATATTCTTTGGACTATGTCCACTGTATAAAGGATTTAACTTTATAAATACTTAATATTGCACACATCAAACAAATATTGTTATCTTACCGGATATATGTTTATAAAGAATCAAAATTGCATGGCCCTGCCACATAACATTGCTATAAAAATTTACTAGGGATGTGCGATTATATCGGTATACCGGTATATCGCGATATTTTGTTGCATGATACGTATCGTGATACGGAGACCTAAATACCGGTTTTTAGGTACATATTATAAAGTCCAGAAATTATTCATTTATTTGTTCAATCTTTCAAATTGCAATTGCAGAAAGTATAAAAAATGTTATAAAAATTTAAAAGAACGGCATCTTACCGTCCAAACATAATTGATTTTATATACATAAAAATTTCAAGAACGTAAAATTTTGTTTTTCTAGCATGTTTTTTAGAAAAATAATGACATTTCATATAAAATCATTGTAAAAACTGCTTTTAAAAATATCATGATATTATCGTGATATTGCGGGGAAAAATCGTGATATATCGCGATACAAAGAAGAAGGTACATTTTCAATACAAATTAAGCCCGATATTTTTCGAAAATATGAAAGTGATATGAGAAATCAAAGTTCATTCTTTCTTAATCATAAGAATCCCTTGCAGTAAGAATATGCAAGTCGTTTTCTCATATGACATCCTTAATGCTGATTGTGACGTCATTAACTTGTGCATTTTCCCGTATTTTCTTAAAAAGTTGCAGAAGACATCAATTTTCAGTAGAATTTTCTTTAAGAAAACATACTCTGCCACCGTCGCCCGGAAAGATTTTGAGATATGTGATTTTTCATAGCAGTTTACATAATATATCCAAAAATTAAAGTGGGCGACGGTGGCAGACACTATTTTCTAAAGGAAAATTCGCACAGAAATGAGTCATTTTGATGCTTTTCTGCGGTAAACTTAGAAATGCACCAAATTACTGACGTCATACTTCCAGATAGGTCTTCCTTTATGCGATATTCTTTCATGCTTTATCATATTCATCTACTCAACTATTGTTAAAGCCAATTTTATAACCTTTTGAGAACATTAAATTTTCAGGGCACAATAAAGCTCAAACTGTACCTTCTTCTTTCTGGCAATACCCATCCCTAACATTTACTGTATATATGTATGATTTGCGGTGTGTCATTATACAAAAAATATCATAGCATTAGTCAGGGTTGGACACTAACATTTTTAGGCTTTGGTCCGGCCGGACTAGTGCTCCTTTACTTTTACTAGTCCGTAGGAAATTTTATGAGTCCATCAAAAATATAAAATAAATAGAATAACATTACAATGTACTTTTTATACTTTTGAAATAAACATACCATTTACACATAAATGTTTTACAACAAGATTCGTTGAAATCGTGCGATAAGTTACTACGGTCTATGGAAGGGAATTACCGCCAAAAGTCTATGTATCTTGCTTTTATTCTTATTCTGCCTATTTCTTTATGCTTTGTTATTATTGTAATTATATGTCACTTTATTGTTTTCATATTCGTCTTTATTACATTTCACTTTGACTTTTATCTTTCTTCATTTCGTCCTTACTTCTATGTTTCTTTATTCTTGTTAAGTCATTTTTAATTTATTTTAAATTGATACAGTATCTTAAATGATTATCTCTATTACGAACGTTAACTCAATCACGCAAACAATGAAGCATATTCAATGAAGACGAATACGAGTTGTCCTAATTTAGTGCCGCATTATAACGCTAGGTGGCAGGGGTGTTCGCTAAGAGTGTTGGTAAAATTAGGTAAGCAAACCGGGCCGGGGTTATTGGAGTTTTTTTTCCAATTTTCTGCCTTAATACTTTATCAATCGAACTTAAATTTTCAAATGAATGATGTTTGTTGTTAGTTCAGGCATGTACCCGATACATGCCATTCCCTCGGAAATTTCGCTAGATGGTAAGATTTCCCCTGGAAGACTGACTACATAGTGATGCTTCCTTTGGAAGACTATACACTGGGACTTCCCCCTGGGTATAGCAAGTCTTCCGTGAGAAATCGTAGCAATTCGTCCCCCCTTCATAGCAACCCCTCCCCCGAATAGTTTTTTAAATCATAAAACGATGTTTATATATACGAACGTTTTCAGGTTTTGAAGAAGAGTTATCCGTCCTATACATATGATACATGTATGAATAAATGTTTAAATAATATCATTTGAAAAGTGCTTTATAATTGAATCATTTTAACCAATAGTTAAATATAGATAATCTTCACGAGTCCATATGGATAATAACCCCCCCTCCCCCTGGGTTAAGTCGCCCGCATGGCACTGTGGTTACGGCGTCTGCTCTAGAGTCACGAAGTACAGTAGTACATGTAAGGAGTCGATCAATACGTCGTGGGTAAGAATCCCACTGTAGGACGTGGAGTTCAATCCATCGGATGAGATCTAGACCTTGTTATCCGAGGTCCCGTGTCGCAGTAGGTGCTGGCACGAAAAAAGATCCCTCACTGCTCAATGGCTATAAGTGCCAAGTATATAGGACAAATTTGCAGCTCTCCACCGGCAAAGTGGCTAACTTTCAATTCCAATTTTTTGGGGGAAATTTTTTTTATTTCCACTGTGGTGAAATGTGTGTGTGTGTGTGTGTGTGGGGGCTAACTTTCTAGTATGTCTGGATGCATGTCTAGTTCTTACTTCGCCTTCCATACGCGGATCTAGAGGGGGTAGGGTGTTAGGACCCCCTGGAATTTACAAGGTTTAAAAATGTATATACTAAAGCAAGGAAAAAAGTTGAACGCTCCCTACGAAATAGGATTTTGACGTTTGGGCGAGTTAAGTTTTTTTTATGCTCATCAAGAAATTTCTGGGATTGGAATTTTTTATTTTGGATTGGGGTGGACCCCCCCCCCCCCCCCCCCCCCCCCCCCCCCCCCTGAAAAAAAAAATTTGGATCCGCGCCTGCCTACCCATATTAACGCTCCTCACTCCTTTGCAAAGCCCTGTCCCCTAGAATCACGCACATGAGCAGTTACTATCTGTCGTGAAATGAACTTCAGTTCAGTGAAAATTTTTGAAAAACAACCCAATTTAAGAGGGTTAACTAGTATCAAAATATTGAACATTTTTATATCAATTAACTGGAATTCAATTATCCAACAAATAACTTTAATAGAGTTATATTTTTCAGGCGAGAGAACAGTAACGTAGCATTGTACGTTTTTGAAAGTGGGGAGGGGGCAACAAGAGAATAAATATTAAAGTACCCGGCTGAAAACAACTTGACAAACGCAAAAAAACTACCAGGAAATTGTCCAAACTTGAAAATACATACAAGGCGTCGGAACCGTGGAGGGGGTGGGCTGAGCCCCCACTTTTTTTTCCAGAGATAGAATTAGTACAGACGTTCCTGCATAGGTTTAGACCCCCCCCCACTTGCCATGGGCACGATGCAGTATAGGTTTAAAATGGGGAAAGTGGTGATGTATGGGAAAAAAACTTTGGCACTGGAGTTCGAACCTA
>PRKT01000009.1:1393711-1424240 GCA_003671525.1 Saccostrea glomerata
GCTTGTCAACTTTACAGGTAAGGTAAAAAAAAATTTCTCTGGTTGCCCCCCTTCCACTTTCAAAAACGATGCTACGCGCCTGCATTTAGCCTATTGGTTCCGGTGTTCCGATTAATCATTTACAATTTCATTCACAACCCGCGAAAGTATGTCAGTCACTGATTTCATTTTGACAGGAAAAGTAATAAAACATCGAGGCTTTAATGGGTTTTGGTGACGTCATTGTCACTATAGAGGTCATCGATCTGAGTTTCAGACAATGAATGGAGACGACACTCAGTTAATGAATAAAAGAAAACAATGATTTATTTTATTCACTGCAAAGGTAGATCTGTTAGAAAAGGTGCACGCACGTCATTGAAATTAAATGTGTGCAGTATACATGGACATATTTCCTAGTCATTTAAACATGAACTATTACGAGCATCCTGATTTTTATTGGTATCATAATGGAAATCAAATCATGCAAAAGAATATTGTTCGATAACTGAAGTGCGCGGAAAATGTTGAAGTGATTTTCAATACATTTGTACAGCTCTCTTAATTCAAATTCAATTAATTCAATGAGAGATTTTATAGACACTTTCAAAAACTATAAGTAGTATCACTGTATAACTTATATGATATATGCCTTTTCTTAAATTTTATAGACTTGTTAATATGAAACATATGGAGATAACGAACAGAATTCAAGATAAAAAATCCATAAAACAATACAAAATAGGAGCAGAGCAAACGCAGACCTCCAAAACTTCAGACATGGGATCAGGTGCCATGGAGGAGTGAGGATCCCCTGCCGGCCGGTCACTTTCAAATTGTTTGTCAATAATTTACCTCGTTTTAGAAATTGTTCATACGTCTAGCATGAGCATCGAATCAACTAAGATATATAAACTCCGCATGCAGGCGATGAAGGTATATTGCTGTATATATAAGGGAAGTTGACGATTGAAAAGTTAAAGTCATCACGTTTATCATAGTTTGGTTGTTAGATTACCATGAACGTCTCTTTCAAGTAAAATATCAAAATATGAAACCGATGTGTCAGACTCTGTGGTATCTTTTGTCTCAACCTCACTAGGATACATCGTATCGACATATAAGAGTGGAAATTATCGTTGTTAATTGACAGTATGTCGTCGATATATCTAAATGTGGAGTTGAAAGTCACAGCAAATGTTATCTTCTTTTCACCGTAAGATTTTGCTCAAATTTTGCTTCATATGAATACAAAAATAGGTCTGTTAATAAAGGGGCGGAATTGGTACCCATGTGAATTCCAATATATTGTTGGAAGACCTGGTCTCCAAAACCACATATTGTCGATCAGAAACTCAAGCATCTTTTTTATGTCATCTTCACAGTACTTGTGTGCACAATCAAGAATTTTTAAACAAAACAATTTTGCAAATGACCAAATGATAAGGCAAGTAAATTTACGAGTTCCATTTTTATTGAAAAAGCAGCTGTCAATGATATCAAAAAATCTGGACTTAAATAAATCACATTTTTACAAGGTATGCACTAAATTGCGTAAATGTACCAAAAATCGATAAAATTTGTGATCTTCCTTGAAAAGGGGATTTTTGATAACAAAAGTACAGCTTTATAGGTGCACACCCGTCTGGTAATGTGACGCGCTGACGTACACTGTGTTTACCCTGCTCCTTGTTGTAAAGTAGTGGATTAAAGGATCTTTTATGCTAACTGACAGCTCTGATACTTTTCTATCGATTATCTGTCAAACTTAGGTATGTATCTCTCCTCACCAGAAAACCGTTACTCAAGAAGCACACAAAAAGTCTACTTTTCTTAAATTGCAGAATTCAAGTTCATGTAAGAAAATAAAATATGAACCATACCTTTCAGTAACATTAAGACTTCGAAGTTTTACCAATTATTTAAGTGGTGATTAGAATAAAACAACAAACCGTTTGAATAAGAAACGATCACTTTTCTTTGTCAAATATTTGAGGAAATAATTAAGAAACAGACCTTTGTTCAAATATTAACATACACTTGCTAACAGTGCATCTTTCCTTCAAATCATCCTCTTCAATGACGTCTACGTTTCTTAATATTAACATAATTATGAATTTGAAAATCGAATTCAAAATTTCATAATTTTAAGTAAGTTAGTACAACCTTAAGGATATAACGTTTGGCGTAGCTAGAGTATACTTAAAGCACTAATAAATCCTGCCAAAATACAGGTATATCTGCTTATTAAAGCAGTTCTAGTATATAAATTGTATATAAACGTTTTTTGGTAATTGACAGACTTAGATTTGAAAAGGATTTGTGGAAAACAATAAGCTGATAAAGTTATTTCCTAAACCAAAACATCTTACAAAAAATTATGGAGGAAAGTACAAGAATAAGTAAAAGAAACAGAACTTTTTATAGAAATTAAAAAAAACTTTTCCTCCCACGAAATACATGTAGTGTATCTTCAACAGGCACTTGTTTCGAAAGTAAATTTTTAACCCATATAGTATAATAATATCATGTGTTATTATTATACTATGGGTTATAAATTATACGGTAACTCCCGAAACAAGTGCCAATGGTATCTTCATAGGGAATAAAAGTTTTCTACATCTCCAACGATATGTGTACACAAAGTCATGTACATGAAGCACATCACATAAATATCTTATACATGCATTTCCATTACATCAAAATATGTTGTAAATAATCTTTTAGAAAAAAAAAGAAGATTTTTGATACAAAGAAATCAAAGATGTCAATATATTTATTTATCGATTAATTAATTAATGAACTTCAAATGGTAAATAATGAAGTCTGAAACGGTCTTTGCTTTACACTACAAACGTGCATCGTGCGTTATGTTGCGACCTAGATGACCCTAAATTCATCCACTGGTACATTACGGACAACTTTTTGAACTTTACCTATGTCCAATTGATTAATTATCGATCTGTTTCTATTGGTACACCAGGTGACTCCAAACGAACTGCCATGAACCAAAGGGTAGAGGTTTTATTACGGACACGGAAATATTTCATGGAATTTAGATTACACAAACTCGCCGGAACTGTGTGTATTTTAATGCGTAGTTATTGAAAGTTACCACTGAAAATCAGCGAGAAGTTTGTTTTGTATTAGGAAGTGGACAAAAATAGAAAATGTATTAAGTCTACATGGAGGGTATATATATATATACATTTTATAAAATTTGAATGAAAGTGTAAACCTTTGCACGTGTACACCTCATATATTGAATAAAACAAATAAAGTCTGACTCAGAATTGCAAGAGAAAGAATAAAATTTCAACCATATATCATATTATTGAAAAAAATTGTCGAAGTCAGATTTATATCTGTTAAACACAGTACAGATACTTATATTTTTTTTGGAGCGAAAAAAAATTACGCAGGTATTTTTGGAGGTTCTCAATCTTGTAATAATTTGCAAATAGTAGTAGTCATGGTAATCAAATGCTTTATTATAATACCTTTCCTATACTGTTTCGCATTAATATTCAGATATGTTATAAAAGTATGTCATACTTAATAAAATTCGAAGAATATTCAAGTAGAATGGATATCTTATTAGAGAAAGAAAATTTATAACAAAGTTACAATTAAACTTTATGACAAACGTGGTGACTAAAACGTTTATATAGTCAACTTCCCTTATACCATTAGCAACTGGATATGGGACTTATTTACGTCGTACAGTTGATTCGGCTTTTACGAGTACATGTATGTACTATACAAGAACAATTTCTAAAACGAGACAGTTCACTTCCAAACAATTTAATCATATAAAGCTATTTACATACAATTTATCTCATATAAAGTAAATATTTTGCAAATTCTACAATTGATATCATGACTTTATATTTAAAAAATTCAAAGGAACTTTTGGACAACCACAAGATCATGAGTAGTTATTGAAAGTTACAAGATTTTACCAACATCAACAGCTTAAAAACTTACGACTTTTGAACTTCATACACTACCATTCCCCTCGATAAATTGAAGTCCATGTTTTTTTTATATCATTGACAGCTGCTTTTTCAATAAAAATGGAACTCGTAAATTTACTTACCTTGTCATTGGTCATTGCAAAATTATTTTGTTAAATAACATTCTGATTGTACACGCAAGTACTCTTAAGTTGACACCCAAAAGATGCTTGAGTTTCTGAGTGATAATGTCTATGTTGTTTTTGGAGACCAGGTCTTCCAACAATCTATTGGAATTCCCATGGGTACCAATTGTGCCCCGAAATTGGCAGACCTATCTTTGTATTCATATGAAGAAAATTTTCAGCAAAATCTTACGGTGAAAAGAAGATAACACTTGCTATGACCTTCAAATCGACATTTAGATATATCGACGACGTACTGTCAATTAACAATGGTAATTTTCATTATGTCGATACGATATATTCTAGTGAGATTGAGATATATGATACAACAGAGTCTGACACATCTGTTTCATATTTTGATATTTTACTTGAAAAGGACGTTAAGGGTAGTCCAATTTAGCTCTATGATTAACGCAATTACTTTAATTTTACTATCGTCAACTACTTTTGCAGCAATATACCTTCATCACCTGGATACGGAGTTTATATATCTCAATTAATTCGATACGCAAGAGCATGTTCTACTTATGAACAATTTCTAAAACGAGGTAAATCGTTGACAAACAAGTTGGTGAAACAAGAATTCAGCAGTCTCGTTTTAAGTCTTCATTTCGTAAGTTCTATGGTCCTTACAATGACTTTGTCAGCAAATACAATTTATCATTGAGTCAAATGCTGACTGACGTTTTTTATACTAATTGTTAGTCCATTATTTATACAACGGAATTTTCCCGTTATTTCCCGATCATGACGAAGAGCACACGGCGGGTGTGACCGGACGACAGGGGATGCTCACTCCTCCATGGCACCTGATCCTACCTGTGATGTTTGCTCTGCTCTTATTTTGTATTGTTTTATGGACTTTTGATATTAAGTACTATTCGTTATCTCTATATGTTTCATTGTAAATACTAGTTAAATAAATCCTTAAGTTTATTGGGTCGAATGCTTACTGACATCTTTAATTTATACAAATTTTGATACTTAATTGACTACGGATTTTCCATTTATCCAATCATGACAAAGAACATACGGCGATTTGGACTGTTCGACAGGGGGTGCTTACCTCTTCAAAGCACCTGATCCCATCTTTTATGTTTCCTGATGTCAGTGTTTGTACTGCTTACAATTTCTATGTTTGATTTCTCTGGGCTATGTTTGAGCATAATTACATGTAAATAAAATTCGTTATCTTCATTTTAAATGCAAAAGGATGAACATAGCGAATAGTGATTGAACTCATAAAAACTAAAAAAAAAAAAAAAAAGAAATCTAGCCGTAAATAGGGCATAAACACGGACGTACCCCCTTGAAATTCCATAGGTGGGATTTGATACCTAGAGGGAGTAAGCATCCCCAACTGACGGTCACACTCACCGTGAGCCCTGTGTATTGATCAAGTAGACGGTACATTCCTTAGACAAATTAAAAGTACAAAAGCAAATTTTAACTTATATTTTTGTTCAGCAGTTTCTTAATTATTGTGAGTCAAAACAGATACGATTGCATTTTGATTGGCATTTTATTTACAAAATAAAAAAAATTATAGGAATGAGGGGAAAATCATTGACACAAGTCTTTGTTAGCATAGCAAAGAAGTCTCTATCATTCCCAATTGAAAAAACAAATTATGTTTTGGTTGTAAATGTTTAGTTAATTTCTATTTGCATATACCATTTGTTGTCGTGTACAGTTTGTTAATTTTTATCAAAATAATTTTAGATAATACATGTACAATGATTTCCATATTGATAAAATGTAATATTGAAGTATGTTGGATTAGTGTATGCTAAATCAAATTAAATTAAGGCTAAAAGAATTGTGTCAGAGTTACATATATAAGTTCCTCAGCTTAACAAATCACATTTGGGATTAGGATAATCGATAATCTAGACACAATAAACCCCAGAAATTAGGTCCCGGACGTGATTTCTGCGGGCATGTAGTTTGGCATTAAATAATGTATCCTAATTCTCTTGTAAAGATACAAAAATGTTTATTATCAATAGAAATGTCGGATTAATTCAAAATATTCATTAAAGAGAAAAAAAGAAATCTTGTAAAAGAATCTCTATGTCCATATAACTCCAACAAAACTTAAAAAGTTTGTAAGAATTGAAAGTGACATTCTTTCAATTGCAATCTCAGTTTTTTCACCAAAGGTTTATTTTGGACAGGGTAACTTTTTCGTTGAAAAATGAAACGGACATCCAAATAAGGGTTAAAAGTGAAAAAAAAACAAGCAATAATAAACACGTAATTTATATACAAGAGGACATACAAGCGATCTTGGGATACATATGAAGAGAGCATGATATTTCACAACGGTCAGGGACAACGTTTATTTTCCTACAGTCGACCGTGTACTACAAACGATGTTTACAACCTCCTCGATACATACTATTCTGTATTGCTTTTTGAAATCAATCGACTGATATTATTTACGACAGTTTTATGACACTTCTCTGAGACAATTGCCTACCCTTCAGAAGAACAAAGTACACCATTACGTGCCGAGCGCTGCATACCTCGATGTCCTTAACAAAGGAAGACAAATTGTTTTTCCATATCTATATGGGATTTAATATTATTCATTCTTGAATGCCCTATTTATTAGAACAACAAAATGATGAATATATTTGTATGTTTGTAATTTATTTCCTATCACTCAACAATCAAACAACAATACAGAACTTATTTTCATTTCTCCCATATGCATGAAATTTCACCCAATGTTCTCTAACCACCTATTGTAATCCGTTAAGCCGTTAAATTAAAATGTCTGGCGATAAACGGTTTTACCCATCAAATTACGCTGGAACTCACTGACTCATGACAGAATATCTGTAAAGGCCTGATTGCTGGTAATTGCACGTTTTGTATTACTCTAGCCTCCAAATTAATCCCATAACGTCTGATTGGCGATACATGGCACCAAAATATGGCAAGGCCCATCCTGGTCTTTTGGTGCTTGATTCTTGATGTCATTCAGCATTAAGATTTGTAAAGAGGTGAATTTAAGTTAGTGTTTCTTCCATTATTTTTTTGAGAGTTGCTTGACATTTTAATTGTCAGGATTTTAGCATTATAAACTGGGAGGTCATGAATCAGGAAAGTCCTTTAAAGGTCTTTAACATACTAACGTTTAAATATATATTCCTATTTGATAAAATAATTACCCATTTTATGTCAATATTAATAAAGAGCGCTCCCAAATTAGAAAGTTTTTGTTCCAAATTGAAACGTTTTAGTTTGCTGAAGGTCTTAAGTCTAAGTGTACGAAGAGATCTTTGATCCTGAAATAGTGAACAATCATTCAACAAGACAAAAAAATTAGCTGTATTATATTAGGAATCCTAACGGCAAAAAACGCATACCCTGGACCAGTTTAACTCCCCATTCCTTTAATTCTCTCAAATCCCCCAAACAATGCTTAAAATCTACACGACTTAAAGTATAACGCTTTTTACCCATTGACCTATTCCTCCTCTGTGCGTTTTACACAGAACATGTACAGCACTCTTGATTTTTGTTTTTTGGATTGAAGCCACTAGGTCCGAAAAAAACAATCAAAAAGGCAACTGTTTTCTGACGTTCTAGCAATAACCTTATCCTGCGTCTTTATTAACTTTATTTTTCATGTAAAATTGTTGTTTCTGGTTATTAAAAATCTTTCCTTTAAATTTTTAAGAGAAACGATGATTATATTTAAAACATATGTAGGAAATATATGAAGATAATGAACAGTATTCAAGCTCAAAAGTTCATCCAAACAATACAATTCAGGAGTAGAGCTAACAGGGACCTCTAAAACATCATATGAGAAGTAAGCATCTCCTTCCGACCGTTCACCCCCGCCATGTGCTTTTTGTCCTGGTCGGGGAACAACGGGGAATTCAGAGTGTAAAAATGGTCTCACATCTAGTATGAAATACGTCAGTCAGCATTTGACTCAATCATAGACTGTGTTTGCTGACAAGGTCATTGAATTGGCCATACAACTTAAGAAATGATGATTTTAAAGGAGACTCTTGATATAACCATTTATACTTTTCATGGATATAATTTTGTGATTCTTGGCTTATATTTGCAGAAATAAAGATGCAAACTGTTCATTGGTGAAAACTTTCACAAAATAACATCGCAAAACTCACATTAAATCCCTCTACGCTAACATTTACAGGTGCCCAGTACGTGTAACCGTCTTTTTCAAGTGGTTCTATATAGTTTTTAGCTTTTTAAATAGTGATAACGTTACTATGCATTCTTATTGTACAGAAGATTAGATTAAAGATGTGTGAGCTTTATGCATTGCATGAGAAAAAAACCTCCGTATGTTCCGAAATAAACATACAGAGTATGCGATTTTGACCAAAAATGGTGTTAGCATAACATGCATACATGTAAGCTGAGATGAGTTAAACATATCTTCTTTTTGACAAAAAAGTAAATCTGAAATCAATTAAAGCACTTAATTTATTGCATATTTGTGTAAAACTATTCATACAAAATGTATAATCTCATACATTGACAACCTTTATACATTGATGTTGAAAAATACAAATATTGCATTTCTCCCGAAAAGAAGCACGAAAAACATGACTTTGCCTGAGTAAGGAACATGGTATATCACATATTGAAAATATGACAAGTATGTCAGTATATGTTGTTGCTGGGAAGTTAGACAAGCGGACACATTGGGTTCCTGCCTTTTAGACTCTCACCATGTGTTCACTGGATGGGTCGTAAGGCTCAAAGTTACTGGAAAAAGTTACATATAAATGTAGAATTGCAGACTCACAATTACATGAATTATCACATGATAAAAATCATTGAAAACACAGTTCATGAAGACAGAAGTTCATTGTAAATGGATGGCAGAGAACTTGTTGGGAAGACCTCTCAGCCACTGCACGCACCTGTCTTTTGTGTCCTGATCTAGGGAACACAAATGTTCACAACTCTCATCACAGGAAGACATCTTGCTTTCTGAGGTACACGAACAGTTACTCCTGTCACTGGAGGTGTTCGATTGTCCGTGTAACTTTTTCTTGGGTAAGCACTGTTGTCTGGATAGTTTGAAATGTTCCACGTGATCGTTTGCTGCTAATTCCGCACCATCATAAATCTTCAGCGTCGTCATCTTTTGAAAGTTGATGAAAAAAAATCAAAGTTTGTGGCAAGAAAAATTGTCTGTATTGATTTTCCTTCAACTTCTAATTGCTTTAAAAATAATCTACTTCTGAAAAAAATTCAATATAGCATTCCCCTCTTCTAACGTGCTTCCTGGCGGATGACACCGTGTACTCTGCCGGAGCTGCACCAAAAGTCAGTTTATATACCACACTCGGAGTTAAATGAACACGGGGCAATCAATCAATATTGATTTTGTCGATCCTGCATGCCTTTTTACGCCGAAATCAGAGTGTAAAGGTATGTTTGTATCTAGTTAAATGACCTTCCCTTGTTACAATGATAGAGTAGCTCACTTCGCGGAAAATCAAAACAAACAAAAAAAAAATCACAATTAAATGAATGATTTCTGTAATAATATTTATTGTGGAGATTGATATAGATCTTTTGACACCTTTTAGATAGTGTCGTAAATATTTTTATGCACTGAAGCGTATTTATAAGAATAAACATATTTATTTCAAAACATCATTTTAGTTTCATAATGCAGCATGGAAAATTAGATGCCTTCTCTAAAAATATTTACTACTTGGGTAAATCAATAATTTTTATAGAATCTTCTATATTAAGCATGCCATATTCTCTTAAAATGAAAAACAAGCTAGACTGGGGGATTTACAATCACTGCTACAGTTTCTTTTAATTGTTGTTATAACATTATAGCAAGTCAAAAAGGAAGCAAATGCAAAATTTGTCAATGTAATAAAATCTGCAGATAATTATTTTTCCATCCAAATCAACGTTTCTGAAGACAAATGAAAAAATGATTTTTGAAAAATTCCACCATGTTTCAAGCGCATAAATTTGAGCGAAAAAAATCTGTTGAAATAGATTTATTATTTAATTTGTCTGCATCTTCAATGATCCCTAATCTGCCTGATACATTGTCTTTGACCTGGTCATTTGGACATGATGCCATGAAAATCAATAGGAAATGAATTTCTAGATCTATAAGATATAATATATATCATTATGTAAATTTTTGGTTTGGCAGCGGTTTTACTTATCTGTGCCATCAGTTTATACACCACTGTCTGCTTAAGAGACAGGGCAATAATGTAGACAATTGTATTAGGATTGCTCAATTGAAAAATACTGATTAGAGTACATACCCTAATAAAGAGATCTGACGAGAACGTAATAGATAAGAATTTATATAATGTAGAACACAAAACTACATAACGGCCTTGAAATTGAAGACTTGTTTTGATATCATTGTTATCTTTCTTTGCCATCTGACATTCTGTGTTTTCTGCCAAGTACTTTTAACAAAGCTGCAAGGACATTATTCTTAATCAATTTAGAACCAGGAGTAATTTTTCCATGAATTGTAAAACATAAAAACTGTTGTTTCTCCGAAATTTAACTGTAAAGTTCTAAAGAGTAAGTGTCATAGAGACTGTAAGAGGACTGTTAGTTATCAATGCAATAAGTATCAATGGCTTATTTGATTTTTACCGATCCCTACGCGGAATTATAGCCTTAAACAGTGTTAAAAGGTACTTCCTTATCCCCTTTAGTGATATTTGTGCTTGATCACATCCTAATTTTGACATGTCTCATGAAAATTTTCACATGATGATAAAAATAATAGAAAAATATACAAAATGTTAAAAGGACTTTTTTAGGGATGAATGTTGTCTATTCCTCTAGCAGAAAAAATTTAGTTTTAAAACGAACATTTTATGAAATAGATGAAGAGTGATTAACGAACGTTATTTAAAACTTGTACCCCGGTATAAAATATACTATGTATTGCTATACAGGAATTCATTTTACAGGAAGAACTATCGGAAAAGCAAACTAAGCTTCTTGATATCATTAACAGCTGCCTCTTCATTAAAAACACAAAAGTACCCTGAAGTTGATATTAAACGGTTGCTGGAGTTCCTCATTGACAACATTTATGTAGTCTTCCAAAAAAAATCTTGAAAACTGTTGACTTTTTATGCTCCTTCATTAGGCGACCTGTTTTGATATACTTATGAAGCAGCATTTATTCAAAAGCTTCTACATAAGAAGAAAATACATGTACTTGCTGTGGCTTCAACTCAACAGTCACATATATCGACGAGATTTTGTTAAAAATTGATTGTTACTTCAATTCATAGGATGACTTGATACATGTATATCCCAGGTAACTCAGTATAAAAGACATCAGAGTCTATCATATCTGTTTCATTTTTGGATGTTTTACTGACTATAGGGCCATCTTTAAAAAAATGTTAGGTTGCTCTCTCCCGACTCGGTCGGAACTTATTGGTTCGGTAGGTAGGTCAGAATTTTTTCAGGGTACATTAAAAAATAGTTGCTTCTTGAAGGTTAATAAGAGTTTTTAGTCGGGTTATTTTTAGTCAGTCCGTCATGAGAGGGGAACCGAACATTTTTTTTAAAGATGGCCTAGGCTAACTAACAACTAAACTAAATTGTATCATAATGACAAATGAAATGACGTCAACTTTCCTCCTTTATGAAGTAATATTCCACGGTCTGTGGTCTTTATAAAACGAATTTTTTAGCAAATAAAACCTAGTATGGGGTCGTATTTTGGCTGAATGGTTTCATACTAATTGTTAGACCTTTGTTTTTATTTAATTTGACTACCGAATGTTCCATCTACTGATCAATACAGAAGGCTGACGGAAGGCGGGTGTAACCGGTTACTCCTCCTACAGGCATCTGCTCCCACCCCTGGAATGTACCCCTTGGTTCAGTTTTATTCTCTGTTTGCAGAATTGTATCACTTGTAGTTTGTTTTTTTTTTAGATCGAATTTCGTTATTCGGTATTGTTACAGTTTCGTTGTACATTGTCTATAAAAATACCTATTGCACGAATGCATGAAATTGGATTCCTCATGTCCAAGAATATGCTGAGGAGACCAAACGAGTGTTAGTTTTTAATATTTATAGGCATGGAGCAGTTGTGCGTGCTAGTCCACATTTTAATATTAAGATTTAGTAATAGGGATTCTCTATAGTATTGAGAAGGCAAACGTATAGGACCGTCCCTCACTGGATTTAGAGAATTAACTGTTTCAGATAGCCTACAAAAAGACCCCTGTTATTGCTATTTCTTTAAAGACCTTTTAATTAAATACTTGAAAGATTCCAGTCCATATTTCGCGTCTTTCCTCAAAACAAACTGTCGTGTAACCTCTCTGCTTGATAAATGTGGAGGACCATCGACGTAGTAATTTTCGAATTATGAAACACTTGATTTATTGAATTTCCTTTTACAAACCTGTAAACAATGATTGAATTCTTAAAAGTGTATGCAAGTGTATCTTTCATTTCTTATCATTACAATTTTGTTACATTTTAAATAAGATTGAATCAAATTACCATAATTTGTCTATTAACCTAGACATGTGTCTAACCGAGAAACTTAGAAAATGAACAAATAATTGTGAAAATGCAGAGATCAATTTCAATTCTATTTTGGGTATATCTCAATAGATACGATATCAACAAATCATTTTCCATTTTACAGGGCTTAGAGCATTCTTGTACCGAAAAAAAATATTTGACATCTGAAGTATATATATTTGTTTCGTAAGCAAAGGAATCTCATGAAACCCCTTATTAATACCCGATAGAAAGTAGAAGGTACCTAGCTTGTACATATTTTCGTTAAAAAAAGTACAATTGCTTCAAACAAATATGAAAAACTTGCACTTGGTTTTTATCAGGATATTATATGCAAGTATTTATGAACAAATTTGAAAAAAGAATACTTTGATAACAAGTTCTGTTGATATGTCATATTACCTAATGGTTCAGAGAAAAGAAAAAGAAAATCAGAAGTTAACAGAATTCAATAAAAATTTTGTAAGCGTAAACCACTAAAACCTATTCTGATGATCTCTCGCAATTTTGAAAGCCAAATCAATAAAACATTCTTTATTGAATTGTTGAAAAGAACTTTAATTTTATTGGTTAAAAAAAAAAACAACAGAACTTCCTTTTGAACTCCTTGGAAGAAGAATATAAATACAGGTATTTAAAAGAAAATTGAAGCGATGTTTTCTATTTTTCCTTCCTAGTTTAACTGCCCAAGTTTTGATACAAACAAACACTTAATACTTGTCCTGTTATTGAATGACCTTGAGGTTTGCAAAATAAAGATTTTTACTTCTCTTTTATAGATAAAGAGATCATTTATTGATTCTTATCCGGGAAAATATTAAACGAAAGAAGAGAAATGGTGCAATCAAAACATAACAGATAGATAAGGATGTGGATTTCAGGTGCGTTGAGGTGCGCTGGGCTTAAAAGTCCGGGAACTTCGTGTGGTATACAGCAGAGAGCTATTAATCCTAGGTCCCCCTCTTGATCTCTCTTAACCCTGTGGTATATCTCTTATCGAGTCTGGTCAAGTACCAGAGGCGTTCTACAGGTGTGGAAAAAGAGCACGTACAAGAGCTTTGAGTTAAGTCCTCTTCCAAATTCTTGGCATTGAAACGTTGCTTTTGCAACACAATATGTTGGGAGGTCATCTGTACTGAAAAATTGCTAAAACTCAAACTGCACCTTTCTTTTTTTTGTACTAAATTATGTTTCAATTTTTGTTACAGAATTGAAATACTGTACATTTGTAGGTTGCAACCTGTTTTGGGTAAGATTGCTTTTATGGTAGAAATAATAATGAGATAACTTTTGTTTTGGATGTTGATATTGATGAATAGTGATAACAATGGATGGACAGAGATTCCAATGACCAACAAGGAAGTACAGCACTTAGTTTATGTCAGGAATAGTAATCAAAATAAGTTTTGGCGCATTCGAGTTAGTCGTCTAGTTGTTTTTTCTTTTGTTTCTTTGACTATTAACAGAATACACATGTACAAAACTTTTGAAATTGTATCGAACTAAAATACTGCCTGCACTTGACAAATTATTTGCTGATAGGCAGAACTTTGTTCTGGTCAAAATCCATTAACTTTTGAACAGCCCATCATTTTGAACTGAAAACGAGTACTTAAGTACTTTATACTCGGCACAAAAGTACATTTTATTCAGTGAAGGTCCTAAATCATTGATGAAAAGTTGAACAACGGCCATTCGAATAAATTCTGTAGACAATGCAACTCTCGAACACGGCAAAACGCTGATCTCTGGAAAAATCAGAGATGAAAGCTAAACATAATTATGGTGACTTATGAGCACAAAATAAAATTTGGCATAGAAAAGCGGTATAGATGATGAATGAAGTATAAGATAACGAGTAAAAATCAAGCTAAGCGTCCAATGGGCAAATTTGGAGCGGAGCATGCTTTGGACTCAGAGAGGGACCAGGTGTCATAGATTTACGACTTATTCGTAGAAAGTATGTCTTCTTTTTTAAATTTTCTGTATATACACTGTATAACATGCTCTCAAGTATTGAATGAATTGGGAGACATAAAATCCATATGCAGTTGATAAAGGTAATTCCTACATAGTCAAGGGAACTTAACAATAGAAAAGTTTAAGTCATCAAGTTTATCCCAAACTTTTGTTGTGCGGTTGCCATTAATTTATTTATGTTGTAAAATATCCAAAGATGAGTAAAACTCTGTGATAGCTTAAAATTAAGGTAAAAAGTGAAAATGAATATTCTTAATTGATAAAATGTCGTCGATGTTTCGAAGTGTCGAATTGAAAGCCACATTATAAATTCTTTTCATCTAGAAGTTTTTGAATAATTCCTGCTTCAAATGATTGTTCTGCTAATAACAGGAGGAATTAGTACCCATGACAATATCAATAGATTGTTGCTTTTGCCAAGTGAATAAAAAGCATGTTCAGAAAAGACAGGATATTTTTACAGACAATATATCATAGCTATGTATAACATGCACAAAAATTCACATTTTGACAAAAATGAAAATCAATCTAAATTTCACAAACACTTTAAATGGTGAAACACTAAAATCTCACACGTAAAAAATTGTAGAGAACGATCAGAGGAAACATCATTGACTCATGGCCATGAAGCAAGGGTCATTTGTGACATAAAACTAGTTTCTTCATAAACATATTTCACTTATTATAATAGTTAAAACAAGTAACCATATATAAATCACAATTCTATTTTCATCCAATTTTATTCATAAATCTATAACCTACGCATAGGCAAAACAGACTCTTGATTCTTCATTATATGATTATATAATAGAGGTGCAGTGAAGCGACATCGATTTCTGTTGTTCAACTTTCAAGAAAACGAATCTGTTATTTGGAGTTGTGGTAAGTCTACATATTGAGGCATTCATAATGAACAGAATAAATGAGAAAAAACGTGTTTTGGTATTAAGATTGCTATATTAACCTAATTGAACCGAGGCTTTTCTTAACTTTACATAGCGCCAGAAGCTCTTGTTGATTCTTTGATGTAACGGACCACAAGACCCAACGAACACCAAATCAAAATTCTATATTTAACTGTTCAAGTTTACATGACACAATTTCAAGACATTTCCATACAATCAATGACAAAGTTACAGTAGGTAAAATTAGATTTGACATTAAAATTGATCCAAGGTAAATAAAAATTGTTGATGCTCCAAGCTTGTGAATTTTTCACTGTTGACACCAAAGATTTTATTGAGACTTAATTCTTCAGGGAAAGACAATTTTTCTTAATAGACGATTCCAGCCCGTTCTTTTGTTGATGTACCGAAGTGGGAGTACAAGAGGAGTGAATTGTATGCTTAAATCTTTAGGAAGACTACAAAGAGAAGACACGATCAACAATAAGCAACAAAACTAAGAATGTCGATATGTTGGTTTTTCTCACCGCTATGTCCTCAAACTGTTTTCTCTTCAGATAAGTATACCTTTAAATGGTTTTGATTTTAAAACAAATTTCTCTAACATTGTAAGTAATGGTAAGTAATGTCTCACTTAATCTGTGTCACCGGGTCATTCTGGTTTGAAAATAAAATTATAATTTAAAAATTTGAGGAAAAAAAATGTCCTGCCTGACAAATTAAATTCATTTGTCTAATGGAGAACAAGGGTAATGGATCAAATATGAAACAAATATATTGCAAATTTTTTATTCTATTCTTCCTATGATTTATACCCTGGTTCATAATAATTTACGAGTAGGTGATAATTTTAGCGTCTTCTATATCATACTTATTCCCTTCTTTCAAAATTTGCAGTGCTTCAGAATATCCAAGTAATATACTGCAAAAAATGCACAGAGAGGGATTAAACTGTCAGGTTTATTTGCTCTCTTACAAAATGAAATCATTGAAGTTGTCTTTGAAGAGCAAATACATGGTAAAACCTGACAAAAGAAAAGAAGACCAATTAAGTCCGAGCGACAGTCCATAGGTAGTATGTATTCTTCTGATTCTTAGGCAAACAAGGAAGATTTTCGTTGGTTAGTGATAGCATGCATGAAGAGATACTTCTAGATGCACGGTAAAGTTTTATTTACACAAAACATCAAATCTTATTTCTTGGTAAAGAGAAATCTATTCCGAAACGTACGAATGATTTTAACTAATCTTTGTATCGAAACTCTATCCAAAGGTTTTTTTTCATCTTTTTAATTATATTTTTCGATTCTTTTAAATCTATCACTTTTGACAAATTAATAAAATGCTCGACACCACACGTTCTATTGATTTTATCTAATTTCATGTAAAACACTTTCAAAAAACAAGAAAGCCCAGCAATGTGAAGTGTAGCGATCTATATTTCCTACTCGTCAAGAACCAGAGAACAATTAATAAATGAATGTTATGTTCTTTTATCTCTGGGATCAACCCTACTGTTCCTATAAATATGTTTTCACCTTGTATGCTAATCTTAAGCTGTGTTCTACAGCAATCGACGTTGCTTATGCTGATAGCCCCATTCGTCGCGGGAGAGCTGCGACCAATTGATTATTTGTCAAACTGATTATCACTAATTGATCGCAAAAAGTGTAATAACGACTTACTCTATTTGTTTTGTGTTTTCACCTGAATAATAGGTAGTAGGAGTAGTTATAATTACTTGGTGGCCATAGATCATCAACACTTTTAATTCATTTGTTTTATTCCGAGGAACTTTGCAAAAATTGATATTTTCTCAGTAAATGTTCATTCATTAAAATCGTCGTTATACACTAATTTCGAGGTTCATTGATTCATTACACGATAGTAACTATTGTTATTGTTTCTCTTGATTAATCCAAAGGATATTCATAATGAAAAATAATTGATTAACTTTAATGAGAAATATTTCTAGATAGCATAAAAAGAATAAAATTTAAATAAATTTTAATGAAGTTATTTTTTATTCAAACTAGTAAAATTGATCCTCTTCTTGTATACATGTATGTTAATTGTGCTTTACATCTTTTTATCAATGTACTTTCTCTTGTCAGAAAGGGCTGGTGTTACTTGCATCATTTTCCGTTTTCCTATTAATTGAGTCGTCATATCAACACTGTACATAGGTAGTTCTAAGATAAATAAAAGTCACAATATTTGATTTCCGAATTTAAATCCTAATACGGCATGATTAAGCAGTAAGCCCTGGTTCTAGTAGACCAATATATACAGATACTCCACAAGTATTTAATAAAGGAGATCGTGTGAGTTTCTAGCGAACATTCCTCTATTTCCAAGTATCGTCATTTTTACTCGTATATTGGAACAAAATGTAACAGTTACCAATTTTAAAAAAAGAATTATATTTAAATTTGATTTAATGTGATAAAATGTTTATTTTTAAAGAAAAAAATTTTAAAAGCCACTCTAGTCATTAACCAAATTCTTGTGTGTCATTAACTTTGATTCCCAGTAATATCCTATTTCAGAGAAGTAACAGCACCAATGTCGCACTGAGCTCGGGTTTCCTTAAATTAGGGGGACGTTCTGATTTGTTAATTTTTCTGATTCGCAAGAATGATAAAAATATATACTCTCCTCTTTCTTGTGTTCATTCATTCGCACAAATGAAAAAAATATATGTGCTTTTTCTTCCTTGTCGTGTCTTTTTATGGGCATATTTGTAAATGCATTACTTTTCTGCTCATCAGAGAAGTTAATTTGAAATCTTTAAATGTTTCTGACAAGAGTTTTACTACTCTCCAATCATTGCTCTCCCATTAAATCCGCTAAAATAGATCCCTCGTGTCCTGTATGAAGTTCTTTACTCCTTATGCTCAGCGGTCTTATTTAAAAGTTCTACTCAGCATTTAGGAACCTTATTTAGTGGTTAACATTTTAGGTTCCATTTAACTGTTGTCAAATAATCTTTTATGTCAGAACTTTCCAAAGGCTCAATACAAGGCCACTGTTCAAAGCCTCCTTACAAAGCCTTTTGTCACTGCGATAAAACAAACTCTATTGAAACGTATATAACATTTATTGCATTTAACAATCAAATCAACATATATAACATACTTATCACAGCAGTAATTGAAATAAGACATTGTTGTTAAAGTAATCTGAGAGAAATATTGGAACAGCGACAGTAGAAGTTGGAACTGCTCTCCAGAAATTGAAAGTTATCACTTCATTACTTTGTAAGTTTTATCAGCAAATGGTCAGTGAAATATTTATGTGAAAATACCAACAGAAATCGTAAATACTTGGAATTTGATAAGTGGTATCAAAATAGACCAGTTTTAAATGTTCAGTCCATATTTAATTTAACTTTAAGAGGTCAAACACGTGAGAGCAAATAGAGGTTAACAATAAAATAAATAATTTGATTTAAGTTTGGCACATGGAAGATAATTTTAATGTATGAATTGATAAACATGAAAATTAAAACATATGAAAATTCCATGGCTAATTAATTTATAGTCATGACTAGCATCACGTAAATGTATGTCCCTGCAGTATCAAAACGTCCAAATCCAATCGGAAATGTGTGTCTGCGAAATAAAATAAAAACGTTTTGATTGTTTAAAAAAATCACAAAAGCTTATATTTTCAACTTTGTTCGAAACTCGTGGCATTGTTCACAGTTTTCTTCCAGTAATTACTGTATTGGATGTCGGGATGAATTAGCACCGTGCATTCTACTGGCAGGAGGAGGCACAGGCATCGTCTCCAGGACGCGGAAGACCAAACCTTCGCTTCTCAATCAGACCGGCTGATTCCTTGGTTTGGAGCGCTCGCCCATTTTGGATAATTAAGCTCCATTTCGGGGGAAATTTGGCTACACTAAAAAAAATCCCATTGTCAGAATTTCAGTCACTAACAGATGGGGTAAAAATATGCATTCCGGAGAATTTGTCTGGTAAATTTTCCATCCATTTTAGGCATTTGTGAAAACTTTCCTTCATTTCAGCATCCATGGGATTTTCAAAGATGTGGTTATTTTCTCCTTGACTGGAGGTGGTGTGAATTGTGTCGTCAGAGTTTCCACTGATTACGTCCGACTTCTGACCAGACGAACTGCCACTGGTATATCCTATCTTTTTGGAAGCTTTATTCACTGATGATCTTCTCCAGTTTTTCACTTGTTCGCTTCGTATCCACTGCTGCTGTCTTTTGTTGTGATGTCGTGCATGGTCGTTAGAGGCCAGCTCTTGTCTGTTGTCCAGTTTTAAGGAAGCCATCGTGTTGTATAGTACTCTGATGATTCGGAAATGCTTGCTTGTACTCTGGTTTAAAGGACCTCTTCTCTCTTCTGGTATGAAACTGTGTATTGGATAGTCTGCTCTGGGTTCGCATTTTATATCGGCGTTACGCTGAATGGGTTTAAACCCTAATCGATCGGTCGGGGTATTTAAATTTTTATTGTCATTCAAAGTTTGGAAGGTCCGGGAAAAATCCGTGACATCATTAGGCTGGGCAGAGTCAGACCTTATGCTGTATGGATTAATACCAGATTTCAAAGAATTTTGTCTTTTTATAAGAGGGGCATGTACACTTGACTGTTGCTTTGTTAAACAAGACATCGACTGAATCTTTTTCTCAGAAAGTCGCGCATTTCCTTGAATTTCTGGTAAAAATGTTTGCCTCTTTCCATCACTTGCTTTGGGAGGCCATGGCATGGAAATGGTAAATTGTCTGCGAGGCGGAGAGACATTTTTCCTTCTTCTCCACATAGTACTGGGGTGCACGGGGTCGTTCATCGTCAGCTGGGTATGAGAACGAGGAAATGCAACGATGTCCATGGCCCCAGAGAGAAAGTCTTCTTAGGAAAAGTTTTACCAAGTCAACTGTAAAAACAAATAAATCATTTTTCAACACGCTGTCTCCTTATAAACTTCCAAGTACCTCAAACATTTGAAATCTAATTTTAACACTGGTGTATTTATTTAAACTATTGCCACACATTAGCATATATTAAGGAAGAGGAAATCCAATATTTGATTTGCAATCAATAAAGTAAAGTTAGTGTACCGAGTGGTATAAAGTCAAGAAAACTTTTTTTTTTTCTACGAAGTTTCTATTTATCGACCTAAGACATTATCTCTGGATGGAAACAATTCAGTAGCTATATGAAGTTTTCTAGGTTGTGAGCCACAGAACGAATCAATTCGATACTCCGGAACATCAACGTCTCTAAGAAAAACAAAACGTTTTCCAATAATCCAAATAGAGACGGCTTTGTTTTTAAGTAATAAAATAATATGATTTTTTTACTATTTACAATACATTATCCAATATTAATTCAATAACTTTTATTAGTTGTTAATAACAAAAGGTGCCGAATTATTAGTTGTTTTGTGAACCCGCTTTAAAACAAGAACAAATGTTCTCTCTCAACAACTAAAATTTACGGAAAAAGAAAAAAAAATGCTATTATTTCAAAGTTCATAATTTCGGTGCTTTATGACATGAATGGGAATTTACATGATTACATATGTATTTAAATATAGGTGTTTAATCTTGATTTATTTAAAATAAAAACCCACGATGAATAAGAGATTTAAATCTTGTATATCTACTTCAGAATAACGAAGATTATCCTTATAGCATATTTTATGAATCATACGTGATTTTCCAACGTAAAATGTCTAGGCAATATGATCTTTATCAAACTACGAGATGTCAAACGGTATTTTTTTTATTTGTAGAAGGAATTTTTCCTCCATACAATCCCTTTCATTATAAGAACAAGGAAATGTATAATTGTCAATCCAACAAATGGTAAATTGGGCAAAGAGAAGTCCAAAATCTCTTATTCAAAACACAGTGAATAAGAACAGCAAAACACCAATACATTAATTTTATGAATAGGAACAGATAAAATTTTGATTTAATTCCAGATATCGAATCTTTTTCATTCATATTTTTGTAGATATGATTAGGACTTGGATCATAAAGAAAACCAGAACTATAAACTTTTAAAGTGGACGATGAACTTGCATGGTTAATGAAAGCATTTCCAATTACAACAAACGAATTTTCAATAATTTCTGATAAGGTTCAACAATATTTAATACTTGTTTATCATAAAGAATATGTTTTTAACGGAGAGAGTTGAAGGTCGGTTTATTTCTCTCAGAATCAATGCATCTATACCTTTTGGCGAACTTACTTATCCGTGGGAAATTTTGAAATAATGCCTGCACATTTGTCACTGCTGGAATATGTCCGAAGAATTCATATCCATACAGACATATAAGCAGTGGT
Source organism: Saccostrea glomerata (assembly GCA_003671525.1). Lineage (NCBI taxonomy): Eukaryota > Metazoa > Mollusca > Bivalvia > Ostreida > Ostreidae > Saccostrea > Saccostrea glomerata. The sequence goes on from PRKT01000009.1 coordinate 1,415,607, forward strand.
TTATGTACATATTTTCTGTCTTATCCCGATCGACTTTTTGATAAAGTCGAGACATAAACTTCCAACTTCAAAAGCTTAAATCAGCTTAGCAATGCTAGAATGTCAACAAAACTGAGCAGTTTCGTCCGACTGAGAAGGCGAATTTTATACGTATTAACTCAAATCATGTTTGTAATCGTAATATTTATTTCATATTCCATCTAAAGATACAACCAAAATATGCTGGCTGTTATGTTCTAATCGATTAATTTTATGATATTTATTCTTACATTAAAGTTTTTAAACAAAATCTGTTTAAAAAATGATGGATGACAAGTATATTTTATGTTTTCATAGAAGAATGATTTAAACAAACAGCCATAAAAATTCTAGTTTTATCAAACCAATACAACCTTCGATTGTTTTTGTGAAATTGAGAATAGGTTTGCGTTCTACTGATCAATGGTACAATACAGCTCTATAACATCTATATGTACGTAAATGGGCTTTTAGCGTCATCCTAGTTAATATATTTTTATCTGGTGATTATTGTCGTTTTATATTCTGTTTATTGCCATATTTAGGTGAATATGACCTAACATTGCTCAAATCTTTATACAAGGTAATTGTTGTTTACCTCTGAACAATTAAATTCACACCTAGATCTGTGGATTACATCCATCTTGTTTTCACCACTGTGACAGGATGCCTGATCTAAGGTGTTTTCCCGGATGTTTTTAAGGCTTTTTAATTTATTCTCAACCATTGTGTATGGCCATTAAATACCCTACCAAACCCCTTATTCAATTAATTGTGTTTTTAATCTGAAAGTAACTATGACATTGTCAATTTTATACATATATTGGAGGTTTAAATCAGATCTGTGTTGCAACATGAAAGAAAAAATTAAATGTCGTGTAGAAAATAAGAATAAGATTATCTAAAGTTATGATAGATTTATGTGTTTGAATCTAAATAAAATCGAGAAAATAGTGCGAAAGAGAAATCGGAGAATTTAAGTCAAGTATTGATATATCAAAGGTAAAGTATATACTGTAAAGAAAATAAATAACGAATGAAATGAAAGTAAGAAAAAAATGTAAAAATCATGCTATGTCACCATTACTATAATTGTTTTACCATTAGTATCAAGGCTTTTAATAATTAGACAAACGAAATAGAAATCCCTGCACTTAGAGGAGTGTGAGATACGGGACTAATGGATTTTCTCAATATTCTTAATGGGATTCTGTAATGTTCTTATTTATCAATTCATTTCTGATTATCACTGCCCCATCCTAGAAATTTGATATTAGTACAATATTGTTCACTTCAGGGTTTGTCGTCCTATTTTCCCTGGTACCTTTCTGAATGTCGTACAACGAGGTCTCTATGTCACGTTGCATCAAGTGATAATGGAAATATGTTATTCGGTGTACACTAATTCAAAAATATTTAGTTTCCCACAAAAAAAAAATACAAAATCAAAGTAATATTATTAAAAGCAAAATCTTGCATACATTGTCAATGAAATAATATTTACTATTTGTATAATAACTTATCAAAGTTCTAGATACTTCGAATTTTTCTGCGTGAGTGTTACGCTTAAATCTCCACTTCACCAATGGCTTAATTCACTAGAGGTGCCGAAATATCAACTTTTTAAAATAGTTTCTCTGAAAAATGTTGTCGTTTGTATTGATTTTAGAAAGAATTTTAGCCACACTTGAGCAAAAACACCCACCGGTCACGTGTGTGCCCTGAATGATCTCTTTTCCTATACTGAAAGATCGAGGGGGAAATTTTAATAGTACTCTAGTTCCAGGCTTTGTTGAATAATTCTTTGAAACAAAAATTTAAAATTTTAAACGTCAGACTTAGGGAAAAAGAAGTAAATAAATAGATTTTGTTTGTTGATATAAAAATATAATAAGAGATTGAATGTAAATATCATGATATTCATATTTTTGTTCAAATTAAAATTTTCACTGATTTGAACTTGAAAAACCTTACGTTTTATACTTTGTTTTAAACATATTTTATTGACAAGCAAAAGGATAAGAAACAAGTTCTAAAAACTTACTAGTTCTTCTCCTTAACATAAACACATAGTAATTGTCATGCAAAAAGTAGAAAAAAAAACTTGTACAAATAAGAGTCAATAATATATCTAGCTAAATCTACAAGATTCATTTATAAATTTATGAACAGCGGCAAGAATGCCAATGTTTACTTCAATTGAAAGATTTTCGTTGCCCCATAGCAGTAGGTATACATTTATGATGTCTATACTTTATACTTTAATTGACTAAAGACATTTTTTTAATTTAAATGTTTAGTCGTATAAATAAATCCGTTATTTTTTTTATTTCTAATATCTCCGTATAAAGTAATATAACAATATAAAGATATTTTTTATCATTGATTACCTCAACTTATCAAAAATGCGTCATATATGGCTTTAATAATGTGCAGGGTAACTTTTTTTTCAACAAGCTGAACGCTTTAATCGAAAGTATTCACTTTGTGAAACTTGTTACGGAGCCATCTCCTTCGATTCATGAAAATCATTTTTATTTTATATTTTTAAGATATTTTAAAAGCTAAAAAGCCATTTGAAGTTCACCTTCTATGGTAAAATGTCGATTTTCTATTTAGGATACACTCCTGACAAATCTTAATTCTCACAATAGTCCAGTACAGAATAGGTCAGGAGTATTTATATTTTTTTAAAGATATGAATTAGAAAACACTTCATGATATTTGGGTCAACCTCGTGTCGATGTCCTAAATATCAGGGAACCTTAAAGAAAATGTTTGAATATGGCAGTAAATTCTTACCTCGCCAACGGACTGGTCATTTTAAGACATCAATGATATATTGGTACAATGTATTAGAAACAATGACAAGTTCCCGCTTATTGGATATCAGGAGTAGCCCACCTGCGGAGTTCTTTAAAGGAAATGGCTAATTGTGTAATTAATAAGGCCGAAGAAAACCCCAGCTTACCCTTTTAAATTCTTTATATGCATTTGAAGTGGTCAATTAAGTCATTTTTAAACGTCGAACCAAATTTGATCACATGCTGGGAATATTAAAAAAAAATAATTAATGTAATTAATTATTAATGTAATTTTGCATTATATGTTGACATGCTAAATAAAATTTAATGAAATAATTTTCAATCTTTTGGTCTTTTAAAATTTGAATCGATTTTTCAGGGATAATAATGGGCCTTGGAATGGCTAACTCCATAATGCATTTTTTTTTGTAAAAGTATTTTTTTTCTAGAGTTTTTCTAAAGTAATTTTCGAGAAAAAGAAATCAACATTTCTGAATATTTTATTTTTTCTAAGCTTGAAAATCCAGTGATTTAATGGGTTGTGTGAACCCAGCCATTTAGTTGTTGATACAGTGGGAGGTCAACATTACCGCTACATCGCCAAAAATTTCAACTCATTACCGCTACATTTTTTCAAAATTTCGACCGATCATTACCGCTACATTTTTGGGTCCAAACCAACTCATTACCGCTACATATTGAATCAGCCATGTATGGTACGGAATATGAGTTCCAGTCACGTATTACTTTACAAGACAGCAGTATGTCAAGCAAATGGCATTCAAAGCTTTAGCGATTGTGTTAAATCATTATGAAGACTGTGAGTTATTCATGAACAGTGCTTGATTTTATTAAAGTGTTGTATGAAATAAAATAGATTTTAATTTTTTTTTTAAAATCTACTATTACCTCCTAGAGGTGAGCAGGGGAATCAGGACTTACACTTGTATATGTTGTATTCTTAATAAAAAAGTAGCTGGCTAACAAAAAGACAAATGTAGCGGTAATGTAGACTTTTATGTGTAGCGGTAATGACTTTGTAACGGTAATGAAAATATCGAAAATGTAGCGGTATTAAATGATACCCGATACAGTAATGGTAACAGCGTTTAAATATATGTATTTCTAACGCAATGCATCTACAAATCGTTGATATATTTACATGTAGAAGCATTTGATCTATAAATTCATAGAGCATAATATTCTCTACCAAATATTTGCTTTTTGAAAAATCTTTAAATAGTGGACTGAAGGAGATAACACGATTTTAATACGTACCTAATACAAGTACGTATAATGTATTATATTTTGCAACATAGAAAGCACCTACATCAAAATAATATGCAAATTAATGGATTAGTAGATTAACACAATTAATTTCTGTATATTAGAATTTCGAAAAAATCAAAAAGATTTTTTGTTTAGTAACTTGTACTCTCTCGTCTCGGACAGAATTCGTTGTATGGAACAAATTCTACTGTACCACCTGTTTTGCTGAGTTTATTCGATAAAATATAAAAATACAGAAAAAATCATACAGAAACATTTCAACCACAAAAATCCCCAACACCACAACACAGATACTGTTAGTTCTGGAAACATATTTGGATGCTATACGTAGTCAAATAAAGTGATTTTTTTCTTTTCCATTCCTTTCTTTATGTAATCATTTGCATTTTGATTTATCTTTTGAGATTATAAAACTATAGTTTAATTATTTAATATCTATTGTTAAGTTGCTCAAATAACTTTCGATAGACATCCTCACTCTCAATGAATATGTTTGCAATGATAGAAACTCATCTTATGAAAATCACGACAATATTGGATGCATGCAAGACGTACCATAATGCAAAAAAAGTGTGCAATGCAATATTGATTCGTGTCCATTTTTTAAGTTACGGAAAAAAGGCATTGTGTTCCTTGGTGCCAGACAAGAAAGACACATAAAATATTTATTTCTCTCATTAAATAAACTGATGTTTGATATTTATTGAGGACCAAGATTCTTGGTTTGCCACACATCTAGAACTCGTATTTGTCTGTTAGATTGTATCAGCCTCGTATTGAGAGACATAGATCCCATCACGTGATAAGCCCGGTTCTGTTTTGTGATATAAACAATGACATTGGTAAGGGTTGTATCTTTCCTCACGATTTATTGTCTTGATATATAATTTCCCATGATACTCATTTCACAACTCAAAGGCATGTCAGGGTTTCGAAAAGTAATTTCTTTCCAAAAGTAAAACTGGAGCTTGAAGCATTCATGAAAATTTAATGCATTTTACTCAGTTTTACTCTCCATGCAATTTTCCCCAAAGATGTTTGATATATGTTAATAATATACATTGAGAAGCTCATTTGAATTTGAATTCAAAAAGATATCGTCGACATTTTTTTTAGTAAATTTTAAAAACCTATATATTATTAACAATTATTGATGTTTTAGACTATATATGTCAGAGGACAATTGCAATGAGGTTAAAATTTTTTTATTAGATTTTCAACGATAGATTAATATTCTGTTAACTATCTTACAAACCCTCAATCTTCATCATTAAGTTACACGTGTCTTTAATTAATAAATCAATCAATCAATAAAGCATATTACCTGTTACTCCTGGAAGGGGGTTTCTGGGAATGAGCGACGTTTCCTCTTGCTCTACTTTATCATTAGGATGGCCCACTGCTCTAATTGCAGTTCTGTCAGTGCACCTCTCCTCCAAACAAAAGTGTCACACAGTTACAAACAGTCCAAGGATTTAAACGCTAGATATCTCAAACTGATACAATTTCTGTCTTACAAAGAAAATATAATTAAGGCATTCAATAACCCAATGTCGAATTAGCTTTTGACGTCTATCAGATCTTTAAGCCTGTATAATAGTTGAGTATTCTCATATCAATGTCAGTAGGTTTATAACAGAGGAGGTTTCGATATTACTCACTGGCCGACTCAAAGTATTGACAAAATCTCCAAAGGATGTGTGACCAGAGACAATTTATTTTCCACCCTAGGCCGCCACAGTGTTTGAAAAGGAAGATAATGTACATAGTTTCAAATGTTCACCAAGAAAATGATATAGTTTGATGTGTGAAAGAGATCTTAAGTTTTAAAAGACAAACCACATATGGACCTAAGAATTCTACCATTAATTGCGCAGATTTGAGCAATCATCGAATTGCAATGCAGTCAGTTGTAAATTTTTTTTGAAATGGATAATTCTTTTTGATATACCATAGCAGTGTATCAAATTTTCAAAATTAAGAATACTTTTAAATTTTAACAATAGGATTTATCATTTTAATTTTTAAAGCTTGATTTATGTTATTCGGTTGCAGTAAATCATTTCTAATGGTATAGATCCTGTTTTATTTCATACAACTGGTGTACTCTTTGCCCTGTTCATGTTGACTCAAATCACCTCATCAAAGTGGGATCTCAAAATCATAGGCAATACCCTTTGCCCTTTTAAAGTCATATATGGCGTAATTTTATTAAGTACAGACTTACTAAAATTAAACAGATCTTCATATTTGTTTTTTTTTTACTTAATATGAAGATAGTACTTTTCTGAAAACACTTCTGTTTCATATTTGTATATTTTACTTGAAAAAGACTATAATGGAAATCTAACAACAAAACTCTATGATAAACGTGATGACTGCATCTTTTCTATCTTCAACTTCCTTACTTATGCAGCAGTATACCTTCATCACCTGCTCATTTCTCCATGGCACCTGATCCCACCTCTGATGTTTGGGAAGTTCGTTGCTCAGGTCCTATTTGTATTGTTATATGGACTTTGATATTAAATACTGTTCTTTATCTCCATATCCATAACTGTATACGGAGTTGATGTATAACCATATAGGGTCTTTAAGATGATATACGCAAATTGACATAAATAATTTAACTAAAATGGATTTTGGCCAATGCGAATTTTCTTCATTTTTCTTAATTTTTTAGGATAAATTACTTATTATATATGCTTCCTATATTTAATGTTTTTTACATATGGTAAAGAAGTAATATAAAGATACAAAATGATACAAAAACAAAAAGTTTTGATCATATCCATCTGATAGAAAAACTTTTATTAGATTTTTGATCAAATCTTTAATTAGATAGAAGTCTTTAAAACTAATTTATTTTTTTTGTTTCGAAAATCATATTTATTTGTTATATTTTAAAACTTTAGTCCCCTATTATTAATTTACAGACATTTTATTTTAGAAGTTTCCTTGAGTCTTTAATTGTGTAAAATTATAACTAAATTCATTGTTTTATAGAAACTTTGAGAAGCAGAAAAGAAAATATTTTCAGACGCTGCCATTTCGCCAAAGATATAGTCCCTGCTAGATTTCAAACACAGTTTACTATTTCTATTTTAAACACCTTTTGCGACCTTCAATTCAAAATTAGGATATATCGACGAAGAATTATCAATTAACAATTAGTTACTTCCAGTCTTATGTCGACTCGATATATACCCCATTGATCTTGAAATAAGAGATACTACAGAATCTTCACATCTGTTTCATATTTAGATATTTTACTAGAAAAGGACATTGTTAATTTAACAACGAAACTTTATGATAAATATGATGATTTTTATCATTTTCTTCCCTTCCTTTGTAGAAATACAGTATACCATTATCGACTGCATATGGGGTTTATGTCTCTAGATTGATTCGATAGGCAAGAGCATGCTTGACATTTTAACAATTTATTAAAAGAGATTAGCTATTGACAAAATAAAAAACGAGGAAACCATGATATCAAAGGTATCTTTAAAGTCATTATTTCGAAAGTTGTGTGGTCGATACATCAATGACTTTGTTAGCAAAAAAAATATATCATTAAATCAAATGCTGATTGACGTTTTTTACATATCAATTGCCAGCCGATTATTTACAAACTGAATTGTCTACAGCTTTTTGAAACTTTTCTTCCATTTGTCTGGTAATGACAAAGAGCACACGACGGATGTGACCGGTCGGCAAGGGACGCTTTCTCCTTCACGACACCTGATCACACCTCTGATATTTTAGAGGTTCATGTTTGCTCTGCTCTCGATTTAAATTGTTTGAATAGCCTTTAGAGCTAAAATACTGTTCGTTATTTCTGCATATCATTGCTTTATCGGTTGTCACTGGAAATATTGCAAATACATGTATGTATACTAATGTGTCTACGTTCAGTCACATCCATGTATTTTCAATGATGAAAAGTAATTTTATCATGGAGTAGAAAAGGTGGAAAAACTGAATAACGAAAACTCGACAGGTTTTGATTTACATGAAATTTAGCCCGTCATTTAAGGTAGGATTCTTCTCATATTTCTAATATTTAAAAATTAATGAAATTTTCACAGAATCAAGAAGACAACATCAGTAAGTGATAGTATCAGTGAAATTAGATTTGACCGTTTTATATTAGAGGCAAGGTCAGGTCAAGGTCATTATCTTTTTCCTTGACATTAAGAATAAGAAATAACTGTTGCCAATCATGTGAAACCTACTTCTATTTCAAAAGATTAATGATTGTTCTTTTTGCATAAAAACATATTACTATATCGGGTTTATAGCATGTTATTACCAAATTTACAAAAATAATTTAACTTAACTGGATATTGGCTAATCCGAATTTTCTCTGTTTTTCTTAATTTTTTAGGATATATTAGTTATTTTCAAATGCTTCCTATATTTAACTTTTTCTTATTTTCACATATAATAAAGTAGTCTTATAAATGTACAAAATGATACAAAAACAAAAAGTTTTGATCGTTTACTAAGAGAGAAAAAA
>PRKT01000009.1:1428654-1463109 GCA_003671525.1 Saccostrea glomerata
GGGGTTTAAACCTACGCCCCAATGTACGATGTCTATATTATGTTTATTTTTGCAAAAAAAAAGTGGGGGCTAAGCCTCCCTACCCCCACCTCCTCTGGTTTCGACGCCTATGAATGGCATGTATAAAACGATCATATTTTTACCAACTTCATCGTGTTTTATGTATTCAAACACCCATGCAGAAATAATTTTTTTTACCACATATCTTAAGCGGTTGGTGGTTAGGACATTCCTCGAGGTAACACTAATGTGCATTTTAATTCCTTTAAAACAAACAAATAGCAAAAAAGAAAAAAGACGAAAGAAAAGTAAAAGAAAAAAAAAGATTTTTTTTTTAAATTGATCGTATTAAATAAAAAGCCGGGCCAGTTAACATATATTGCCTTTACTTTTCATATCTCAATTACTATTTTTTTTTCTTCCGACGATTAAAAAAATTATCATTTTCATTAATTACACGTGCTTGGCTTTTTTTGGTATTAAAGGGAATAAACCATACTCGTATTCTTATCTTCAAGATATATACTTATTGTATACCAAGATCACTAGTCGGGTATCCGCGCTATTTATTCATCTATTTTTTAAAAATTGGTAAGTACAAAACATTGCACGACGCAAGAAAATAGAATGTCGCTGCTTCATGCTAAAACCTAAAGAAAAAACCCACTACTTCCATGACATGGAATAAAATCTGGACAGATACCGCGATTCGAAGATTGAATGGCCGGAACCTATATTACAGTAAAATCCGGAACCAATATTATGATTTTAAGGTTCCGGCCGGAACGCGAAACACCCGGAACGAATATTATGCGACACCGGTCGGCAAGGGCTGCTCACTCCTCCGTGGAACCTGATCTCACTTCTGATGTTTTAGTCCGTGTTTGCTCTGCTCCTACATTTTGTATTGTTTAATGACTTCGATTCTGAGCTTAAATACTGTTCCTTATCTCCATATATTGCATGAACATGAAGATGAAGCAGACAGGTCCCAAATTATTGAAACTCTTCAACTCCCTGTAAAAAACGATAAAGATCTTGCTAAGTTGCGTACATATGTCCTTAAGAAAGGATCCAAATGAATCAATCCCCTTTTCTTTTATTGTATATGTGTGCATGTTTCATGAAAATGATAAGAAGGAGTATGGATACGGATACAGCTATGCTCCCTTTTCCAGGATTTTTTCTTACTAAGGTACTCTCCGGATTCCACGCTAGTTAACTACATTACCCTGACTGGGATTCCGTGATTGATACATTTTGTTGGTTGGAATAAGAATTATCAATGGATTATATCTTGTCGCCAGCTGATACAAATGGACATTGTCTGACATCTTTACTGATGGTGCAAATGGAACTATCGTAAGCACTTCCTCTCTATTGTGTAAGCGTTTGTATGTCGATTTTAAAGGTTTTCTATTAGAGATGACCAGTACAAGCAATGGCGAGGAACAGTTGTAAGAGACTGCCTATCAGACTGTGTGTTATTTTATCACTATGTACAGCTTTATTGAGAGTGACTGGGGCTAGGACATACTACAGAGGGTTATATGCCAGAGAGGTGGATACTCTCAGGGACACAGGGATTTTCTATGATGTCATTGGAGAACACAGCAATGTACGATCTGTGTCTTCTTGTTTACTCATTTGTCTCAGAACCAAGACTTGTCTGTCATTCCATTACAACGAGATAGAGGGGCACTGCAGGCTTTATAGTAACATTTTCTTCAGTTCTGATATTAGTCAGAAAGGAAACCGATACTTCCTAGCTCTGAAAGGTAAAATATAAATGGATCTTTATTCTTGTTTGATTTCATAAAAGTTGTTATAGGTTACAAAAGACATAGTTTTACAGTTGGTATTATACTATTTTCCTTTGCATAATGTCTGTAGCTGACTGTCAAGAGAATGCATACATCTATGAGAAATCTCTGGGCCTTTGCTGGAAACCATATTCTGAAAAGTTAAACTTCACGGAGGCTGTAGATGCCTGCCTAAACGACCGCGGTCAGCTGCTGAGAATACCCTCCTATCAAACCTGGCAGTACCTCAAAGAAGAGCTAGGTAGAGTAGTAGAGGGGAAACTTGATTCATCCTTCTCTCTAGAATACAAAACTTCTCTCTAGCATCCAATCCTGGTAGTCTGAAGGAGCAAAATTGACAAAAATAAGTGTCTGATAAGTGATGGGTGTTCCTAGCTGCTCTCTCTTTGCACGAGCAATAGTCTATATGTCACTTAAGTAATTATTTTTTAAAATTAAGTTTTGACAGAACGCTTTTGGAATTGTAGCTGAGCATCCGATGAGTCTGTTCTGGATAGGGAGTACTACAAATGGAACTCACTTGATCAATGATGACGACACGGTGACGGATCTAGTTCCGATCGTTACAGAAGAGTTAGAAGAACTGGACCCTAACGGTCGGGTCATCATTGCCAGGGACCAGGAATTCCAGGGGATCGTAGTCTCACCTTCCTCACAAAACGGCTTTTTATGTCAAGTGGCCATTAGAACGGAGCCCTGAGGTGTGCGCGGTGTTGAATTTACATTATGTTGTAAAATAAACAGTACACTTTAATATATGGAAAGATCTATCAGCCGTAATCCACGGAACACTGGTGTTGACCGAGGCGTATTTTTTCTTAATAAATAAAGTCTAAATTGTTGCATGCACCTTGAAACAACTGTTTTAATTTGAATTATTCGCGCCTTAGGCTGTCCGTTGATTAATTTAAGACAAATTTATCTTTCTAATTATATATAACGATATGCATTGTATCGAGTATGGCTATGTATGCAGTCGGCTTAGATATGGGAAATATTTGGCCAGGTAAATTTACATCTATCTTAATCACACTGAGCGTTATCAGTTAACACGGGTACAGTAGAACAGAAATGTTTGCTCAGATCGTCGTATCCAAAGACATTTTGACTTTGCTGTGGTTAGAGAGATCTATATAAAAAATATCAAGTATTTCATGGGCGTCTATGCCAAGATGGCCGCAATGTCATCAAAATCTGTAAGTACACAGTCTTATTTTGCAATATTATTCTCGTAAAATCATCGGCAATCCTTAATTTAAAACTGTTTCTTTGGTTTGTCCTACAGGTGCGCTGGCTCACCAGTTTGGTTGTTCTTGGTTTCACTTTTCATACAGGGTATAGTCAAAACATCAAAGTGGAGTACTTTTCACAAGCGACATTAGCATGTGATAACAAAGACCTAAACTTTACAAAGAACCCTGGCGAACAGGCGGGGGTGGCCAGTAAATATTGGATCCTTCCCACCGGAAGTCTAGTTGACAATACCTCAAAATCGGACATGGTGGAGAAAGATGTGCACCGCTGGACTCTATCCGAAAATTTCAGCAATTTCAATCTTACAATAAACAGGGTAAATGATGAAGACTTTGGGATGTACATTTGTGTCGTCGTTTATCGCGACAGCAGTATTAAGATCGTTCGGCGGGGACTGAACCTTGACGGGGCAGACTTCAGTAAGCTGGAGGAGAAGTATAGAGAGAACGCCATCATCGGGGGGATCGCAGCAGCTTGTCTGTTTGTGGTTTTCTCAGCAGCCTGTGTGATATGGCAGTGTCGGTATAGTTCGCGCGAAAAAAGAACCCAGAAGGAGGGGTTAGAGAAAGGCGACCCAACAGAGAAAGCATTCGATAATTCTGCCATAGAAGTCGACGAAACGAATCATCTGTGATCATATCAATACAAGAAACAATTTAGTTAAACCGCATAATCAGAAACTAGTGGAATTAACGTAACACGACCAATGATATATATAATTCTCGTGGATTACAGAGTTTGCTTAGTGTAACATGCATTCATAAACGGAAACAGATCGCACAGATATTCTTGTAGATATTATTCAGAATTTAAAGCATTACTGATCATTTCTACTCTTGATCTAGTTTTTACTTCAATATCAGTTGTCTTCACATTATCAATGTATATATGCTTTACATCAATATAATGTGTAACTTTATGTCTACGCATTAATGAGTCCCTATCGCACATGCAGCAATGAAATTCACCCATTAATAGATCAGGTCTAGACTAATTGAGATGTATACATTAGTTTGATAAAATTATTTTTTTTACAAACCCAAAACTAGTTGCGTTGTTACTCAGATAGTGTGCAAGTACATGTAAATGGGGTATAGTTATATCCAGTACATGTGTATATTTATTTATACATGAATAAAAAACTTGTCTATACCCCTTCTCCGTCCTTGAAAATGAAAGGGATGAAAATGAAGAACAGTGATCGGTCTCAGAAACATTTATAAACAAAAAACTGTACCTAGGACATGAACAGGTGCCCCTGGAATTTTCAAAGGTATGTTCATGTGCCTTGATCCTCTATCCACCTTGAGCCCCATGTCCGGATCAGGTTCATTTCGTAGTCAAATTCAAAATTGAAAAAAAATGGTTAGAAATTTAATGATTCAATTCATTAAAAAACAATGTCATATTTACTAGCAAGGTCATTTTTAAGACCATGACTTTAAAAAAATGCTGATTTTAACGAAGTTGTTGAAACCACTGTAACATTAACTTATCTGTAAGAAGCTTGTCTCGGTTCTCTCGAGTATCGAATAAATTGGATGATATAAACACCATATGCATGTGTTAGCGGGGTATTACTACTATGATAGGCTACACCAATTTATTTTCGTGTTTGTCAGACCCGTGCGCTCGTATTTAAAGAAAACTATACAATTAATATTAATTTAAATCTCCCACACCCTAGAATTTCTGTACTATTTTCTGATTCATTTCTGCTCTATTTTTCGTATTTTAAATCTATTTACTCTTCGAATCAGAAAAAAAAATTAACTGTCCGCTCAATGATTTTCACACTCTGCCTAAAAAATTTTCCTACAAAAAAGTAATAATATCATATTTCAAAAGCTTGCCCGCTCGTATGTTTTTTTAACATCAAATGACCGACTAAGAAGAATTTAAATTGATAAGGCTACAAGGAAAGGTAACGATGTAAAAGTTGAAATAATCTCTTTTTTATTCAATTTAATTTTAAGCTGGCCCTTAGCGTCTACAGTCAGTAAACAAACAAAATACATGTATGATACAGGTGTAGCAAACTTTGTGGTGCCTAAAGTAACTTTTGTTAATTGACAAAACGTCGTGGATATACTGGCACTCGTAGTTATGTCGAGTTGTTGAAGCCACAGCTAGCGTATTTTTTTTCTTCTCATGTAGAAGGTTTTGAATAAATTCTGCTTCAGAAATGTAAAACAGGTCATCTTAGAAAGGAGCACAATAAATATCCAACAGTTTTATTTGAAAACTCGGTCTCCGAAAACTGCATAAATGCTGTCAACGAGGAGTCCCAGTATCTTGTTAATAATTCAGAGTCTTGTTTGTAGAATTGGAGTGATATGATTTAAGTTGTAAGTTTTATGGTCGATACAATTGAGTCCAATGCCATCTGACATTTTACATACCCATTTTTGTTCATTATTTACACACTGAATTCAACGGATTTTTTCGTTATTTCCAAAATTGATAAGGAGCATACGGCGGGTGTGACCGGTCGACAGGGAATGATCATTCCTCTGTGGCACCTGACCCCGACTGTGATGTTTCAGAGGTCCGTGTTTTTCTGCTCCCATTTTGTATTGATTTTTGGACTTATGAGCTTGAATACTGTTCAGTATCTCCATATATTCCATGCTTTTTATTTAAAAAAAAACAGAAAAATGTACATCTAAACCAAGAGTGATGCATCTGACAGCATTGCTATAATGCGCAAATTTGTTTTATGATTTTTTAAAGAGCTCAATTTTTTATACTGTAAATTCAGGAACTAAACTACAAAACTCGTGACTCAAATTTTTTTTTCAATCTCCTTTGAAAAGTGAATAGGATTTCGCCTTCCACCAATGTGGGCGAAAACCGTTCCACTTCTCTTCAGAAATATAGTATACAATTATTTAATGCCTGAGCAGTCAATAGACCAGAATATTTTTCCCGAGGTGCAGGGAACAGCTCAGTGTGTTCTATTGCCCGAGGCCAGCGGCCTCGGGCAATAGAACACACTGAGCTGTTCCCTGCACCGAGGGAAAATTTTTCTGGTCTATTGACTGCTCAGGCAATAAATAATTGTTTTATTACCTAATTTTATTTTCCGTATTAAGTGTTCACAATTGTATACTAGTATTCAGCGCAGAAGGTTCCCGTACCATATTGTAAAATGTATACCTAGATATGGTGCATCTGTAATATTAATTAAAGATTGATTGTATAGATATTGTTTACATTCCTCTTGAAAATTTTTTACTCTTATGGAGACACCGCCATTTCCCGGTGGAGAGGGACCTTTTTCGTGCCAGCAGAGCACCTAGCTACTGCTACACGGGACCTCGGTTTATAGGTCTCACCGAAGGATCGGTCTCAACGTCGGTGTATTAATTAAAGTAACTCTCATTAAATAAAATACCCGACCATTGAAATCATACAATTTTTAAAACCAAAGTCGAAAGATCAAATAAGATGATTGTTTACCATGTCTGTGCATTGTTTCAAACAACTTAATTCGAATTCCGGATCGTTTTTTTCCGAAATACGTTACCGGTCAATAGAACTCGCTGTCTATTGACCGATCAATAGATCGGTTTGAAAGGATAAAAAAAAACTGAAAACACATACAGAATAGATGAAAATATTAAATCTCTAATAAAACAACAAAATTCACTTGATTAGGTAATAATCATTGTTATCGAATACCAGTACAAGTCTGTGGAAGGAGGAACTACATTGTAATTCGAAATATTAACATTTCCAATGTCTTTGTTCGAGATAAAATTACAAATTGTTAATGTACTTCATTTCTCCATCAATGTACTGGTTCATCGATAGGCGCGGTTTTAAAAAAATCAGTGCATGGCCGGAAAAATAGAAACAGGAAGCGGGGCTTCTAGCACGTGGATTGGCGGAATCAAGAGCACGTAAATATAAGGAATAACTGTCAGATTTTTCAATTTTATGACGATGATCAATCGATTGGCTTGCGTGATACGGTGTTTATGCAAATTTTCACGCAAGCCAATCGATTGATCACATCATAAAATCGAAAAATAAGACACTTATTCCTTAAACCTATACATTACATCAGCAGTTTGTTAATGTATTGAAAGTCACACTGAAATAAAACTTGCAACCCTTCCTAGAAGCACAAAAGGGGAGTACATGTACAGATTATACGCAGGATAATGTCTAAATAGGCAGCAATTTTGTATTCCAAAACGGGAGAAATATCGCAGCAATGCACAAGTGATGCAGCAGTGCTCTCAATGAGTGTTTTCTTCAATTAAAGGTTACTTGTATGTTTTGAAACTTTGCAAATTTTTCTCACGTTTTAGGTAGTGTAATGAAAATTAAATTCTTCATTTAGTCGATGCTTGATAGGGTTCTAAGCTCTATACATTTTTGATTTTTTTTCCCAACATGATTATCAGATTCACATGGTTCATCATTCTGACAATGAAGAGTTACAAAATAAATTCTCATGTTATATTGATGGTTTTATTGAAAATATGTTAAAAGTATCACAGAAAAGACACTTCCTTCCTAAGATCAGAAATCCATTTTCAACACAATCATACATAGGTACTGAGCATTTCACAATGGTTATTTCAGTCTCACACTCTCAGAATCAGGCTAAATCTCCATGAAATCAAAGGAAGGTGAATCAGTTGAATTTTTGCAGAGTTGCAAGACGGTTTTAAAAAAAAAAATGGTGTCATAAACAATGAAATAGAAAATATAAAATAACTGGTAAAAACTGGAACGTTCTGTGAAAAAATATTGATTTTTCTTAGGATTAGTCCAGGAAATTGAATTTGGCTTGAGTAACTTGACCTGTTTTTTGAATTGTTGCTTTCACTTCCAACTCTGTGCCCCCAAAAATCATTTCACAGGTGACACTTCTGTTGCGCCCACCTGAAGTGTCCGGCATTTTCACCTCCATCTCCCCCAGTTTTTTGCATCCAGGATCGGTAACATAGCCTGGATTTAAATCCGTACAGGTGTAAATTTGGAAACACATGGATGTTTGATCGTCCTCCACTGGCGTATAAGTATTGTCACTTTGAGCCTCTCCAAACTTTAATGTCTGTCCTTTTTCTACATGCTTGGAAAATATGTCAATGCACTTAGTGAGGTTTCCATATTTCTTTCTCTTATCAGCTGGGTGAATACTTGGATTAAAGTTGACTGTTGTAGCTACACCGTATGTATATTTGGCAATACGAGAAGAAATGGTGGCAGGTTTGTGTCCAAACAACACTGCCCCCTTGAGGACTGCAAGCCCAGCTTCAGGGGGAATAATAACTCTCATATCTGGAAAAGATTGCTTGATCATGTGTTGTAGGATTGGAGACTCGGAGAAACCTCCGACCATTATAATGTTGTTGGTTCCTGAGATCTCGGGTTTCTTTAGTAGGTCTCTAACATGATCAACAATTTGATCCCCTGCTACTTCAAACAAGCTCTTTATCACTTCTGCTGTTATTCTGCATTTGTCCCCGACCCATGTAATTTTTCCTGAGAATTTGGTATTCTCTATTGTCTCTTTGATATCTTCTCCTGTGTCCTCTTCAAAAGTCTCCACCAGGGAAATGGGAATTTTTATCGTGACCTTGCCCTTTGTGTCACCTGTAATGGCACGCTTTTTGGTTTCGAATTCCCTATACATGTCCACATAATCAGCTGTATGTGAGCGGGCAAATTCCAGGATGATGGGGGCTCCAACTATTTTGATCAGCATCTGTTTGTAGGCCTCGTCTACCTGAGTCCCTCCCCACGCCCCTCCGCTAGCTTTGTACAGCTCCTTTAGGTTGAGGTCGGGCTGTACTTCATGAACGGTGATGTCTACTGTTCCTCCTTTAAAATACAGAAGTGATTTAAAACTCCAGAATATACCCCCGGTATCTCATTCATATTTGAATGAAGAGTCTATTGAAATGTATTTTACACCTGATATCTCAAATCCTGGGATGACTTAAGTGTTTTCTTAGTCCTACATGTACCAAGTTTGAGATAAAAAGGTTTAAGGTAGGACAAAACACCCCTGGATTCTATTTCAACCAATTTCTTAAAAAGTAATGGAGAAAAATTAGAATAATATTACTATATTGAAAACAATGAATGATCCCTGTAAGAAAATAATAAGTTTTGGCATGTCTGTGTCATATTTTGGGAAAAAATCAGAATCCTATATATTGGTCACTTGGGGGCTTACATTTTGGAATGTTCACGCTATCTAAGTGCAATAAACAGGCATGTAACAGTCTGTTATAAAATGCAATGTAACTTTTGTTCCATAAATAGTAAAGGGCTGATATTTGGAAACATATATATAATTATGTACTACAAAGGTCAAGGTCATATCAAGAGGTCAAAGGTCAAATATTGTGACGTCATCTACTGAATCTTTTTTTTTTTGCCATTGAAATTTTTTAATCGCCAATGTATCTAAAACCACTGGATCAATTTTCTTTATTTTTAAACATTTTATTCTAGGACCCATTTGAATCATTCTGTTGATTTTTTTTGTGAAAATTGAATTATACATTTCTCTTAAGGAAACTTAAACTGTCCGATGTTTACATGTGAATTTCAATTCTGACGCAATGTATGTTCTTTTTTTACTTAATATTTTACTCAAATTTTCCAGTATCAGTTTGACTTACTGATTTAAAGTAACAAAAAGGTTATCTTTATTTAAAGTATTACACAAAATTGCAAAAGATCAATTGCTAATTCTAAAATAGGGCTCATACTCAAGTCGAATGTCTGATTTCGCAATCTTCTCACAGGGGTCTGATAGGCCATATTTCAGACTATGTGGGCAAAAAATGTGTGGTTGAATTTCTTTCATATCAAATATAAAGAGAGATTTTGTATGTAGAACAAAATGTCAAAGTTTCAGAAAAATTGAATTTGAGGAAAAATTTGGCCTATCTATTGTGTCAAACCTTAACTGTACTTAAAAAAGGCTAATGATATGCAGTGAGTCAAGTTTTTTTAACACCTACTTGACTTGTTTAGAGGGATGGTTTCTGATGAGGATAGTCTATAACAGGTGTGCAATACATGAGGACATTTACAGAGATTAACTACAGCATACCTCCACAATCCAGAACTAGGTATTTACTTCCTTTGGAGAAGGCCCCAAATCCCTGGACTCCCCCCTCTGACTGTAGCCTCTCTACGGGTAGATGTTTACAGTATAATGAGGCCGCCTCAGGCTCAAGGGCTATCAGTAACTGGTCCCCAGATATACCGGCCTAAGAAAAAAATCAAAATCTCATCATCTTAGTAGAAAGCAAGCCTAAAGTAAACATATTCTAAAAAGATTCATCTATGGCTTTTATATGTACAATAGCCTCCATTAAAAATCTAACGTTAACTAATTTAAAAAAATCAAACTTCCAACCCCTATTTATAGGGTTTTTTTGTCTGTGATTTTTTTGCCATTGCATATGTTTTGATTTTAGGTTTCATGGTTCTTGCCCACAAAACTGATGTTGAGATATATTTTTATATTAGAAATTTTTAATAAAAATAATAATCAATTTTAGTATTTTTACTCTTCCCTGAGCTAATTTATATATTACCCTCACTGCTGCCTCCCTCATAAACTGTTTGGCAGGATCGTCCCAGATAGCAGGGACAGTCAGGACCCACTGTATATCAGTTTCTCTGACCCCCGTGGCTCGGTTCTCTAGAGTATGTAGTAGGTGACCCCTCAGGAATTTAATGGCAGCTGAAAACACATCCAAAGCCACCATCTCCTTCCCATCTAAAGATTTTATTTTTACTGCTTTTGTAAGTGGATCCTGTGAGAAATATAAACAAATTCTTGACTTAGCCATAATGAAGACATACAATCTGCTAATTACAAACACTCCACATAAATTCAGAGCTTCTTCATACAAAAATACTGTAAACTTGATAAATATTTAAAAAATTCTAACACCTTAAATTTCTCTTTCTGTATTTATTTTACAGGTTTTTTTTTCTCAGAATTAAAATAACAAGGGACATCAAAAAGTAGAAGTTTAAGTTTCCTCTCCTAATAGGGTGTTGATGCCCAGATGGGGAATACGTGGAGGATAATATGATTAAAATTAGTTTAAGTCAGGGTTCTCCATAACATCTGGGGGCTGGGAAAATTCCCTATCAGTTCCCAGCCCCTAGATCTTATGGAGAACCCTGACTTAAACTAATTTTCACAATTTTCACAGATTGAGAGATGAACTTGCCTCTTGGTTAAAGAGCGACATCTTGAACCTCTTGAAGTAATACCAGTCCCCATGATCCTCCTCCTCTGCCAGTTCTGAATATTTATCCTCCGCTTCGTAACCAAACGAGTCGAACACTTTGTCTTTATTGAACAGAACACAGGTGGGGGTCTTAAGGGACACCAGACTCCTGGAGCCCGCTGTCCAGTTGTTAGAGCTGACCTTCAAAGGGTCGTTCTCGTATTCGTGTTTAAAAGAAAATGCATAGCCGCTGTAGGTGGTACCGAAGTCAATGGCTGCCACAAGCAGCTTACTGGTAGCGGACATGTTCTCTATGTCCCAAGTCTGTAGATTAAAAAAAAAATACATACACTAGGGTTTGTTTTCTTTTTCTGCTGTGTCTGATCAGTACTGTGTGTGTGATATACAATATCTTGAGACTTCATGTAAATGATGTATCAATATTTGTCATATATGCATGTACTTGTTAAATATAAATTGGAAATCCATGCTGATCTATAAAAGATTTAGAAAATTTAAGTACAATGTGTCTATTTCTACTGCTATAGATATACATGTACACACCCGCTACACGCGTCATTTCCCTGAACCCATCTGATACGGTGATGAAATACATGTATTATCAATAATGGAGCGAGGATCAAGAACATAAATATATCCCCTTGACAATCTATTTTAACTTTTAGACCTAATTGTATAATATATATTTTTTTTTACAAGAATTATTTTCTAAAAATTCAACGATTGAGCAAATTTAGTTTCCAGTGAACTGATGAACCCTATCAAAACTGTTAAAACGAAAGTAGACATTTCAGGCTGGTAACATGCTTTCGTGTTAGTAAGGTTCCTCTACACTTCCTTACAAGATGTATTTAAAGAAAGCGAGAAATATAGCTATAGATAAAATAAATCATACCGGTGTCGTTACTTTCGTATTAACAATATCAAAAGTGTGTATTCCATCTGTCCACTAGCACTGTCGCCATATTTCTTCCTAAATGGAGAGGATATCCTAATCTAAAAATAGAATATAGGGGCCGATAACTTGGAACTCATGAAAAAGTGTTGTACATAGTCATAGATTTTCTTCTTTAACAATTCAAGTATGTATCAGAATTTTTATCAAATCATATGCTTTTAGAGGAAAAGGGAAAATATATAATTTGAAAACTGTCGTATTATATCAGGCTGATGTCAAAGTACTTATTTTGATAGTAATTTTGTTAAATAAAGACTTTGAAGGGACCAACACAAAGCAATACATATAGGCCTATATTAAAGTAACAGGTATCAAATGTACATTATATCATCATGGATATTTAAATCAATAATGTTCAATCGGTTTTAAGATACTTAGCCAAAAGGCCTTTACAGTACTTTGCATATTTACATATACATGTACACTTTAAATATAGATAACATCCCTTATAGTAAATACCATGAAATCCACGTCTTTTAAAACGAAAGTGGATATTCCAAAGCTTTCTGTTTCAAATAGGTCCATGACAGGTAAGGATCGCTCCAATAATTAACACAAGAAAGTCAAGTCTTTAAACATTAATTTCTCTTCATATATCTGCTAAATAAAACTCTAAAACCTACCAAATTTTTTTTTTTTATAAAATTAGAAAATTGTTCAAAAGTCAGTAGCACCCACTCAAGTATGTCTTTTTTACACTTTATAATATGAAAGTTATAGTTAACGAACCGTAATCAAGATTAATAAAACTTCAATATGAAAAAAATGGTAGCAGATCAATTTATCAAGGTCCTTTAGAAACATCAAAAGTGTCTGGGATCAGGTGCCATGAAGGAGTTTACAAGCATCCCCCTAAGGGAAGTTGAGAATAGAAAAGATGAATTCTTCATGTTTTGTGAGGTTACCATAAGCATCCTTGTCCAGCAAAATATCAAAATGAAACATATGGGGATAATGAACACAGTATGTCCATTGAACAATACAAAACAGGAGCAAACACGGATTGTTAATTGATAGTTAGCTCATTGTTGATCTGAAGGTCACAGCAGGTTAATTTAAACAATAAAATGCTTTCTTTGTTATTACTGGAATTAACGGAAGCAGCTGTTGCAGAAAAAATACATATTTTTTTTTCTGCAATAGCTGCGACCGTTAATTCCAGTAATAACAAACAAAGAAAGACATTTTATTGTTTATATTTATATATGTTTGAATAATCATTTAAAGTAGGATTAAAAAGATTAATTATTGTATTAATGATGCGAATGTCTTTATGCGTTCCATTGATGGAACAGCCACTGTACAAGAAATCTGTACAGGCGACATGCCTATACAGCTCAACAAACTTTTTAAGCTCACATGGTTTTTCGCACAAATTAAGGTCACATTGTTATGACATAATATTGTGTATCGAGACAACAAAATACATTTTAAAAGTAGTGTTTACATAATTTGAGTTTTATTTTATTTATTGAAACATAATTCATACAAATCAATTGGTAGAACTTGGATATATTCATGGCTGAAAAAAAAACACAACTATTCTCATTTGAATTTTTGTATCTTCTTGCCAATTGTAATTGTCTTTTTATCCGTTCTTTTGAAAGCAATAGCTGTTCGCAGAAACGTAGAAATGGGTACAGTACAGCTACTGTTACTTGTATTTTCTGTTCATTTTGACTCTTTTACTAAAGTTGGTACTAGTATTTTTCATCTGTTTGACTGCTTTCTATGTTAATAAGGTGGGATTTTTAAGCGTCATATTCTAAAATCTAGAATCCTGAAAGATTCATCCTACTGCAAAATTTTAACGTTTCAAACCGTAAATGGAGAAGAATTTTCCTTTTCATAGAATTAATTATTTTAAAAAAAAACAATACTTCATTATCCTACCCTTTAGTGTGGTTTCCTTTTGCAATATTATCTCTTTTCGGCGATGTATTTCGACGAAACCAAGAGGAGTATGGTAAATGAGCAAAGCTTTTTAAAAAATACTCACCATTAAGAAGAAAATTTCAAAAACTCACCTACATGGGATCAAGGAATATTCGTTTATACAATTTGTAAAAACCCATTGTAGAATCGTATTGTCGAAACATCGTACCATTTATTTATAAATTTTCCTTTAAAACATCCACTTTGGAAACTTAAGATTATAAATTCAATAGACATTTATGATTGACATTATATATGTAATGTAACGAAGGGTTATGCCATTGAACTGCAGTTCGAAAATGGTAATTTTCGTTACAAAAATGTGACCTTAATTTGTGCGAAAAACCATGTGAGCTTAAAAAGTTTGTTGAGCTGTACTGTAGTTCATGCAGTGATTAACGCAATGGGTTTTCTTAAGAAATAAAGGAGATAATATTCAGTGGATGTAAATATTTTATCTTCTCGTGTATAAGTCATGTTTTAAAAATAATATTTGCTTCGTATTAATCTAGAAATTGGTCTGCAAATAACGCGGCGGAAATTGACATTCATTCGAATTCCTACATTTATTTTGTCATGGAGGAGTGAGCCGACCGTCCAAACCCCTTGTGTGTTCCATGCCATGATTGAGAAATAATCCGTCGACATACAGTGTGTAAATAATGGCCAAACATTAAAATAAATAAATATCAGTCAGCATTTGATTTAATGATAGATTGTATTTGCTGAAAAAGTCATGTATTGACCATAACTTACGAAATGATGATTTGAACGGGACTGCGCAGGCGCGTGGCCAGGCGTACGTTTGAACGCACAAACGTCCACGTCATTTTTCAAAAAAAAAAAATTTAAAAAAAATTAAATAAGCGGAAAAGAAAAAGAGAGAGAGAGAGAGGGGAGAGGATAGCGAGACATGCTTATTGTAAAGCGTACTTATCATTTTTGCCAAATATTAGTCGATAACTTAAAAAAAATATACTTAGAAACAATTTAGAATTAACGATAAAAAATACGATAGTATACACCTCACTGAAATCAAAAGATTTTCCCGGATTTTTGTTTTCTATCGAATTAATTGAGTTTTTTTTCAAGTGTAAATACACTCTTAAAGAGTTTCTCTACTGCAAATTACACAATAAATTAGTTTAAAAATCATGATTCAGCTTTATATATGAACATCCAAAATCAATTTACACGAATAGTATATTTTACATGTTTTTATAATTGCTGCAAAAGATACCGGATTTGTGAATACCTATGAACGTTCATTTTAAAATTTATACAATGTACGAGGTAATGTGCAAGAAAATGAGCTGCTTCTTTGTTATTTTAAATCTTTAGAGGTTTATTTTCAACATTAATGTAAGCCTATCATTCAATAACGTGGTCTGTCTAAACCAGTCAACCACTCTTACCAACTACCATATATATGACACGCCAAATTCACAAAAATGAGATAAACCTAGTTTCACAATTGATCAACTAGGTTTATCGACTGTAAACTATGGTTTACAAACCGTAAACTATAGTTAACGATTCGTTAAGTATAGTTAACGATTCGTGAAGCATAGTTTTCATCTGTAAAACTATATTTAACGGTTGTTAAATATAGTTTACGAATGATAATCTAAGTTTATCTGTCTGTAATAAAACGTTAACAATAGATTTTGTTGATAAACATAGATTCACGTCTGTAAACTATAATTTACGATCGTTAACTATAGTTAAGAGTTGTTAATCATAGTTTCACAAATCGTGAAACTGTATTTATCAGATAATCTATGTTTTGCAATCGCAAATGATAGTTTTCGGTGTTAAGTATAGTTTACGGTTGTGAAACATAGATTATCGCGTTAACTATAGTTTACAAATGTAAAATATAGATTAATGTTGTTAACTATAGTTTACAGTCCGTAAACTATAGTTTAAAACCGATAAACCTAGTTTATCGATTGTGAAACTATGTTTTGCTCATTTTTGTGAATTTGGCGTGCCATAGTTGTGAAACATAGATTATCGGGTTAACTATAGTTTACAGATGTGAAATATAGATTAACGTTGTTAACTATAGTTTACAGTCCGTAAACTATAGTTTACAACCGATAAACCTAGTTTATCGATTGTGAAACTATGATTATCTCATTTTTGTGAATTTGGCGTGCCATACATATATTACCATACGTATTTTGTCAAGCTTCAAAAGTCTAAAATTGTTTTAGTGGGTTTGTCAAACAGCGCTATTGGAAATATCCTTTCTCATTTTTGAGTGTTTGTCTGCATTTTGTGCAAGGAAAGAACAAACCTCAAATGTTACTGCTTAACAAAAAAAATGAAAAAGTGTCTGAAAAATGCTATCAGAAGGGTGGATATGGAGATAACGAACAATATTCAATCTCAACGTCCATTAAACAATATACAAAATAAGAGCAGAGCAAACACGGACCTCTGAAACATCAGAGGTGGGATCAGGTGCCATGGAGGAGTGATCATCCCCTGCCGACCGGTCACACCCGCCGTGTGCTCGTTGTCATGATCAGGAAATAACGGAAAAAATCCGTCATGCACATCAAAATCGTCGAAAATTCACCAGCTTCTAAAACCCCGCCTATTCAAGCGTCCACATCAAATGTACCCTGGCTACGCCCCTGCTGCGGATATTCTTGTTTCATCCATTTGTTTGTCAATAACTTACCTGATTTTAGAAATTGTTCATACGTAGTGTATGCTCTTGCGTATCGAATTAACTGAGATATATAAACCTCGTATGTAGACGATAAAGGTATACCGCCAAATAAATTACATACAGGGGTAAAATATATAGGGGTCCATGTTTTTTGCCCTGTTTATCTACTGTAAATCACTTTTTATTTGCGAGAACTTTATTTTCGCGTAATTACGCGAGACGGTATGCTCGCGAAAATTTCATTCTTGCTTATAAAAGAATTCCTAAAGATAATATAGAGAAATGACCACAATTCGTGAAAATTTTGTCTCGCTAATAAAGAGTCAATGACTATCTCGAGAAAATAAGGTGTCGCGAAAATTAAGTGATCTACAGTATATAGATATATAGGTCATAGCACGGAACTAATATGACATTTGATATACATTTCAAAATATTTCATACGTTTTGTGGTTTATTCTTGTATGGTAAAACATTTAATTTCATTCAATATGTTAGGCTGGTATTCGTAGCGATCTCCTGGTCATTGCACTGGAACCAGAGGCTGCATCTATTTATTGCAAACACCTGCCAGTTAACAAGATAGAAGGTGACAACAAGAAGAGTTTGGACTCTTTTTCCCCAGGAACGAAATACCTTGTTTTAGATGCTGGAGGTAATGTCCTTTTGATGAAATAAAGTTTTCAACTGGAATTTTTAGTCCTTCGGCATTGATTATTACATCTGAATATATTTTAAATATAGGTGGGACAATCGATATAACCGTGCAAGAGGTTCAACCAGGCGGTCTCCTACGGGAAGTTTACAAAGCCAATGGCGGCGATTGGGGTGGTACAAAGGTGGACGAGGCCTTCATGGATTTTCTTAAAGACATTGTCGGAGAGAGTGTTATGGAGCGATTCAAAGAAGAACATCGATGTGACTACGTGGAACTCTGTCGCGACTTCGAGATCAAGAAAAGAACAATTACACCAGAAATGGACCAGAAAGTCACATTCAAAATTCCAATAGCTATCAACGAGCTTTACCAGGAGATGAAAGGAACATCTATAAGGAACTCAACTTCCAGTGGAAACAAATATGGAAGCCGCATTGCCTGGATAGGGGACAAACTGAGAGTAGACTCAGAGATAGCGAAAGATTTATTCAAGGTGACATGTGCCTCCATTGTGGAGCATGTTTACATGATTTTCCAACAAGAAGAGGTAGATAATACAGAAACCATTCTGATGGTGGGTGGATTTTCGGAATCTCCAATGCTCCGGTCAGCAGTCAAAGAAAGATTTCCAGAGAAGAGAGTGATTATTCCACAAGAATCTGGACTGTCAGTCCTGAAAGGTGCAGTGATATTTGGATTCAACACCACAGTTATTGCTTCAAGAATCTGCAGATACACGTATGGCATAAGTGTATACGATGATTTCAGAAGAGGAGTCGATCCAGAAGACAAGTTGATCAGAATAGAAGGTAGAATGTTTTGTAAGGACAGATTTAGCAAACACGCAGAGGCTGGACAGTCCATGGACGTAGGAGAGGCAACGGAAGAGAAAACCTACCGCCCGACATGGCCGGATCAGACTCAAGTCACTTTAGAGGTTTACGTTACTGAAGACCGTGACCCTGTCTATACAGATGACCCCGGCTGTACCTGTCTGGGGCCGAGCCTAACTGTTAACATTCCAGATACTACAGGTGGGCAGAAGAGGAAAATCGGCGTCAAGCTCATTTTTGGAGGAACAGAGCTATCCGTGGAGGCAAGAATAATGAAAACTGGAGAAACTACAAGTGCTTCGCTGGACTTTCTGAACCACGAGATTTAGTACCGTCCCATTTATAAAAGCATATGCTAACAGTGAACTAGCTGCGTGAATAATATGTAAATAGTATTATAATGTAATTGTATTTTTCCATAACAAATGTTATTTTATACATATAATGCATATTTGGAAAGTGAATAAGAATAAAAGCTATTAAAGTAGATTTACATGTTAACTCACTTGAGACTTAAGCTCAATTTTCGTATTCCATCATCCTCATATAAGACATACATATACTTAAATTTATTTCTTCAAATGCTCAAGAGGCTCACTGTAGCTAGTTTTTACTTAGTTTACTAATAAAAGATTTACTCAGACACATTTACAGAGATTAACAAAGATCGACGAGGATCAGACTCAGAAGGTCAGATTGAAAGATACCCAAAATATGAAAAATATCAGGGTCCTCTAAAACACAATTTAAATAATGTGCCTTAAAACAAAGATATGTTGTCAATAGGGACTAGTAAATACTAATAGTGTAATGTATCTTCATATTCTTTTTTCTTTCACTTCTGAATTATTTAATTTTAACACATTAAAATAGATGGTTTTCATGTAGCCCTTCAATCGCATAATTTTAATTTACATCTGATAGATTATTTTGTTCTGAAATCGTATCAAGGTGTTCTTTTTAATATCTGGCCCATCGCCTGGCGTAGTCTTCCACACAGTATATAATACGTATGAAATAAAGACACAAGTTAAAAGACCGGGATTCCTTAAATTTTGGCTCTTTTAAAACGAAACATATGGATATAACAAACAGTATTCAAGATCAAATATCCATAACACAATACAACATAGGAGCAGAACATACACAAACCTCCAAAACATCAGAGATGGGATCAGGTGCCATGGAGAAGTGAGCATGCCCTGCTATCGATTAAGGGTCCGCATTATCTACTACTTTTACGTCACCAGTGATAAGGTGATCAGCGTGACTATAATTGTACGGTGAAGAACATGGACAGAAAGGAGAATTATGTTTCAGATATTCGATATCAAGGCTTTGTAAAATCTTGTTTGGAAGCAATAGTCGATGGTTATAATTTTTTGTAGGAAAATTTGTTATTCCATTTATGGCAAGCCAATTTCTCTTTCACGTTTTCTTATCCTCGCCAAAATGCAAGACAGTGACCATCTATTTGATATAATCAGTAGTTATATGAGAAATTAAATCATCCAAAATAAAGAAATTGTCATTTCTTAAAGTTGAATCGTTTCATCTTAAGACGGACTAAAAAAAAATGACGTCAGTAAAAGCGAAAAAGCAGCTATTTGATAATAATTAAAGTTCATACGTATAAGAATTACTAATTGCAAACTGCAAATCGAGGTGTTGATTTCTGTTAAACATATGGAGATAACGAACAGTATTCAAGATCAAAACTCCGTAAAAAATACAAAATAGGCGCAGAGCAAACACGGACAGAGTTGGGATCAGGTGTCATGGAGGAGTGAGCATCCTCTGAAGACCCGTCACAACCGCAAAAAAATAATTAGTATGAAAAACGCTGGTCAGTATTTGACTCAATGATAAATTGTATTTGCTGACAAGGTCATTGTATCGACTCCATTTTTGCATGGTTTAATGGTCCGATCTTGAAAACTGGTCGTTATCTCCATATGTTTCACTGTAATAACGTATCCAGCAGGACAATAGCAATAAGGTGAAGAAGAATATGAACACTCGATGGAGGTTCATTTTTCAGATATTCGATATCCAGGCCCTGTAAAGTATTTAAATTAACGTCTGTCCTTACATTGTTAAATATCATTGCAACTGAGACGTACATGTATACAAGTTCATATAAACAGAAAGTACAGAAAAAGACAATATTTATTTAAACTTTTTAGGGAAATTAAAAATCTTACCAAATTTGTCAAAAATTTAAAAAGTTAAGAATTAAGAAAATTATGACCAGTCGTAAGTGAGCCTGATTAAAACTAGTTTCACAAACAGATGGAAATACCAATACCTTAATATATACACCTGATGTGCCTTCGAAAAGACACGTTGCCTTCAAAGTGAAAAGTAAGTAATTTAAACGATTTTTCATTTGATGTAAATGTTACTCAGTATTTCCAAAAACATTCTTCCTCAAAATTGAAGTATGACGGATTTTAATTTATGTCTTTATATTGTATATACATTGTATTTCATAATCTCATAAAGGAATTCAATAAAAAGTTTCTTTTCATTAAGATTTTAAGAGAAACATATCGGAAATTTTAGAATTCATTCTAAATTATACACACGGGGGTTTTTATTGATACAAAATAATGTTAGTTTACAAGACCTACTTTACAGGACAATACGACAATAAATCAAATTTGAAATTATTTTACTATACATATACCCGGTAGTTATAACTTAAAATTAAAATGAAAGTAGCAAATTCCCTAACATTGAAGAGGAGGACAGTATACTCGTTTATCATTGAAGACGTGCGTGACACCGAACAGACATATTTTATGTTAAATATTTTAGAATATGTCTAATTTGCTGGTGGCAGCCATCGACTTCGGTACAACCTTTTCTGGGTACGCCTTTTCCTTTCTGCATGACTATAAGAGGGATCCTTTGAAAATCTCAGCCAACACATGGACAGCAGGGTCAGGAAACCTGGTGTCTCTAAAAACGTCTACATGTGTTCTATTTGATCCAAACCGAAAGTTTCATTCTTTTGGGTTCGAAGCCGAGGACAAATATTCTAACCTAGCCTTAGATGATGATCACCATGACTGGTATTACTTCAGACGATTTAAAATGCTGCTTTATGAGAAAACTGTATGTTTGCTTTATTTCTCATCATTACAGATACAATCATGTAATTTTCTCTGATATAAACAGCGATATTATTGCTCTACTTAATTAGTTCAAATAGGGGAAAAAGTCCGGTTTGAAGCTTTTGTGCTCAATAGAATATATGTATACACTGAACTAGTATATAACTCTTATAAGAAGTCATAAAATACAATTTGCTCTAATGAATTGTAAATCTTATATTAAAGAATTTGTCGAGGGAAATCCTCATTGAAGATGACAAAGGGAAGGAAATGGAGGCAATGAAAGTATTTTCAACAGCAATAGGATACTTAAAGAATCATATGATGACCAACTGTAAGACGCAGTTGACAGATATAGAGGACTCCGACATTACGTGGGTGCTTACAGTACCGGCCATATGGAGTGACCCATCAAAGCAGTTCATGAGAGAAGCTGCAAACAAGGTCTCTTACTTTCAACACTTGAAAATTAACTCGGCATTAAAATACTAGTAATCAAGACGTGATTTTACCTTAAGGGTACCCGAGTCCCTCGAGGACCTACTGCTGTCTGCTTTTGTCCGAAGTCGTGCATCGTTTCTCATTCTCTTTTACATTTGACCATTTAAACTTTTCTGGAATCCCTGAGCCAATTTCAACAGAGAGACAAAAGAGGTGGACTATAGCCATCAAATGTAGTGTTCTCTTTACAGAAATTAATCTTTGATACCCATGGATATAAATCAAGCAGTCCAACTCTTGGCGTGATCGTGAAGCAATAAGTTCTCTACCACATTTGTGAATTTCAAGGTCCCACGGTCAAATGTTCTCGAGTTAGGATGGGGCTCTTATGATCATAAAGTGAAAGTCTCCCCATTCGTATATTTTGCAGATAAACTTGGTTATGATAAGCAATGGTGCCTCTTTCCATATTTTGAAATTTGTGTTCCATGATCAAAGCTTCTGGGGGAGTGGTTCTTTTGATTATATTAATTGAGAATTAATTAATAAGTATTAGTTTCCTGCCGATGAAACCGATGGGACTGATGATGTTCGCACGGCTATCTCACTGACTGTCTACCAGTTTGCCTGTCGGTATGTCCCACTCGATTTTCTGCAGTTTTTCCTACATGCTTATATTGAGCTAAATTTGCTATGTGATTGTATTTTGACGAGTTTCAAATCATGTTTGTACTATTTATTTTGTTCCGCTTTGAGGAATTGGGACGGAATTACAGCCTTTTAATTTTTTTCAGGGGTTGCCACACTTTTCTTCTAATCATCTGCAGATATTAATGTGATTTTTTTTTATCGGTGTCTACCTTTAACAGTTATACAGTGTAGATACATTTTGTTTGGTTTTAATGATTTGTTATGGAATTCCGGTTCTTTTTAATTTCATGGGAACCAGATTACAAACCCTGGTAGGGGACGGCTAATATTGCTAATACACACGCTCAGAACGCATCTTTCTTTGACAATTTTAATATCTCTGATCCTGAGTATTAAGCAAATTAACTACATGTAATTGCAAAGTTGTATTGAGCAAAAGAGGGGTACTTGTGGTACTTGGTAGGTTTCAATTGATAAGATTAGTGGATATGCATAGTCCTCAAATTACTTTTTCTCTTCCCCTGAATATAAGTAGACAAACTATAATTGCATGGAAATAATGAGCATTATTGCCTATCTTTAAAGAATTAAAATCCCCCCCCTTCCTTGTTCAAGGATTTTGGTGCTGGGGTGTTATATAAGTTATACTAGTGAAAATGCATTTTTTTCTTCGAAAAGGATCCTTTTTCATTATTTCCTTGGAAATAAGCAGAAAATTTAATTAAGTGTAACTGTAAACTTGTGATGAGCGAGAGTCCGAAATTGTAATGTATAACTTCACTTAACACTTAACACTGTGTCATATCTTTTTCGGTTGCTTCTATTCCTTTAAAATCTTAGCATAATTTCACTATTGTTTATTTAAATTGTAAGAATAATTTTAGACTGTATTATACAATAATCTAAATACATTATGTTTGTCTTTACTGTTTTCCAATTACAGATTATTTACACTGCCCTTGAATGAACGTTATGTATGTTTACATAACAATGGCATGTGTTAAAAATACGAGATCACTCTTTTCCCTATTTATTTTGTATGACACAGGTACATATTTTACAAAGGTTTGAAATGAAATTAACAATATAAGCCCGTCCAAGTAGGTAAAGAACATTTAAATGGCTGACAATTTAACGTGTTCAAGCATAGTGTCTTAGTAACCACAAAACATGCTATATACAAAACACATGATGGAATTTAGTATTCACAAAGTCACCTAAGGGAAGATATCATGTACTGAATTACAATATTCAACTGTCACAACCCTTATCCCAAAATTGTAAATTGCTTTCGACGTACTGTCAATTACCCGGTAACAATGGTCATTTCCATTCTTATGTCGATACGATATATCGACGTGAGCTTGAGATAAAAGATACCACAGAGTCTGACACATCTGTAATGGTAATTGAACAATCGTCAACTTCCCTTACTTATGAAGAAGAATGTGGATAACGAACAATATTCAATCTCAAAGTCCATAAAACAATACAAATTAGGAGCAGAGCAAACACGGACCTCTGAAACATCAGAGGTGGGATCTGGTGCCATGGAGGAGTGAGCATCCCCTGCTGATCGTTCACTCCCGCCGTGTGCTCCTTGTCATGATCAAGAAATAACGGAAAAATCCGTCGTCAATTCAGTGTATAAATAATGGACTAACAATTGGTATGAAAAACGTCAGTCAGCATTTGTCTCAATGATAAATTGTATTTGCTGACAAGGTCACTGTATAGAACTTACGAAATGATGACTGCTGATATTCTTTTTTCATCAACTTGCTTGTCAATTATTTATCTCGTTTTAGAAACTGTTCATACGTAGAGCATGCTCTTGCGTAACGAATTAACTGAGATATATAGACTCTGTATGCAGATGATGTAGGTTTATTGCTGCATTAATAAGGGAAGTTACGATAGAAAAGTTAAGGTCATCACGTTTATCATATAGTTTGGTTGTTAGATTACCATTAACGTCTTTTTCAAGTAAAATATCTAAGTATGAAACGGGTGTGTCAGACTCTGTGGTATCTATTATCTCAAGCTCACCAGGATATATCGTGTCGACGTAGGAATGGAAATAACTATTGTTAATTGATAATACGTCGTCGATATATCTAAATGTCGAGTTGAATGCCACAGCAATTGTTTTCTTCTTTTCACGCATAAGATTTTGCACAAATTCTGCTTCATATGAATATAAAAATAGGTCTCCTTATAACGGACCGCAATTTGTACCCATGGGAATTCCAATAAATTGTTGGAACACCTGGTCCCCGAAAACCACATAGATATTGTCAATCAGATTTTCAAGCATCTCCTTGATGTCAACTTCAGAGTACTTGTGTGTGCAATCAGAATGTGTTTTAACAAAATAATTTTGTAAACGACCAATGACCAGGTACGTAAATTTACGAGTTCCATTTTTATTGAAAAAGCAGCTGTCAATGATATCAAAAAGCCTGGACTTTAATTTATCGTATGGAATGGTTGTGTATAAAGTTTAAAAGTCGTAAGTTTTTAAGCAGTTAATTTGGGTAAAATCTTGTGATTTCAAATTGTCTAAAAGTTCTTTGGAAATTTTGAGTATCCACATCTGATTCACACCACTTCTTGAATATATTGTTGTGCAGTACTCCTGAAGTTTTTTCTTCACTATCGTCAATATCTTAGTGAGGAGTAATGAAAGAGGCTTGGTTGAACATTTACTGGAACCCGCAATGTATCTTTGTTTGTAAGGATTTTTAAGAAATTTCGGAATCCAATATATAAAAAGGTAGTTCAAATTCATTTTGGCGCTGTGGAATATTAACGATATTTAAAACTGACATATGATTTTGAAGAATTTCTTCCTTTGAAAGGGTAGTTTGAATATAAGTTGGATTACCATTTGCAGAATTAAATCCAAGTTCTTCTAAAATACAATTTATATGAGCCTTACAAACGAAGACAGTGTTGTTACCTGCTTTGTCGACAGGGACCATTATGTACTGATCATGTAATCTATCTAATTCTTTTTTCACTTCTGGATTATTGAACACAGAAGGATAGATGGTTTTCATATTGCCCCTCAATCTTTTAATACGGGACTTAAACATGGATCTGATACATTTAATCCATTCTGACAAGGTGTCAGCGTCTTCTTTTTTATATATGGCCCATCGTCTTGCGTAATTTTCAACAGAATCCATAATTTTTATGAAATTCCGACGCCGGTTGAAGGATCTGGTTTCCCTATGTTTAGGACCTTTAAAAATAAGTGATCTTAGGTCCTCATTATTAACAATATTTACGTCACTTGTAATAACGTGTCCAGCAGGACTATAGTTATATAGTATACACCTATTTACTGGCTATAAGGACAATAGCAAGTTTATCGTCTCCCAAGACAGCAAACTATTTCCCGAGGCGTAGCCGAGGGAAATAGTATGCTGTCGAGGGGGACAATAATATTGCTATTGTCCGAATAGTCAGTAAATAGGTGTTTTATTATACCGATGCTGACTTTACTTTTGTTACGTAATAATATATACGTCACAATCCGTATAAAATCAGAAGTTTTCCGAGATGAAAAGCGAGGGAAACAGGATGCTGCCGGTGAATAGTTTGATGACTATTTCACCATGGGCAGATAGCACAAAAACTATTTCACGGTAGGGGCTGTTTGGAAAAGATAGCATGTTTATTCGTCATATTTTTATATAGAACAAATTCACAGAGGTATAATAAAAGAACATAAACACGATGGAGGATTATGTTTTAGATACTCGGTATCTAGACCATGTAAAGTTTTTCGTAATTGAAAACTTTGGAAGCAATGGTCGAAGCATATTTGTAGGAAATACAAGGTGTAGTCTTTAACTTGAAATATGGTGGAATACAAGATATTGACCCTTTTGTGATTAAGATTATTACTTATATTAACGGCGTCAATTCCTTTATTGGCATATTAAAGTTTAAGGAAAAGACGGATTGTTTAGCTGCATTTTCCTCCGCCAAACGTGCGGATTTAAAAAGCCTATGATTTGCAATATCCATAATCACAAATCCGAGCCTATATTCTGGTGTCGAGGGATCAAAAATTTGTCTTTCCTTGGCCTTTTCAAGAAGATTATTTAAAAATTTCAAATGAACAGGGTAAAGTTTGGTATGAATATGATGTAGACCTTACTGTTGATTTACATAAGGTAGTAATGAATCAAAAGAGACGTCGTGTATTGCAGGTTTATTGTACGACCGATGCCCATGGCTACGCTCACGTCTCTGTGTATGGTTAAAAAGTTCCATCACATTTACATTATTACACTGTGGACTGGAAAGATTTTCAACACTATCGACATTGTCATTACATCCATATGCAACAATGTACCTTCATCATCTGCATACCGAGTTTATATATCTCAGTGGATTCAAAACGCAAGATCATGCTCTACGCATGAACAATTTCTAAAACGGGATAAATTATTGTCAAACAAGTTGATGAAACAAGAATTTCAGCAGGCTCGTTTAAAACCACCATTACGTAAGTTCTATGGTCGGTATAATGACCTTGTCAGCAAACACAATTTATCTTTGAGTCAAATGCTGACTGACGGTTTTCATACTTATTGTTAATCCAGTATTTATACACTGAATAGACGACGGATTTTTCCGTTATTTCCCGATCATGACAAGGAGAACACGGCGGGTATGATCGGTTGACAGGGGATGCTCACTCCTCCATGGCACCTGATCCCACCTCTGATGTTTTGGAGGTCCGTGTTTGCTCTGTTCCTGTTTTGTATTGTTTTATGGCCTTTTGATCATGAATACTGTTCATTATCTCCATATGTTTCATTCGAAAGTCTTCTTCATCTTTTTGCTACTAGTTATTTCAATCAACCGAAAACCACAAATAATGATTGATCTCTTTCGAAAAATCCAATCCTTTAAAAATTGAATTTCTGCTCTGTTTGTATACATGCTTTTGATGAAATAAAGGGATAGTTTCAAAGCAGAAGAAATTGAAAGTATATACGCATCTTAAGAAATTAGATAAAAAATTATAATTTTTGTATCTGAGACAGGTTATAAAGTACTTCTTTTAGCTTGGCTCTTAAAATATGTATCAAAATAATACAATACATCTTAAAAGATAAACTTTTCTTTCACAGGTTGGAATTGCTGATGATAAATTGATGATAGCCCTTGAACCTGAGGCAGCTTCTCTTTACTGCATGCATCTACCAGTCCAGAGAGGTGGAGAAAATACCACGTTTGGAGTCTTTAAGCCAGGTGCAAGATATATGGTTGTTGATGCTGGAGGTAAAAAAAACTTTGAGTTGCTCTTAATTTATTTACCAAGTACGTGTATTACTAAGGATAGGATAATTCTGCCTAAAGCTGAATGATGAAGAACAATGGGCCACATCGCTCACCTAAGCACTGTGGCTAGGAACAAGCAAAAATCAATTAAGTAAATGTATGTTGTCCTGACCCTAAAAGGGGGTATAATTTCAACAAATTTAAATCTACGCAAATTTGAATCTACACTAATTAAGGATAA
Organism: Saccostrea glomerata; assembly: GCA_003671525.1. Lineage (NCBI taxonomy): Eukaryota > Metazoa > Mollusca > Bivalvia > Ostreida > Ostreidae > Saccostrea > Saccostrea glomerata. The sequence goes on from PRKT01000009.1 coordinate 1,456,801, forward strand.
TTACTTTTTTTTACTATAAATGCTATTTTCCTTATAAGTTTGAACTTTTATTGTGGTACCACCCTACCCCCTGGGGTCAAGATTTTAACAAATCTGCATCTACACTATTCCTGAGGATGCTTCTATAACCAGTCATGACATTGCTGTTTTTGAGAATGTTGAGAGGATTTTTCCTATATATTCCTGTGTAAAAGTTTGATAGTCCATTGTGGCCCTGTCCTTATCCTGGGGGTCATGATTTAAACAAATTTGAATCTACTCTACTTGAGGATACTTCTGTATAAAAATGACTAACCATAACATTGCTGTTTTCCAGAAGAAGATTTTTAATAATCTTGAATCTATACTACATGTGTACCTGAGGATGCTTCAATAAAAATGTAACCAATCAAGACTTTTCTGCTCAGAAGAATTTCTTTATATATACCTATGTAAAACAATAGAACAATCTTGAATCTTCATACCTGATGATACTTAATATAAATATGAATAATCATGATTTTGCTATTTTTTAGAAGATTTTTAAAGATTTTTCTATATATTCCTATGTAAAATTTTGATCGTCCAACCTCGAGGGTCATGATTTGAACAAACTTGGATCTACACTATATGAGGATGTTTCCATATTAGTTTCATCTTTCCTGACCCAGTGGTTCTTGAGAAGAAGATTTTTAAAGATTTTTCCTATTTATTCCTATGTTAAACTTTTATCGTTCATTGAGGCCCCGCCCTACCTCCAGTGGTCATGATTTGAACAAACTTGAATCTATACTACATGAGGATGTTTCCATATAAGTTTCATCTTTTCTTGCCAAGTGGTTCTTGAGAATATTTTTTAACGATTTTTCCTACATATTTGTATGTAAAACTTTGGTCGTCCATTGAGGCCCCGCCCTACCCCCGGGTGTCATGATTTGAACAAACTTCTTACTTAGGATGTTTCCATATAAGTTTCATATTTCCTGGCCCATTCGTTCTTGAGAAGGAGATTTTTAAAAGATATCATTAATGTTCCACTAATTCTTAATTATCTCCCCTTGGAATAGGGTGTGGCCCTTCGAATTAATTTTAACAAATTTTAATCTATTTCAACAAAAACACTTTGTTGCAAGTTTGTTTGAAATTGGTCTAGTGGTTCTTGAGAAGAAGTCATAAACGGGAAAAATTTACAGACAGACAGCTACAGACAGACGGACGCCGGAAAAAATGTGATCAGAAAAGCTCACTTAAGCCTTCGGCTCAGGTAAGTTAAAAATGCTTGAGAGTTTTTATTGTTATTAAATGTTTCTGCATTTCACATTTTTATTTTAACACAAGGTGGAACAATCGACATTACGGTTCATGAAGTCCAGAGCAATGGTACTCTGAAAGAGTTGCACAAAGCTAACGGTGGTGACTGGGGTGGAACTAAAGTAGATGCTTCATTTCGCAGTCTGTTGGCCGACATAGTTGGTAACGATGTCATGGAGATTTTCAGTTTGGACCACAAGTGCGATTTTCTTGATCTGTTGAGAGATTTTGAAGTAAAGAAGAGAACCATCGCTCCCGATCTAAAAGATAAGGTTACTTTCAAAGTCCCGATTAATTTGCTTGAAACATTCCGCGAACTTAATCCAGGAGACGACATTAAATCAGTCGTCACATCAAAATCCAAGTACAAAAATAAACTCAATTGGACAGGAGACAAATTAAGAATGGAGGCGGATCTCACCAAAACACTCTTTGACGAAAGCTGCAAGAAAATCGTCCAGCATCTTAAAAACATTCTCAAAAGTCCCTCTGTAAAAGATGTATCTTCAATTCTACTGGTAGGCGGATTTGCCGAATCACCAATGTTACGCGTTGCTATTCAAAGCGCTTTTGAACAGACAAAAATCATTGTCCCACAAGATGCCGGATTGGCCGTTCTAAAGGGAGCAGTTCTGTACGGACATAACCCAAAAGCAATTACATCAAGAGTTTGCAAATATACTTATGGTGTAGGAACAACAACCAAGTTTGTCGAGTTTGTCCACCCTCAGTCAAAGAAAAAAATCATTAATGGAACCGAGTATTGCGACGATATTTTCTGCATCCATGTAAAGGTCGGAGACTCGGTTAATGTTGGAGAAGCCCAGGTGAAAAAAACCTACACCGTTCTTGAACCTGATCAAACATCAATGGCCATACCGATTTTTATTTCACCTGATAAAAATCCTGTGTACACAACTGACAATGGATGCAAATGTCTCGGGAAACTAACCGTCAATACACCAGACATATCCAAGGGAATGGATAATGGCGCTGACGTATTTATGACATTTAGTGGAACAGAGTTAACAGTTACTGCAACCGAAAAACATCAACAAAATGTAGTGACTGCATCTTTTGACTTCCTTGGGTGAGCTCAAAGGGACATGATGAATGACTGCTTAGTATCATTTGATTGATTGATTTTTGCTATGTTGCGCCGAGTGGGCAATATTTCAGCCATATTTCGGTGGTACTAACATTTGATAAAGAAAATAATGAAAAACTGAAATTAGACAATAAGTAGATTGTGAAATGGCAAAGGATATATTAAAAGTGCTAAACATCAGACAACTAGCCTAAGACATTTATAATAGGATATTGACGATTGACCTCCTCTCCTGTCCGATTCACAAAACCTTCATTTTATACATATAATATTTTCTTCGGTCAAAGGAGTGCATTGGACATTCTTTCACCCCGTCGGAAAACGATGATTGGTCCAAGAGGAGGGAGTCAAACCGAAGGTTTCCCACAATGATTCTTTATATTTATTTACATTTGAGAAGATTTTTTTTTGTACGAAAAAAAGAATTTGTAGTTGTAGCATTTATCAAATTATTACTTATATTATATAAATATATTTCATAAGCTGCAATCCATTGATAATATCGATTTCACAGAAAAGTATATAATGACAGGTTGATATATTTTTCTGTGAAGTTGATAATCTGTTATACTAAAAATGTACACTTATATATTTTTTATGTTAATGAATCTGCAGTTCTAGAATTCTGCACTTGAAATAAATATGTATACTAATAATTAATTAAATAGAATTCTGCACTTGAAATAAATATGTATACTATTAATTAATTAAATACAATTAGATAAACACGAATGAGTATGGACGGTAAAAGTGGTTAAAAAGTGTTGTAAAGCTTTTTTTCTTTTACTACCCAAAAAAGATGTATTTATACTGAGTGAAGTGTGTCCTTTAGGGCCTTTCACTAGAGTACAGACGACAAACTGGACGTATTTCATGTATAAATATTTATTTCTCTTTTATTAAAACAATTTAATATATATTCTTCGAACTCGATATCATATAATATTTTGCATAGCTTTTTTTTCATAAATCATTTATTCCTCAAACGTCTGTGTGCGCATTACCGTCACCAAAAGCTTCAAACCCAATAAAGCCAGAAAATCCTTGGTGATTCTGTAAAAGAAAAACATTTCTAGATGAGGTAATTGATTCCTGTAAGAAAGAAATGAAAATGGTAAAACTATTTGTATCATTCTTACTATTTCGTTATCTTGCACTTCGTCGTTGTGAAAATCAGGACTATTAATACCGAAGTCTGCCACTGTCCCGTTCTCCCGCTCAGATGGTGTTCGAAGAAGTCTGACTTCCGATGACCCATGGTCTTTTAAGGTATAAACGTGCTTTTAAAGAGAGAAGCAAATAATTATACATGTAGTATTCTTCCAAATATTTGTAAGATATATGATTCTAAAATATAGGTTAATATTATATTTATTGTAAGAAAGGTATGGAAATAACGAACAGTATTCAATCTCAAAGTCCATAAAAAACTATACAAAATAGGAGCAGAGCAAACACGGACCTCCGAAACATCAGAGGTGGGATCAGGTGCCATGGAGAAATGAGCATTGTCTATTATTCTGCATGTAATCTATATCATATTAGGAGGTTTTTTAAATACCTTTGGAACGAGTTGCAGTCGTTTGAGTGTCACCTCGAAGGCACCAAATAAAACAGCTAGGACAAGACCACCAATCAAAATGTAGAAAACACCAGCGACGTTACTGAGCGATAAGGATCTCTTGCCAGATGTCTCCTGTAGTTATGCAAGTAAAAATACAATCCATAATGTAATAATTAAAAAAAGTTTTTTTTAAGTATTATCTTTCGACTTTCTTGATATCAGTGGTAAGAGCATCTGCTCTAGAGTCGCGAACTAAGGAGTCGATCCTTACGTTGCGGGTTCGAATCCCACTTTTGGACGTAGTAGGTGCTGGCACGTAAGAGGCCCCTCCATGCTCAATGGCCCTGAGCGTCGAGTATAGGACAAAATTTGCAGCTATCCACCAGCAAATGGTGGCGTCTTCTTTTGAATGAAAAATTCTCGAGAAGGAGTTAAACAACATAAAATCAATCAATCTTGATATCCATATATTCCAACCTGAGAACATAGAAAATTTTTAAACAACTTAGTTACTTCTTTTCTGAATACAAGTACAGTGTGACTTGTTCTTATGATCCGTAACTGGTTATCCTGGACAGTCGGCACATTTTGACTTGCTTACATGATCCTGGCTTACATGATCCTGACCTGATTATTGTGTGAACCATGTGACTTGTCCTTATATCCCTCACCTGGTTATCTTGAGCACATTGTGATTTGTCATTCCACCATCGTCTCTTCAACCTGTGTAGAGTACCCTCCTCCTTCAACTCAAGTACTGCCAGATTAAGTACATCCCTGAAAATATGAAGGGTAAAAATAAAGAACAAATACTTTTAAAAGCAAATTTGATCGTTGAAAAATTTTAGTTACCTTAAAGGTGAATTGAGGGGAGTTGCAATCCCAAAACCTTTGGAGTTGAGGTTCCTGCCAACTTTCATTGTGTCACAAGGCTCACGACTGTTGGCATATTCATTGGAAGTGGATTCCAATAGAAAGGCATATTTTCCTTTAGAATCTCGCACTCTTTTTATACCTTCACTCACTGTTTTAACATTATATTGGTCATTATATTTCATAAACTGTCCCATTTTTCGGAAAGTTGGTACTTTTGACATCTACAATGTACAATCATCAAACTTATGCTATATATTTTGCTGTAAATACTCAACAATAACTGTACAACTGTAATTATGCAACAGAATATGTCAACTATCCAAAATGTGCATTTGTTCCATTCTCATGTTGTTGATATATAAGATAAAGCATCATATTTTAAGTCAACTTTCAATGTATATGAAAAGGGTAGAAGGGAGATAAACTCGACTGTTATATGTCCCCAGGACGAAGAAAAATCCTGTGATATTTGTTTAGAATATTATCCATATAATTCAAGAAGTAAATGTGTAAAAAGGGTGCTAGATCTGAATGAAGAAATCTTATGCATTTAATTTTAACGAATGCCACAAGTCTGAGCAACTAGTTTGGATGTTCTGACTATCATTTCCTTCAATGAAGCATGTGGAGATAACGAACAGTATTCCAGATCAAAAGTCCATAAAACAATACATAATAGGAGGAGGGCAAACATGGACCTCCAGAACATCAGAGGTGGGATCAGGTGCCATGGAGGAGTGAGCATCCCCCTGGCGACCGATCACACTCGCCGTGTGCTCCTTGTCATGATCGAAAAATAGCGGAAAATTCGTCGTCAATTCAATGTATAAATAATGGACTAACAATAAGTATCATGAACAAGAGGCCCAGGGGCCACATAGCTCACCTGAGCAATTGGCTAGGAAAAAGCACACATCAGACCATAACTGAAAGTTTACTGAGGGGGGGGGGAGCTTGAATTTTACCCCCCCCCCCCTGGGGGTCATGATTTGAACAAAGCTTGAATCCACACTACCTAAGGATGATTCCCTATAAATATCACTAAGCATGGCTTTAAAGTACTAGAAAAGAAGATTTTAAAAGGTTTCCCTAGAAATTCCTATGTAAAACTTTTATCGGCCATTTGGCCACACCCTATTGCCGGGGGTCATGATTTGAACAAATTTGAATCTACACTACCTGGGGATGATTCCATAGGAGTTTCATCTTTCCTATCTCAATGGTTCTTGAGAAGAAGATTTTTCCTATATATTCCTAATTTCCTATGTTAAATTTTGATCGGCCATTTTGGCCTCACCCTACCCCCGGGGGTCATGATTTGAAAAAACTTGAATCTACACTACCTGAGGATGATTCCACATGAGTTTCATCTTTCCTGGTCCAGTGGTTCTTCAGAAGAAGATTTTTAAAGATTTTTCCTATATATTCCTATGTAAAACTTTGATCGGCCATTTTGGCCCCACCCTACCCC
>PRKT01000009.1:1472362-1519389 GCA_003671525.1 Saccostrea glomerata
TTTTTTTTTTGGGGGGGGGGGGGTATATTGACCCTGTGTTCACAAGAGGAATATAATGAATTTAGAAGGGGTAAAAGTATCCCCAACAAAATGCAGGGTTGTGTTAGGATATTTACCTGATTATTGTAGAGAATCATTTTAAAGCGCCGGAAGTAGTACCAGTCGTGATGCTGTTCCTCGAGAGCCAAGTCACCGTATCTGTCCTCGGCCTGTGTCCCAAAAGAATCGAACTCACCCTGTGGGTTAAACAGAGCACAGGTCGAGGTTTTGAGGGATACTCCGGCTTGAGAACCAATTGTCCATTGGTTACCGTGGATTTTGAGAGGATCTTTGACATAGTCATTTCGAAAAGCGAAAGCGTATCCAGAAAAAGTTGTTCCAAAATCTATTGCAGCAACCAACAACTTTTCTGGTGTTGATAAAGATTGTGTCATTCTTTGTGTTCTGATTAAAAAAAGTAAGAAAAAGAAGTATTGATCCAGTAAAACTTTTCCAGTATCAAAATTTCTGTATGATTAAAATGTTTATTTAATTAAGAAGGCTTCTTCTGATCTATAAAATAGATTCCTAGTGATCCTTTAATGAAAAGGACGATGATATTGAACAATGATCGATAAAAAAAAAACACCTACAAGCAATGCAATTCTATAAACAGGGCAAAAAACATGGACCCCTATATATTTTACCCCTGTATGTAATTTATTTGGCGGTATACCTTTATCGTCTACATACGAGGTTTATATATCTCAGTTAATTCGATACGCAAGAGCATACACTACGTATGAACAATTTCTAAAATCAGGTAAGTTATTGACAAACAAATGGATGAAACAAGAATATCCGCAGCAGGGGCGTAGCCAGGGTACATTTGATGTGGACGCCTGAATAGGCGGGGTTTTAGAAGCTGGTGAATTTTCGACGATTTTGATGTGCATGACGGATTTTTTCCGTTATTTCCTGATCATGACAACGAGCACACGGCGGGTGTGACCGGTCGGCAGGGGATGCTCACTCCTCCATGGCACCTGATCCCACCTCTGATGTTTCAGAGGTCCGTGTTTGCTCTGCTCTTATTTTGTATATTGTTTAATGGACGTTGAGATTGAATACTGTTCGTTATCTCCATATCCACCCTTCTGATAGCATTTTTCAGACACTTTTTCATTTTTTTTGTTAAGCAGCAACATTTGAGGTTTGTTCTTTCCTTGCACAAAATGCAGACAAACACTCAAAAATGAGAAAGGACATTTCCAATAGCGCTGTTTGACAAACCTACTAAAACAATTTTAGACTTTTGAAGCTTGACAAAATACGTATGGTAATATATGTATGGCACGCCAAATTCACAAAAATGAGATAATCATAGTTTCACAATCAATAAACTAGGTTTATCGGTTGTAAACTATAGTTTACGGACTGTAAACTATAGCATAATAAAAAAGGTACAAGCAATGTTGTGATATGTTGAATTATTTCAGAATTGGATGTGCACAACAAATTGAAACAACAACAAATTAAAGATAAACCTCTGAAAAAACCTCTGAGAAAGGAGGAGGGGTACTCAATCACTGGAGACTGGCGCATCTGGTATTAGTCTTGATTGGGTAAACAAAATGACCGTAGACTATTTGGTATGGGTAAAATTAGGAATTTAAGTCTGTCAACTTTTCAAATGACATAATTTTGCATTTGCGTATAATGTTATCGTATCAATCCGAGACTCTGCAAAGTGAATTTCATCGAGATTGTTGATACTTTTGTACATGTTACATCAAACTATTTGTCAGCAGCCTCCTTAAATATTGTTCATACTCAGAATATACTCTGGCATATTGGATAAACTAGAGTCATAAACGCTACTTGCAGGTGGAAAAAGTATTTATGGTTTCAAGAATAAGGAAAATTTACAGTAATGGAAAGGAAGCCAATTCGTTTATCATCAATTGTTAATTTATTTGTCATCAGTGTCGCTCTTTATTTAAACAGCTAAATATGGTACAGATATAGAAACAGATGTTTCTCGCTCTGAAACTCAGGAACGTTGATGATGAAAAAACTAAAGTAATCTCGTTTGTAACACAATTGTTTTGTACATGGGTCGCCCTTATCAAAGACAGTAAAACTTCCTAATGTGGAACAGTGGTGGCTGACTCTGCTGTATCCTGTATTTCAAGTTAACTTTTTTTTATACTGAGTCGATATGAATGTAAGTAAATATTGTTAATTGATAAATCTGAATGTCGAGTTGAAGCTTAATCAAGGCCATAGTAAGTAATTTTCTTCTTCTTATGTAGAATTTTTTTTAAAATAAATTTTGTTTCATTTGAACATTGAAAAAGTCAGTTAAAGGAACTCAAAAAGTGACCATTGGAATACTAATAGTTTGTAAGAGTACTTGATCTCCAGAGTCTGCATAAATGTCGCTAAATGTTGCTAATTAGGGACCTCAGCCTCTAAGTTATAACTTATAATGTCAATAACCAGTCACAAGATATGAAAATTTCTATTTTGGAATTTATCGTGAGGACGAGATGTATTCATTTAAAAATTAATCTCAGAGTGTTCATGTTTTAACTCATTACTTAATTCATGTACATGCAATTAAAAAAGAAACACGGAAAGAAATCTTTTGAAAAAAAAAAGATGATTAAAAGCTTATATAATTTAAGTTTTTGTGCCTGAATATACCATGAGAGGTTGTCCTGCTGCCGGATAAATGATTTGATTGGCTGTCCTCCACTTCCGCAAGAAAGCTTTCACTTTGGCTTCCCCTGGATTTACTAAATCAAACCCCGTCACATTCACTCCACCGTGTACAAAATGTTCAAAATTAAGCTTAGAGAAATCCTAAAAAAAGAAAAATAAAGATTAACAATAATTTTTATATATTGTTAAAGAAAATAAAATTGCCATAAACGGAATAATATTTCATACATACCATCGTGGCAAATAAAAAGAAATAGCCCTCTTTATTCATTCCTACTTCTGCTAGCTAAAGGAAAAGTTAAAAGACAGCTATTTGATTATTTGATAAACATTCAATATCATAAAATCATAAAATCTCTCTTCGTAAATTGCAAATCGAGGTGTTGATTTCTGTTTCATCTTTTGTTTTGGTTATGTACCATTTAAAACTTGCTGGACAAATTCTTTTTTTTAACAAATCAACAAAAAACATGGAGCATTCAAACCATTAATCTTAAACTCAAAATAACACAAAATCCTTTGACATTTTTTGCTACAAGTGCTATTCATATACAAATTGTATTATGATTCGTTAATCATAAAAATGTATATAAACAGAAATCAGTAATTGCATACAAACCAGGCAAAGTCATTCCTATTTTAACATTATTTTATTCATGAAACTAACTTCAAACATTCTTTTTAACTCAAAGACAGCATATAACAAAAAAGAGAAGAGGAATCAATACTTTTGTACTTTGTAGGTTAGTGGCGGTGATGACAATACCGCGAAAACTTGGTTTTAGAAAGTGAAATAAAAAACATAATGATCAGTCACATATACCGTACCATATATCTACAGAGGATACAAGTTCCCTAAACAGAGGTACAAAACTGAGACTTAAAAGAAAGCAATAAAATAATATTACATTATAGATACAAAAAATGTAATTTCATAGGGTAAAATTATTCACTTGATTATATATGAGAAACCTGAAATATATATAAGGGAGATGTAGTTCTTGGTCTGACCGGCTCTCTTATGCTTTTTTAAACATGAGTGTTTTTATGTTTTATTTAAAAACATAGAAGCATTGACGTTGGTTTTAAAAGGAAAAGTTTAATGTGATGAAATATATGGAGATAACGAACAGTATTTTAGCTCAACAATCCATAAAACAATACAAAAACAGGAGCAGAGCAAACACGGACCTCCAAAACATCAGAGATTGGATCAGTTGCCATGGAGGAGTGAGCTTCCCCTGCCAACCGGTCACACCCGCTGTGTGCTCTTGTCATGATAGTGAAATAACGCAAAAATCCGTCGTCAATTCAGTGTAAAGATATGATAAATGGTACATGTATATACCATTTTAACCATGTACCCAATTATTTATTCTATCCCAGTCATTTTCAGTGGGACCTTTTTTGGAAAACATGCAATTCATTTTTTAAAATAATTCAAATGAATATGAAAAGTGGAGTGACATAGCTCTTTATCATTTATAGGCATTTTGACAGTTTTGCAGATACATGCTAAAAGTTGCCAAACACTTTCGTGTACAAAAGCATTTGTCACGGAAGGTTCGCGTGATCAAGTAAAACACTTCCATTCAAACAGGATAGCGGCATTTACAAAAGACAGATCTCCTTTTCTTTGCACTGAGAATATGTTTTTATACAGACTAATCGCGTTTGCGTGCATATTCTTAGCATGAACAAAACTGAGATTTTTATATGCCTTTACGCATCATTGTCTGAAGTTAATTTCTAGGCATGTTAAGAAATGGGCAAATAGAACTGAGTTCGAATTACCGCGCTTTTCTATTCTATGCTTTGATGCTCTGGGAGAAATTAATACTTTATCGCTATTTCCACAATTATTTCAATAACATAAAGCTTATGAGGAAATGAATATCCCTAAGTACAAATTTCACTGATTATAAAGAATTCTCTTGGTAATTTGTTACAGAGAATATCTTAAATTCTGCAGCCTCCGATAATTTTATGTGAAATCTGGCAGAAAAGAAATTAAAACGCGACGATGAAACCAATATACGTCTTTTAAAACGATTATGTCTCTAATTGAAAAATCTGATGGGACTTGTTCAATCGCTTCACCAAGACCCCAAGGAAATCCCTATATAGCACCCAAAGACTATTAGGAGAAAAGCACTTAAACAAAATCGTCCATAAACCTTATAAATGCAGAATACATATGAGAAGTTCTTCAGTCTACGGAAAGGTTTCATTAAAATTCAAAAGAGCGAAGATTAAACACCCTGTTTTATTTAAGATTACTGTAATGTTTTTTTCACAAATACACGTCAATCTGAGAGAGAGAGAGAGAGAGAGAGAGAGAGACTGTTACAACTAAAACTTTCTCCATTATAATTTGCAACATGAAAATTACCCACAATGGAAATTGTTGAAAAATTATCGAAAATAATGTCAGATATACAATTTTTTTTTTCAAATCAAAAAGTTATTGTCATCTACCATGTATAATATAAGTTTTATATATCGTTTTTGCAGTCTGTGATCAGATGGCCACCGGTGTATTTCTGTTTTTTGGTTCCAAGGACACGAAGTCTGCGGAGACTATAGAGTCCTTCACCAGACAGTTCCACGTGCCCTATGTTTGTCCGTGTTTAACAAAAGTCGTCAATCCCTGGAAGAATTTCCAGATTCATATGAAACCCCCTTTTACCATGGCGATTGTCGACATGATTCGTCATTATAGATGGAGGAACATGATATACTTGTACGATTCCACTGAAGGTGAGTAAACAAGTTCGACGGTAACAACGGAAATTTTTCTCCTCTTTAAATCTTTTGTTATTTCTTCCAGTGCTGCAATTCAAACAACTTTTTATGGCACATAATTTCTTTTAGATGTTTGTATTTAAAATTCTACTACATATTTATTTACTATTTACTGTCTATTTATTTGGCTCTTTACGTAACACACTTTTAAAGTCCTGTACAGTGGATTTAGGATATGTTTGATAACAAAATGCAAAATGTTTCCATACTACCAATACTTCTCATCTCATTGATCTAAATAGTTCTCACATCGCTGTCGGCAATTCGTCATGTCGGGGAAACATAGTGATTACAAACACAGATATAAAATATTTCTAAATCATTATAACTCTTGTACAAGCAGCGGTCGAAAATAAAATCTCGCCTTACAACAGTACTTCAATATCATTTGTCAAATAGTAGGGGATGCAAATTACAAGCTGTAATTTAAACAAGTCTACCGTTCAAACAATTGCCACGCTTCGAAGTGTAACGCAGCAAAAAATACATTGGAATCAAATTACAGGAATGGTTCTCGGAATGTATGAGGTTTCTAGCCCCTCGTGCCTCGGTTTAGTCATATTTCTATCAATTAGATTTCTGACAAATACGCCAGTTGTCATATCTGTATTTTACAACGTTGTGTACGGAACACAATATTCTCCCTAAATTATCTAATAAACTAGGACTTCACACAGAGATCTCAGTTTTTCAGTCCGATTATTTAGCCAGCCACATCAAAATATATAGATTATTCCTCTGTGCAAAATATGGATAGAAATAAGTTTGCTCACATATTTCTGCAACAGTTTGATTGTCATACACTATTTCATTTATAGTTCTAGTATTATATCTACTTTCAATTTTGTGTGCATGCAACTCGAAACGTTTCTAAACCGAATTTTCCCATCGAATGCCTCTCAATCCCTTTTATTGTAAGCAAAAGATATTGAAACAGGAATTGGTATTTCATATTAAACCTATTAATTGCAATATTCATTTGCATTTCGGGTTGAAAAATTAATCCTAGAAAAAAAAAACGTTAATTTAACTTTTTGTTCCAGGATTACAACGATTCAATGAAGTTATGAGTGCCTTTTATGAAGACATGTCAAATAAGGAGACGATGTTCAAAAATGTAATTTCATAGGGTAAAATTATTCACTTGATTATATATGAGAAACCTGAAATATATATAAGGGAGATGTAGTTCTTGGTCTGACCGGCTCTCTGTTTGTCTTCAAAAACTTTCATCGTGGCCATAAACTTGAACGGTTGGTGCTAAGCAATTCATCTTGTTATTTTTTTTCTTTAGATGGCAAAATTTTGATATCATGACTTTGACAAAGGTGTTTGAGAGACTTTTAAAACTTTAAATGTAAAACGCGAAGATAACGAACAGTAATAAATTGAAAAAAAATCTACTATCGATTAAAAATGTAAAAAAAAAAAAATAGAATAAATAAATAAAAATAAAAGTAATTAAAAAAAATAAATGAATAAACGTGGACCCGTTGAAATTCTAGAGCCATGCAGTATCGATATTTCAACACTATTGTTATAGTAACATCTTGTTACTATTTAGATTCGGGTGGATATATGTTTCAGGCCCGTAAGAACCCTTGAACACTGGGGTGAAACTTATATCGATATATACTCGTAACTATAGGGATTTTTTTTATGAATGTCCCCTCGCAATGTTTATGCCAAATATTATGTCAGATAATTTTTTCCTTGTCAAGGAATTCTGGCTTTGTAGTGCATCCAACTGTGAAAAATTTGGTTACGTCCCTACCAAACTGAAATTATTTCTAGGCTCTGCATATGATTGTTTTTATGATAAGAAGATTTGCATAATACACTTACAACTATTTTTTAAAATATTACTGAGAGTTTGTAACTTCATTTTATTCAACAGGTACCCATTCTCTGGTGTTAATAATTCACTCGACAAAAATATCAAACACTTTTCTTTCATATCTTTGGTTTCTGAAGAAAGTAATTGTATTCAAACGGTATCAATCATTAGAAATAAATCACTAAGGCTTCTGAGAAATGGTTGGCATCTCTGAGTATAAGGATATTACCTGTTTCATGATTAATTCATAGGCTTCTTGGGAAGACAAATCGAATATGATGTTCCGGATGTCAGCATCGCCATACCTAAACGTGATTGAATCTATAAATCTGAGTTGTTCGTGAGCTTGGTTCACGTCATATAGACGTATAGCCAACATCGTCTCCTTATTTGACATGTCTTCATAAAAGGCACTCATAACTTCATTGAATCGTTGTAATCCTGGAACAAAAAGTTAAATTAACGTTTTTTTTTTTCTTTAGAGACATTCGACGTAAAAATGTTTAGGATTTCACCGCTAAAATTGCATATACTAGGTACTTAAATTGTAGTTATCTTTGATAAGATTCACCGTGATAGCCATAAGTGAAGTTTCATTTTGGACGATGTTTGATATAATAATTGAAAAAACAAAACAAAAACACTGATAGCGATGGTTGATATAATACTTGAGAAATAAATAACACATCAGATTATTATTATTATTAACTTTGATTATTACTTAAAATAATGTAAGTGAATTTGTAAGAAGAAATAAGGGAATGTTGAAGTTAACTTACTTCTTCATGCTTCTGTGCATTTTAGATATATAAAGCTGATACTCTGTGTTTATATTCTAGGATGTGCATGGGGGCCTGAATTGTTTCGTGCCAAAAGAGAACAGCAGCGAGAGGAACCACCTGTGAAACTGAAACTTCCCGTAGGTATGCTTATATATTTTTCTTCATTAAAAAAATCATTCCAATCTGTGACAGCTTTTAAAGGTGTTGTAGATAAAGATAAGGACTAACAACAATAAAACAGAAGGATAAATTTGAATTATGAAAGCTTTTTGCCATGATTTTTGTCGGCACTATATGTCTTTTTTCATTAATTACTTTATTCATTGTCTAGGTACTATATATGGATATGCAGATCAACAACCACGTTCAGCATTTAAATTTGAATTTGCCAACTTCAACGCCAAAGATTTTAAATTTAAATTGCAGCTGTTGGAAAACATCACCAATACCAGAAACAGTTGTTCGTTAGCTGATTCGCGTAAGTGTTATGATGAGGAGGGTCTTAATTATAATATTGTGAGAAACTTTCTGGGATTGAGCACTTTTTTACGAGGAGTATCTTTTCCATAAATTAAAGACTGAACATGTTATACAGATAAGCAGGGGTAATAAGTAAGAAATATTCGGTGCAAAGATTTGTATTGTTAAATGGATTCTTGAGCTTGAATATTGTTCGTTTTCTCCATATCTTTCATAAGGAATGCGAGTGGAAGATTGCATCAAAAGGAGAGCTGTTGTTAAGAAACATAATCTTGAACTTGATTTGCAGCTTATGAAGCGAATTTGAAAAATATTGTTGTTCAATTGCTAATAACATGAAACATATGGAAATAACGAACAGTATTCAAGATCAAAAGACCATAAAATAATACAAAATAGGAGCAGAGCAAACACGGACCTCCAAAACAGAATGTGCTCCTTCCCATAATCGTGAATTAACGGAAAAATCCGTAGTCAATTCAGTCTATAAATAATGGACTTAAAATAGCATGAAAAACGCCAGTCAGCATTTGACTCAAAGATAAATTGTATTTGCTGACAAGATCATTTAATCGACCATAGAACTTACGAAATGCGACTATGAGGTTGCTGATATTATTGTCTCATCAACTTGTTTGTCAATAATTTACCTCGTTTTAGAAATTGTTCATACGTAGAGCATGCTGTTGCGTATCGAATCAACTGAGATATATAAACTCCGCATTGTAATCAAGTCTTCCATTTCGGCGATCTTTTAATGAAATTAACTTTTATTCTACCGGTATAAATACAACCGTTTGACAATTTTCTCTTAACGACGATTTTGACATTTTCTATGCTATCGGGTTAGTTTAGGTGATTCAGCTTACTTCTACAAAGCAACTGAAAAAGGGGAGAAATGTCATTTCCGTTCCTGCTCATAAATAAACAGGGATAACACATACACCCCCGCGGATACAAATCTGCAGGAAAAAAAAAACATTCTTGGGAAGTATATTAACGGAAGCTTTAATAAAACTTTGCTCAACATAAGACCGTAAGAGAAATATGAACTATTGTAAGCAACAATCACGCAAAGGAGGGTCCCAGTGGAGATCGGGCTACAAGTTAAGAACCGTCAATTCAATATCACAGACTATTTCCGATTCTAGTTTGGGCAAAAGCACGTGCCGCCTTCTGAAATAGTCCCCTTGAGAAATGCTGCAAAAAGATTGAAAGTATTCAAAATCTCCATAATAACAGAGACGAAAGGATTTTTAATCAATAGGAAATAATTGAAGGAAATTCTCAAATGATATAACCCTATAAGATGGAAAGATTTTCATACGCTGGTACGATAGAAATAGCGCAAAATTAAATCATTACCGCAGTCACTGGGGGTGCCGATTTGACGTTTAAGTTCACTTGTGAATAGAGATTCAGAAACAAAACTCCGAATTTATTGGAATAAACCTTTGGATCAATAGACTATGTGTACTCCGCTCACCACGTGTTGGTGAAACATTCTTTTTACTTACATACTGTGGATGGGAGATCATTAGCACATTAGCTGACGATGATGAGAGAACAATGTACAACTGTTGTTACAGTCATTGTCTTATCATCGCTTGTCATCATCAAATCATCATCTAACAATCATCAGAAAGGTGAGTATATTTTCTTTTTCTATCGTATTTAGTTCTTTATTTCTAATTAGTACAACGCTTAGTAATATTTACAAGCGATTTCTTAAATTATGGTTCTGTTAATTTTTCTATAAAGTATTTTACGAATTGCATATAAAAATAAGGTTTCTTAAAAAGATTCTGAAAGAAATATTGATAATAATTAACTTGCGTTTGAAAAGGCAGTGAAATTATGTGCTTAAATTATCAACTTATTCAGACCATTGATATTTTTAATTGCATATTTCCATTTCTGAGGGAAATTTTGATATTGCGGACAATTAACGCTTAATTCAACACGTTATTTCATATTCCATTCACCGTACACATCTGTGTCTTCCTGATACTCCGTCGTTGGATCTCAGTTTTTAAGGAGTAGGACATAAAACCACGAACAGAACACTAGTAATATTCGCCATTATATGATCTGTAAGGTTTTCTTTTGAATAAACATATTTGGCTGAGGAAAATCTATACTTCTTTCCGGAGGAAATGCAAATAAGAAATATTTGGGATAACGGTACTAACATCAATGTGTATTATCCAATGAGTGTCAAAGACCTATTACAGCAACACTTAGGCAACAAACGTTTAAATGGGTGTCGTTTTTGTTGTATTTTTATCCGACTATAAGTTTTCAAAATATTCTCTACTATTGTCTCCATCATTTAGACGCATGCCATTTTTAAACATATCGAAGCGGTTTGATGATCAAGATTCATTTCCATTGTTTACTTTATTTATTTCACGGGCGACGATTGATGGTTACAGCAATGTTTTCTTGTTTGCTATTTTCGTAAGTCTAAAAATTATTTCATCCAGCTTTTGGGACTTCTACTAGGTTTGTGCACTGGTTTGTTCACATTGGTAGAAGCTGAAGAGAACATACCTACGTGTAAATCGAAGAAAAAAAAAACAGTTCTCCTTGTCTTTGACATGTAGATAACCTAACAGAAAGACAAGGCAGAAAATTGACTGATCTGTTTGGCTAATAAGCATCAATCATTTCAGATCAATGCAGGTGTCTGATCCATGGGCTTCCTGCCATGTTGATAAATTCTAGCCAAATTTAGATGGTAAAATAAGAACAATTCTCTTGGGTTATGTTTTTCTTACATGCTCAGAAGGAGTTAAACTCTTTAGTTGAATAGGTGCTGAGCAGATAGCATACTCCTTACTCAGTCATTTAAATTTAATATCTGATGAGATTTTAAGTCAAAATATTTATATCAGCACATCCGTTTGGATGCATTTATTAGAATAGATTATTGTATTTTAATTTGACATAGAAACAGCTTAATGGAATACCTAAAAAGTAAGTTAAGTAATGTCCTCATTAAGCAATACTCATAAAAAAAATTTCTGTGCATTTTACGAATAAAACATTATTTGATCTTTGAAAGTTGCTGGCTAAAGTTAATGATAAATACCAGTCAATTTCTTACTTAGAACAGAATAGTACTACTGAGACCATTCATTGCCTGACTCAAGCCACTAAGAACACGCTTTGTTGCCTAAGTGTTGCTGTAATAGGTCTTTGACACTCATTGGATAATACACATTGATGTTAGTACCGTTATCCCAAATATTTCTTATTTGCATTTCCTCCGGAAAGAAGTATAGATTTTCCTCAGCCAAATATGTTTATTCAAAAGAAAACCTTACAGATCATATAATGGCGAATATTACTAGTGTTCTGTTCGTGGTTTTATGTCCTACTCCTTAAAAACTGAGATCCAACGCGATGAATGACTTTTACTATTAAATTAAGGAAAACATGAACAAATACGACCAGAGCGGATTCGCAATTATCAACAGCAAAATGAAGACAGAAAAATAACTGGGAAATCTTTCTGTAACATGAAATAATTGTGATAAAATTCACCGTCGTTGTACGCATTCCAAGTCAGAGCATTTATTCGGAACAATGAAGAAGCCTTTATTCCGAAAACCCATTATGACGCTGGAACATTTTTTAATAACACTTAGATTTGCAAAATCACATTTACATGGGAAAGTTTCTGAATATTGTTTGTCACAGACAGTCGTTTTTCATTACTTTCCCTTCAATTATTGCCAGTCAATATATAGAAAATGAATTCGCTTATCGCTATAAAAGCCAAATAACAGTTACTGAAGTCTCTGTGCTCCAAGTATATTTATGAAGGCAATATCTTGATCAGTATAAAAATAGCATTGTCCTAGATTTATTCTTTTTATTTCTTTTGCATGAATTTGCTGAATAATTTTATCTATTGCGAAAATCTATCTTTGGAATAAAAAAAAAAGGATACAGTATATCATAGCATCATCCTGGTTTCTTTTGGTTCCTGGTGGAACAGAGGAGCTACAGGAGCAGTCTCCATCGCACTCTGTTTTAAACAGCCTTTTTCAATTGTTCCCAGCTATGTCCACACTGTCTGATTTCCTTTTGCATGACCTTCGCCGAGTTAACCTGGGACGCCCAACTCAGCGTTTGCCTTGGGGGGTTCCACGTACTCAAGCGCGTGGCTTGTAATGTCTCCCGATGGATTTTGGAGGGTATGCCCGATCCACCGCCACTTTCTACGGGCTATTTGCCGAATGATTTCGGTCTTGGTATGTTGCTTTCCACAGGTTGTTGTTTTATCTGGCCTGGATTGGTAAATTTTTTTGGTCTTATTTAATTGAAAATGATGTAAAAAATACATTTCTAGAATATAAAGAAATTGTAAACCTTCTATGATGTTCAAAATTCCACCTCTCTGAAACCATCCCTATTAACCTATACAAATATTTTTTACTTCAAAATCCCATTTTTGTGAGAATTTGATTAAAAATGTAAAAACTACCCGGTTAAACTTATTCACTTAACTCATTAAAACTTGACTCAAGTTGTTATTTTCAAATTTTTTGACAAAAGTTTGGTTGTATCATCTGTCCTTAACAGAAGAGTTGTTTTTCAAGGACTTAACACATTATTGATTGAAAAGCATTGTTTTCTGGTGGAAGGATAGGTGTGTACTTATAAGCATAACGGGGTTCAACATTCTTTCTAAAAAAAAAAACGAAGGTTTTTGCTGTTGATTCCTTTAATTTTCGCGAGGGACTCTTTAATGACAATTAGAGAGAATGATAATTCGCAAATGGATGGTTGATCAAGATATTTTACATAGACTTCAGCACCATAAAATGAAAGCAAGTAATTTAATTTCGCGTGTGGTGCTTCTTGCGAAATCACGCGATAATTAAATCCACGAGTACATTTAGGAATCTACAGTACATACATGTACGACTCACGGCAGGTGTGACCAGTTAACAGGGAATGCTAACTCCTAGGCTCCTGATCCCACTAGAATTTCCGGGGGTCCGTGATTGTGCCCTATTCACAGAATTGATTGTTGAATTCATTAAAACAATCCATGAATAAAAAATACTCACTTGATTGGCAACACTAAATGAAACACTAAAAGAGGGCAAACTTGTCACTTATTTATTTCTGAGGAACAATTTTAGAGCGTGAACATATCTAATTTTATTAAAACCTGAATACAGAAAACCAATTTGCAGATTACGTGTATCAGCACACAAACTTTTCATAGAAGTGGGCAGATATAATAACACACCAAGATCAGAAAGAATATGTAAAAATTGCACGCTTAATCAAATTGAAGATTAAGAACGTTTCCTTATTCACTGTAGCAAATTTACAAAGGAAAGAGAAGACCTATTTTACTTGATCTCATCTAAAGTAAAACATTTTTCAGAATTGCCTGATAAACAAATATTATTCTGTATTCTAAATTGCGAAGAACTAAATTGTGTAGATATACTTAACTCTCTTGGAAGATTTTTACAAAAAACATAACCGTACGTTTTAGGAATGTGACTTTTTTAAGATATATATTATTATTAATTATGTAAAAGTATGATACTTCCAAGTATATGATTTAGCAATGTATGCATATATATATGATGTACTGTATATATATATATATATATATATATATATATATATATATATATATATATATATATATATATATATATATATATATATATATATATATATATATATATATATATATATATATATATATATATATATATATAAACAATTCTCATGTTCATATAAAATATTTGGGGTATTCCCCTACTTGTATGTCTTTTCTATCAATCAAGCAATCCTTTCCCTATATACATTTTAACAATGTACTTTTTTTTGCCCCATAAGGGCCTTGATTGGTCAATAAACGAATTGAATTGAATTAAATTGTTGGTAGAGTTCATGAGATCAATTGCTGTTTGTTTTCAGAACCTTCTTCATAAATAAAATTAAATATAATTATTATTATTAATATTTCTTTAAATTTGCCTATTTGCTTAGCACTGCTATGTGTTTTAGAGAGTTCAAACATTCCAAATTGCGTAAAAATTCAAACTAAAGTAGTGATTTAGATATAAAAGGTACATTGAAAAAAACATTATTTTGAGGAAGGTTAAAAAGAGAATGGTCTTTAACTTACAATTAGTAGACCAGCAAACATTATCTTAAACAGACGGTTATTGTCTGAGAAGACAAATAGGAATGAGCTTTAACGTTTTTCTTGATGGAGAAATGTTTTCTCTGTAAATGGATTTAAATAGAGACGTACTATCGACGAGGGGCCTTCAGGACATGCATCTACATACCAGAATGACTGATGTCAATCACCAAGCGCAGCTATAGATGTTATTATCAGATCGAGTTCTGCCTCAATGCAATACAGTCGTTTTCAAGTTGTTTGCACAGAGCTTCAAGTTCTGATTAATTTTGTTATTTGAAATCAATTGAGAAGCCGCTTGGTGAAATTCTCGACGGACTCCACGCTTCCCCCATTTTGGACTGTTTGATTAGTGTCCGAATCTATTTTGCCCTCTTCATGCCTCCTGGAGATCCGCTCTCCCTGGTCCTCACTAGCCATCACAAATGATCACCGACTCCATTAATCAAGCCGTGGATCTCTCGACAAATTGCAGCCCATAGTTTCCATTGATTTTTAATTGTAACTTTTCCCTTTTTCTTCAATTACTCATCTTGTCTACATGTCGTCTTTTACATTCGATTCTTAACACAAACCTTGTAAACAACCAAGGCAGCCTTCGGAATTAACGTTCGAATTTTGGAAAATGTCAACATAAAGTTTTCTTCAGCCTACGCGATCTTTTAGATATTCCTACCCTTGGACTGCAAACTTAATTGCTTCAATATTGAATAAGTAGTTACATAAGAGTAAAAAATCTTCTTAACCACTAAATGTGGAATTCTATCCAGGAATAACAAGGCATTATATCAATAATCAACAGTTCTATTATAGGATTAAACATTCTTTTTTCAGAATTTATCGATGTGTAAACTCTGCCTTTTTACTCACAAACTGAATAAAAGTGCGAAGCACTTTTATGTAAAGTTCTGGAATTGGTGTCTAGAGCATAAGAAAGCACCCACTCGTAAATAACATCTCTATTAACTATATATCAGCTCAAATTCTCCATTCTATTTGATAATCAGAGCTAGAGCAGAAAATCGTGAGCTTTGAGGGGATAGCAGTGTGGATGGTTTTCTGAATGACATTATCAGGCCAGAGTCGATGATTATACATTAATTTCCACGGATCGACTCCCACTACTAAAAGCCTTTCTCTTGTCACTGTGTTAATAAGCAGAGGAAGAAGGTCTGTCAGAGTCAGGGATTAGATGTATGTGAAAGACTCCGTATTCAATTGAATTCTCATTAACTAAATATATTAATTTAAAAGCGTTCAAAATAGACGTTGTAAGAATACCAGCATTATTTTGGATCCAATGGATATAAAAAGGCAAAGACTTTATCGAAAAATTTACAACTGGTCAATTTGGCTCGTCAATTGTCCACTAAATTTATTTCTGAAAACATGTAATGGGAATGAATCTCATTTCAGCACAGTAGACTATTTAAATGCAACTTTGCTATTGGTTCTTTAAGTTTTTCAATGCAGGTTCAAACTTTGATTTAACTTTCCTAGAAAATATCATGATATATTTTTTCAGTGATCTTCAGTTAACTGAATCTTACTTTTGAACAGACAAATTTCTAAAATATTTTGATTTAATTTATAATATATTATTATATTTCCTTTCTATGGGGAAGAATTTGTAAGAAATCTTCGTATAAAAGACTTCAGGCTTAACTGGCTGCATGAGATTGCAGCAGTGCGTTTCAATTTTTTTTTTAATACTTATTGATTTTAATTCAAAAGTCGTAAGAAATACATTGCTGTTTTTAAAAATTAAATTTTTGTCAACAGAGGAGAATTAGCTTAACATAAAATATGCTCGATTCAAAACCTAAACAAATTGACAAAAAAAGTTTCTGAAACAAGAATATCAACTATTTACTTGCAAAACTTAGAACCTGATACAAGAGGCAATATTTCAGGATACGCTAATCGGAATTCTTTAAATTATTCTTTGCCAAAATACAGATTAGAACTCTACAATAAATCATTTATTCCCGATACTGTTAGAAAGTGGAATTCCCTTAGTCTAAAAACAAGGGAGGCAACTTCTATTAAAATTTTCAAAAACTATCTGCAAAATAAAAATGTAAAACCTCAGAAATATTTTTCTAATGGAAAAAGGTTTTTGAACATAATTCATACAAGATTAAGACACAATTGTATTTTAAAGTCTGATTTATATCGCTGTAACAAAATAACAAGTCCTAATTGTTCTTGTGGACTACTAGAAGATACATATCATCTGTTTTTTGTTTGTAAATATTATGTAAAAGAAAGAAATTCCTTAATGAATAAGCTATTGTCATTAAATTATTTACATATATAGGGCGATGATTCTCTAACTTTTGAACAAAATACTGAACTTTTCAAGACTATTCAAACTTTCTTAAATGAATGTGGTCGTTTTTCAAAATAAGTTTACTTTTTTTTTCTCACCATCTCAAATTATATTTGTATATATTTAAAGAATTTATTCCTTTCTATTGCTACAATGTATACAATGTATATAGTAGACCATATGTATATATGTTTGTTTTACTTTGGCAATTTCACAAAATGTTATATCAGGAGAGGACTATCTAAGTTACTGAACTTGTGTCTGATCCTTTTGACTTTGTTCAATAAAATATGTTCAATTCAATTCAATATCAACATTCTCGTTTAAAGTCATCAGTCTATACAATGACCTTGTCAGCAAATACAATTTATCGTTGATTCAAATGCTATATACAATGATTTGTTGACTGAGTTTTCCGTTATTTTCCGATCATGACATAGAGCACACGACGGGTGTGACCGGGCGGCAGGGGATGCTCACTCCTCCATGGCACCTGACCTCTGATGTTGTGGAGGTCTGTGTTTACTTTAATTTTGTATTGTTTAATTGACTTTTGAGCTTGATTACTGTTTGTTATCTCCATATATTTCATTAGGTTCATAGCAGGGTTCAGGAAATATTAAACCAAACACTTATATTAACTCAATGTTAAAAGAAAAGAAGAAATTTCAGACATGGTGTTCTACAACATCCTCAAGTTTAAAACTCCAACAGACAACGAAAAATGAACCCAGCCATCAAAAACATGACATTATCACAATATTTTAGTCCCTTTAACAAATTCCTGATTATGAATTAAGGACCAGGGTGTTCTTCTTCATTCCCAAGTTCTAATTGAACGATGCATCCTGTCCTTTCTTTAATTAAACTTTGAGTTCTATTTATGTTTAGCAAATTAACAAATTTTATATGGAATCTTTATCGACACTAAGTTCAACTCAGTTCATTCTCTTAAACAAAATGATTCTTCACTGATCCTTGTCTTTGAAGTATATAAACGCAAGCAATTACGTCAGACTTGGAACAATGGAAGAGGACGTTCCAAGTTACCAAAGCAAGGTCTGATGAGCAAAGTCAAATTTAAGTGTGACCAATTACTAGTAACATGTAGATCTGTGACATGTTTTTACACACACATATACTGCTTGAATTTGCTTTGTTAACAAAATCTTATTCAATTCTATCCATTTTTATTCACAAGTCCAGATGCTGTTCCCTAGAGGGAAACGAAGCCATTTCCAAAAGAACAAATGACCATTTTGCTAAAAAAGCATTTGCTCATCAGATTTAATGTTGTTTGCTTTCATCAAATCACAATAAAATTTTAGAAAGAAATTCCACGAACTTTTGGATCAACCCTCGTATATATGATGTCCTTGCTTTCTGGAACATTTTCAGACTTATGAGGTCTCAGTGATGAACTCTGATTCGGGGGAATATCGATTGAGCCTAGGACCTAGTATCTCAGAGAAATCTCTCACATTTGCGAGATACCGGTTGTGAGAAATAGAAAGTGATGTCAATACATGGTTTATTTAGTTAACTGTCTTGACACAAATTTGATACCCATCTACACATGGCCTTGGTATCTTTCCTCATCCAAATTAGTATTTATTTTCCCGTTTGACTTCCAATTATGACAAGGGTAATTGTAGGACGACCCTTTAAACAGAGAGACTCCCTACCATGGAATCTTGTCAGTCTAGTCATAAAACCTATAAAAAGACGCCAATATCCGAGCATTTATTTCGTTTTTATAGCTTAAATCCTAGCACAAAAGAGTATATACGTGTATCTGACACCAATAACGTACAAAAACAGTCTTCATCTTTGATTAAGCAATCTGTCGTCTTCATTAAATAAGACCATGCTGTCGCTCCTGGATATACTCTTCAGAAACCGCAGAGTCCGGCAC
Source organism: Saccostrea glomerata (assembly GCA_003671525.1). Taxonomy (NCBI): domain Eukaryota; kingdom Metazoa; phylum Mollusca; class Bivalvia; order Ostreida; family Ostreidae; genus Saccostrea; species Saccostrea glomerata. The sequence continues at coordinate 1,491,407 of PRKT01000009.1, forward strand.
ATATTTGGATATTTTACTAGAAAATGACATTAGTGGTAACCCAAAAAACAAAACTCTATGATAGAACTGATCACATAAGCTTTTCTACTGCCCACTTTCTTTACGTGACAATACCCGGTATACCCTTAGTTTTTTCTATTCTCACAAAAGAAAAACCGCAATTACACATGCATATATTTGCCGACTAGCCCATGCAGAAGCATATCGGGGAGCCGGAAGTTTATTAACATACATACATTCAAACACAATATACATGTAACACACATCATAAAACTTCTTTTTAATACAAATGTATAAATGAAAAACCCCTAATTTAATGCGTTATTGATGCGAAACTTGAGTGGCAAGGATGAAAACCAGAGATAAAAAACATGTCTGTTTAAAAAAAAAAAAAACAAAACAAAACTCTGAAACTTTTTGCCTTATAATATACGACTGCCTCTCAAATTTATATATGATATACATCACTCCTAGAATATATGCTGTTGCACAGTACGCCTGAAGGTTTTCTTCACAGCAGTTTATATTTTGTAAGAAGTAAAGATGAGAAAGGGGCTTGGTAGAGTATTTGTTGCACCCTGCAAATCTGCAACGAATCTTTGTAAGGTTTATGAAGTTAAGGAATCCAGTAAAGTTGGGTAAATCAAACTCAAAATGAAGTTATTTTAGCACTGAAATGTTTTTAAGTATGTCATCGGTAGATAGTGAACTGCAAGTATAAACTGGATTTCCAGAAGGTAGAAGTACCAAGTTCTTCTAAAATACAGTCATATTTTTTCTACATTGAACCAAATATAGATCTGGAAATTCTAAATTGATTCCTATAGTTCTAGAAAATAATTTCATTTGCAGCTGAATTCCACTAATTTTATCATAATATTTAGGCACATAGAATCGGAAAGAGCTAAAATGTTTTCAATTTTCATTTAAATACCGGGTATTTTCCTGGGTGTATTCTGTCGTTCATATTTCAGTTATCAGACGTTAAATAGAAAAATCAATTTTTAATATTCTGCTATCAGCATTTACATGTACAATGTATGTCCTTATTGCATGTATGCATGTTCTTTAGTATTTGACTTTATGCATGTAACATGGTTGTCTGCCAACATATATGGTGAATCAATAAATAAATTGAATTGACTTATTTTACGTTTATTTCAATTACAAGCTCTTTAAATAAAAATAAATTATTTCTTTATTTTTATTCTCAACATGTCAACCATTCTATAAAGTTTAAAGAATGACGTCAAGACTGACCTTTAAAATAAATATTTTGTCTTTTTTTTTTTTCTTTGTGCTGTCAATGTTTGACAGTTCGCCAGATTGTTAGAAACCATTCAATAACATTAAAAAATAAAAAGGAATCCAATACCCTCTCTTGCATTCTAGCATTTATTTTTATAATAACTGCAAAACAAAAATTATTTGAACTTGATCGCAGAGACAGTTTTGTTCCTACAATTTTGTTGATACTTTTCTTCGGAGTAGTCCCTCCTTTCACATTGATTTCATTCGGTGAACGGCATAGTGACTGCTTTCTGTTAGACTTGGCGTTCTGGCGCCCAGAAACCGTGCCTACATTACTTCCTTTGACATCCGTCGACTCATACAGTGTTTGGGCTCATCAGAAGGATGATAAGGTCATTTTAATTGAAAATGTCTACAAATAAATAAAAAAATCAAATACTTTGAATTCAGAGCACTTGTTAAATGTAAAGTATAATGTTTCTTGTACCAGGTTCTGCAGAGTTCATCCTATCCCGTCTATAACAAAATCAAGCGACTGATGAAGCTATGTTGTCCAACATATGTCAATATCAGTACAACTGTATTATTAGATAATATCGGTAATTAGGTGATGATCATTTGATTAAGGGAGAGGATGGGTGCTATCTAATTTTGCCTTCTGAGGAAAATCCATTCACATGCCTGACTTGCCCTTCACCGTAAAGACAAACAAAGCAATAGTGCTGGGACATATTTTATTTCCTCTATTTTCTTCAAGTCTACCTGGTCATTAAAATCAATGAAAGTCCTTTTAATTATGTATATTATATTAAGTCTCAAATAACTCTTATTCAATTTCATCTTTCAATTACATTTTAAGGATGATTAAACACCCTACATGTAAGTAAATAACAAATAGAATTGATTTCCATGGCCAGTAGAATACTTAATATTATTATTACATTTTTACCCGTGAAATACTGTAATTTATTCATTGAATAAAAATGATATCCTGTCACAGTGTGAAAGGATATATCAAAATGATATCCTGTCACAGTGTGACGAATATCAGAAGTGCGGGAAAACTCTCGATTTCCCTTCCCATAACGAAGATTGCTGTAAAAAATTCTTCCTTGACCTAATATAAGATCGATGGAAATAAATAAACCATTCTGACAGCGAATAAAACTTTCAAAATTACCAAATATATGTTGCTAAATCCATGTTTACAGTGTTTTCACCTCACTTAGCTACATGACGTCTCAACCGCTCAACTATGACGTCACGAGCCTATGACTTTATTACAAAAAGACAGAGGCAAAGGAAAAATCAAAGAATTTTTTAAAAAATGTAATAAACAGAAAATTCAATGTTTTGTAGTTAAATATGGAATTTATTTCACTCGTGAGACAGGATCAAAAATCCTGTCCCACTCGTGAAATAAATTCCATATTCAACTACAAAACATTGAATATCCTCTATGTGTCCTGCAAGCATCAGAACAATGACCCAAGTGGTCTAGACTTTCAAAATTTATTAAAATACCTTGCCTATTACAACTTTCTATTCTGATTGCCCTATAGATGCTCAGGGGCCGAAAATATTTTCATAATGATGGATTTTCGCTATAGATTCAACCCAACTCTTCCTCCAATACCAGAACCACTGACACAAGGAACCATAAATCTCTAAAGTTTGAAAAAGGCACAGTTGCTTTGCATCACTATGCATCTTATTAATCTCTTTAATGCCCAAAAGAAGAGAAAAGATTTTCAAACCCAAAGAAATGGTGCATTTTCAAGATAAAATCAATAGAGAGCCCAACCGCCTCCAACACCCAAACCTCTGACCCTGGGGCCACAAATTTATCTATTTTGGTAGAAGCACCTTTACTCATTACAAATAAGCACTTAAGTTATCTAATAAAAACACAGGCGCAGAGATAGAGCTTTTGATATTTTTAAAAGGAATTCATGCATTTTCAATTTAGATTCAAAGAGTTCCACTCTATGTGACAACAGAACCTTTGACCCAGAGAGCCAAAAAATTCAAACTTTAGAAAGAAACACTTTGCTCATAAAAAAATATACAATATGCACTGAAATTATGAAGCTAGTTGAAAGATTAGGATTCCTTATATTTACGTCACCAGAAATAACGTGTCCAGCAGGACTATAGTTGTAGGGTGAAGTAGAACATGAACACGATGGAAGATGTTTCAGATATTCGATATCTAGGTCATGTAAAGCTTTCTTGTAAAGTGTAGTCTTCATCTTGAAATATGATTGAATGTACAAGTCTGGAACTTAAGTGATTTAAAATATAAGTATGCTAAATATTCACCTAGTCAATTCCTCTGTTGGAATATTGAAGTTTAAATTAAATTTAAAGGGAAAACGGACTGTTTAAGCAGTTTTTTTCTTACGTAAAACTTACTGATTAAATAGGCAATATTTATAAACACATATCCTAGTCTGTATTCCCGTATCGAAAAATCCAAATATGGACTTTCCTTGTCCTTTTCAAAAAAACTAAAAGTTTCACAGAGAAGAGTAGTGTTTGGAACAATTGTAATGAAGACCCAACTGTTTATTTAAATAAGGGGGTCAAGTACAAATCAGTTCCATCCACATAATTTGCGGTAAATCTATTTGGTTATTATAATTAATTTTATAAAAGATAATAAATAGTTATGATAATCATATCAACATATATTTAAATATACATATTTGTACAAAAAAATAAATACAAACTACCTTATAATTGATGTTCACAAACATTTTTATTAAACAATTTTGTATTGAAGGGGTCAAACATTGAATAAAACCTATGAATGAAATATATGGAGAAAACGAACGGTATTCAAGCTCAAAAGTCCATTAAACAATACAAAATAGGAGCAGAGCAAACACGGACGTACAAAAGATCAGACGTGCATTCAGGTGTCATGAAGGAGTGAGCATACCCTATCGACCGGTCACAGCTGCCGTGTGCTCCTTGTCATGATCGGGAAACAACGGAAAAATCGCTCGACAATTCAGTGTGTAAAAAATGACCTTAGGCTAACAATTTACGTAAAAATTATCAGTAAGTATTCGACCCAATGGTAAAATGTATTTGCTGACAAGGCCATTGTATCGACCATAGAATTATGATATGATGACATTAAACGAGACCGCTGATATTCTTGTTTCAGCAACTTGTTTCTAAATAATTTACCTCGTTTTAGAAATTTTTCATACGTAGAGCATGCCTTCGTGCATCGAATCAACTGAGAGATAAGATGAAGGTGATGAAGGTATATTGCTGCATAAGTCAGGGAAGTTGACGATAGAAAGTTAAAGTCATCACGCTTACCAGTATCACAAAGTTTGGCTGTTGGATTACCAATTCACCATGAACGTCTTTTTCAAGTAAAATATCCAAATATGAAACAGATGTGCCAGACTCTGTGGTATCTTATATTTCAAGCTTACCGGGATATATCGTATCAACATAAGAATGAAAATAACCATTGTTTTAATTGACAATACGTCGTCGGTATATTTAAATGAAGAAGGTCACCGCAAGTGTTTTTTTTTTCTTTTCTCGTATAAGATCTAGATTTTGAACAAAATCTGCTTTATATGAATACATGTACAAAAATAGGTCTGCTTACAACGTGGCAGGATTGGTACTTAGATTGTTGGAAGACCTGGTCTCCAAAAACCACATATCAAATATTTTCAATCAGAAACTCAAGCATCTTTTTAGTATTAATTTCAGAGTACTTGTGTGTAATTTTAACAAAATAATTTTGCAAATGACTAGTGAAAAGGTGAAGTAAATTTACGAGTTCCTTTTTTATTGAAAAAGCAGCTGTCATTGATATTAAAAAGCCTGGACTTTAATTTATTGTGGTGAATGTATATAAACTTGGGAGGACGTAAGTTTTTATGCGATTTGTTTAAATTTTGTCATTTCAAATTTTCCAAAAGTTCCTTGGTATTTTTAAGTATCCACATCTGATTTACACCACTTCTCGAATACATTGTTGCACAGTACTCCTGAAATTTCTCCTTCACTACTTAAATATTTTAGTGAGGATTGCACATGAATGACCATGTTAACGTCTCTGTGTATGGTTAAAAAATCCCATCACATTTACATTGCTGTGGATTGAAGAGATTGCCAACACTAACGATGTTGTCATTGCATCATGGATACAATATGAATATGGAAAGGTCATGCCTGGTTTTCTAATCCAATAGCTCGTCGTCTACGAAAAGGTGTACTCAGTGATGGGGTATCTATATGATGGTAAATCTTTTCTTTAGAATTCTAACATTCATTAGAAGCCGCTGCTTTATATTGTTAAATTGACATACATATGTATATGTATCAAGTGAACCCTTGAATAAGCCCTAAAAGATTACCTTCTATTCTGTAGACAACAGAAGATTTTTCCAGGTTTTGGTATAGAAACACAGTCCAGTAAGATTACTAGTAAAAGCAGAGTTAGTAATCCAAACACCACAGGTTTTGCCGTTTTCACAAAACAATTTGAAATAGAAAACAGGGTGTCGGAGAAGTATAGTCTTGTTTTCAGAATTTTATATAATTCCAAGCATCGATCAGAGAAATATCATCTTCAATTTTCCTTTAAATAACTATTTTTAATCTGATTTTGGGAAGAATTTTATCTTTTGAACATCGATGTTTCCCCCTAATTTTCGTAATGTGGTAAGTAAAAGATTTTAAACTGAATGCTGTTAATTCAATTAAACCAGTCTAAGGGTATGAATAGAACTTCTATTTATTTTGTCTTATAAAAATATTGACATAAAATCTTCCAGAATAAAGATGTACTGCAGAAATCCTGTCAGAGTATTTATATTCACCCTTTCAATTCTCATAAAACGATGCATTAAAACAGATTCCAGGGTCGTTATATTTGTAAATGGATTTGAGTCAACATTATGGGCGCGCTTTCCGACACACAGCCAATATAACGGTACAGGGTATATTTGAGGAGTTCCCATGCAGACACACTCCGTCAATTTTATGACGTTCTGTACTGGATACGAAATCTCCGAAAGCAATTTTCCACAATCAATCATTTCCTTTAATGATTTCATTTAATCAAAGAGTTAATGCTTGTTACAATAGAGAATGTCTTGGACAATTGAGAGCCCTCGCTTACACAAGAGTAGTCGGTTGAGTGGTGTTAAAGTAACCTAGAGATTCGGTATACTGTAAGAACAAACCCAAGAGTTTAATGACTTAGAAACATGAATTCCTTACACTTATAGCAATAATAGAACTTAGTATAATCATGTGTGGGTAAAACTTATACCCTGCGATCAAACACCCCTAATGTAATATTTTGTTTACAATTTGGATTTGGAATGCCCTGATACTTATTGGAATAACTCTTCGATGACTGTAAAGTTTTAGAAGTTTTTGTGAACCATGTATGGGAGATATATTAACTCTTTTAGAGTACAGGTAAGCCTCTAAACAAAATATACTGTAAAATGTTAGGATACACTCATCTTTATTCTTATTCGGTATCTATAATTTCTTTTTTGAAAAGTAATTATTTATATTCCTAATGACGCGGTCTCAGCACTAAAAACATAAACATCTTCTAGTCATTGTAGAACTTTATATTTCCGTTAATCACCCGGTTCTTGAAATCATACATTAATGGTGTCTACAAACAGCAATGAAAATACACATTCTTTAAATGGATTTTGTACTTTTGATATCGGTATATAATTGATCCCTGTTTTGTATTCCACAGACGGATTATTGTGTTTCTTACGTCTACAGATCGGTCACAAAGCATTGAATTAACACTGAATGTGTTAAAGTTTATATAGCCCATGCAGTACATGTATAGTCTTTGGGGCAGTACAGTTATTTTATACATGTATAGATTTGATAAATGATATCACTTAAATTCGAATAGCTGCAGAATTGTAGCATTATGAATTTATGTGTTGGTCTTTGGCCATGGTCAAAAATATACATGAAACATATGGAGATAACGAACAGTATTCAAGATCAAAAGTACATAAAACAATACAAAATAAGAGCAGAGCAAACACGGACCTCCGAGGTGGGATCATGTGCCATGGAGGAGTGAGCATCCCTCTGCCAACCGGTCACATCCGCCGTGTGCTCCTAGTCATGATCGAGATTTAACGGAGAAATCCGTCGTCAATTCAGTGTATGAATATTGGACTAACAATAAGAATGAAAAACGTCTGTCAGCATTTGACTGAATGATAAATTGTATTTGCTGACAAGGCCATTGTATCGACCATAGAACTTATTAAATGATGAGGGAGACTGCTGATTTTCTTGTTTTAGCAACTTTAGAAATTGTTCATACGTAGAGCATGCTGTTGCGTACCGAACCAACTGAGATATATAAACTCCGTATGCAGGTGATGATCGAAGGTATAATGCTGCATAAGTAAGTGAAGCTGACGATAGAAAAGTTAAAGCCATCACGTTAATCATAGAGCTTGTAGATTACCATGAAGACGTCGCGCACACAATTGGGACTGATTTTGTAACGCCAAATTACCCATTTCTGGCGTTATTGTGTACGTCGTCTTAGCGTAAAAACATTGAAAATTAAAGGCGTAACATATTAGACTAGACATCCAATTTTTGCTCTTGTTTCCTTAAAAATGTTAACTTTTTACTGTTTCTTTTAATATAAAATTTTAATCATTTGCACATTTTAATAATAAGATTTTATCTCTAACAAGTTTATCCATTAAAAAGAAAATACAGCTCACATTAATGCTTTACGTCCCGTAATTTTTTTTAAAGAAACGTTTGACTACTTCGTGCTTTTCACACTTCATGTATCACTTTAATTTTACCGAAACAATCTTTAATCTTCTAGAAAAAAAATCTGTACCAAACATTTCATCTTATCTTGTTACTTGTCAAGATCACGGGTCAAGATCACGAATGCTTCCAAATTACGTACAGTCGGAATCGTCCAGTATATTGGAAATTTATTAATAAATTTCGTTCGACATCATCACAGGACATTATAGAGGCATCGTACAAATTTGTAGAAGAATTCGTGTAGCCAAAACGATAAAATGACTAAAAATACTAACGCCCATCGTTTACAGTGTTACAAGTTACGCAATTTTAAACCCCAATACTATGCGCGACGTCGAACGTCTTTTTCAAGTAAAATATCCAAATATGAAACAGATGTGTCAAACTCTGTGGTATCTTTTATCTCAAGCTCACCAGGATATATTATCGTATCGACATAAGAATGGCAATTATCATTGTTAATTGGCAACACGTCGTCTATATATCTTAATGTCGAGTTGAAGGCCACTGCAGGTGTTTGTTTTTTTTCTCTTTTCACTTGCAAGATGTTGCACAAATACTGTTTAAATGAATACAAAAATAGGTCTGCTAATAACGGGGCGCAATTGGTACTCATAGGAATTCCAATAGATTGTTGAAAGACCTGGTCTCCAAAAACAACATAGATAGTGTCAATCAGAAACTCAAGCATCTTTTTTATGTCGACTTGAGAGAACTTGTGTGTACAATCAGAATGTTTTTAACAAAATAATTTTGCAAATGACCAATGACAAGGTAAATACATTTAAGAGTTCCATTTTTATTGAAAAAACAGCTGTCAATGATATCGAAAAGCCTGGACTTTAATTCATCGTGGGGAATGGTTGTGTATAAAGTTGAAAAGTCGTAAGTTTTTAAGCTGTTGATTTTGGTGAAATCTTGTGATTTCAAATTGTCCAAAAGTTCCTTGGAATTTTTAAGAATCCACATCTGATTTACACCACTTCTTGAATATATTATTGCACAATACTCTTGATGTTTCTCCTTTACCACTGTTAATATCTTAGTGAGGAGTAAAGAAAGAGGCTTGGTTGTACATTTACTGGACCCCGTTATGTATCTTTGTTCGTTGGGACATGTATAAAACTAAAACGCATACGTTCTTAAGCTAAGTGATGAAATCATTCTGGTACATGTATTTGAGTTGAAGTTTCTAACTTTTTTCGAATAGGCAATATCACCATTTCAAATCAAACGGGTGTTATTTAAACGAAAATAGGTAATAATACTTATTATCAACTACATGTATTCGCTTAGCGCCTCACTTTTTTGCAAAAATAGACATAATATGGGTATTGAAAAATGGGGTTTACCTTTTTTGTTGGTTTATCCCTCCTCCCATTTCAATTTGTTTCCGACGCCTATGAAAGACACAACCAGTTAAAGAACATATTTTTCTGATCTAACATCACTGCGTCTATCTCCAAACCAGATCTTTTTTTTTATCAATTAATGTTTCTTTTTGGGTTAAACAATTGTCTCTCAATTTCAATGGTTGATTACTTTGGATGAAGATGGAAATTAAAGAAGCATCATGCGGACCATTATCCCCGTGAATTCATCGTCAATTCTGTCATCACATAAAAACTTGGAAAATCTGAGACAAATCAAAGTCGATGGTCTTTCGTCGTTTATAACTGCAGTATGGTGATTTTTTCGTTTCAACTGATTTTTTTAAACCAATTATAATGCTTACAATTCCTAACCAAGGCATCACCTAATGATCAGCAAAAATTTGAACATCTTTTATTGATTAGCAAACGAGATACAGAACCTAAAGTTCTTTAACATGTAAACAAGGCTCGTGTCTTGTTTTTGTTTACATATACATGTAAAAAGTATCATATTTATATCCAAATGAAATAAGAAACTGTCTGATGGTATTTAGAATTAACTTCTTTATTGAAATTATCTGCTTTGAACGAACATATATTAGTATATTGATCAACAAAACATGACACGGGCCCTGTTTATATAACAAAGGTTTGGAGCTCCAAATTTGTCTTATATCTCAAAAACTGAAGTTTAAATTTTTGATGATCGTTTGAAAGACCTTAGTTAAATATATAAAAATGAAAAATGAATTTGAAAAATTCTAGCTTTAACTGTGTCTATGCCCCTTTAACAAATACCCACTCCAAACTCACATGAGTTCAGCTAATAATGAAGCCTGCAAAAACATCAACTTTCATACTATATAAAAAGAGGGGAAGTTCAGATCTTTACACTGTATTATATGAAGAGTGGTAAATAAGTTTATTTTAGGTACAGCAGCTTGGAAGCTCACAAAATTAAAGTCCCTTCACATAGAAAAATAGTCATTGTAATATCAGCTTCATCTTAATCGTATTTGCCTGGATAGCTATTGACCAAATAGCGCTATCTTTTGATTAGTCTTGGTTCACTTTCCCCAAAAAAGTTCCAGTTTTATTGTGTGCGATTGGTCTCCGGGAAATGAACTTGGAAAGGCCGCGACGATTCTCTATAATGGTCAAAATATCACAAAGATGGATCAACTCCAGAGGCGGGAAATGGCTTATTGCATGCATTCATCTTGATATGATGTTTTTCGTATCGTTCCATTTGTCAATAATGATGAGTAAGAAAGGGATGCAATTTTTAAAATATATAATTTTTCAAGTAGTTTTATAAAAGCATATCTTCATCATGTAATATTCTAAAAGTGAAATATCTTGGCTTCCTATATACACTCCAGACATAGCCGGGTTGACGCAATAACTTCCGTTCTCGGACAGATCGAATATTTAACGTGTTTGAAGAAGACCCACGGTGTAATACCTTCTATCAACGTTCTCTAGGCATTCAATCTTTGTGGGCTGCACACTTCAGTGAATTGATAAGCTTATTCAGTGAATTGTGACCAAGTTAAACACTAACTTGTTAAACGACATGGGGGCGTACGAAAGTAAATTCTCAGCCCAGTTTCTGGGGATGAGCGTGTAACATTGGATAATCCTCGCACCATGGTAAGCTATAACCATCTATCATACCACTTCATATCAAATTATTTATAAAGATTGCCTTTATTGCTTTAACGAAAGAAAAGATTGATCAGCTGTGAAATTTACATTGCACGATAGAAATCTAGCAGAGAACTTTAATGCTTACAGTGATAATTCAGGCGTTTTCCTTCATTAGATGCTGAATTTCATATTCTAATTGAGCGATAACGTGTTTAAGGGGAGAACTTTTTGTAGATAAAATCAAGAATTGTAAAAACTGTCCAAAAAATGAATTTTCAACTAAACGATAGGATTAAAAAAAATGTACGTTAATTACTTCTTACAAAACAGAAAAGATGTGTGTGTGTTACATATATAAATAAACAGATATTGATATGGATTTCAAATACAGACATTTTACTCCTATTTTTCTGGGCTGACAACAGGAAGCCAAAGTAGGAATATCCTCTGTGGACATATATATATAGTGTCGAATGAGGTCGAGTGGATCAGGTTTATATCATTGCTGTGCATAAAATAGCGTGTACTTCCCTCATCCTGAACATCATTTCCTCTTTATACTGGTCCTAGGGTCCGATTAATTTAGATCAAATGCATTACTTAATGCTTAATTTCAATGATTAAAAAAATTAATTGTTAAAATAAATGCATCATATTTTATCATTAATTTATTGTGAAACTAATAAACATGCACCCTGTAAATATAAATAAGATATCTTAAGTGTCGGGTGAATTATATTTTTGTAAATATAATAATAATAATAATTTTTTTAATTAATTTTAGTAGTAAGTATTAAAAAAACATGCGCGGATCTAGAGGGGGGTCGGGGGGGATCAGCCCCCCCCCCCCCCCCCTGGTATACGCGCATATGATTGAAATGGGTATGAAAAGTGACAGATTTGAGGCAATAGAATTCATAGGCTAACACCCCCTACCCATCCCCCCGACCCCCACGAAAATGGTTTTTGACGTTTGGGCGGTTTTTTTTTTTTTTTTTGCTTTTCAAGAACATTTCTGGGATTGGATTTTTTTTAATGGGGCGGACTCCCCCTGGAAAAAAATTTCTGGATCCGCGCCTGGAATATAATTTAGATTCATGTACTCAGTCTTTTTGAATCGGGTTCGGGTTTGTGGTCACTTGAATTACTCCGCTTGTCGCAAGGTGGCACTGCTGCTGCAGACGGGTAATCATGATCGACCTGTAAACAGAGAAGCATGTTGAAGTAAAGTGGGGATGCTGTGCGACCGATTTCATAAGTGTTTCTCAATGAAACTTGTGTCTGAAAGGTCGAAGCTATTAACTTAAGCAAAATGGGCATTGTTTTAAGTCACACAATTGTTGCGTTATTCCTGCACTACCGCAATCGAGATCGTCATTTTGCTCAAGGTGCTTTAGAACAAAATTCATCTTCCGAGAGATTCTTAGACCAGGTAAGACAATAACCAGACTGCTGTGTACACAAGGTAAATACCTCCATATTGATTGTGTAGAATGTTATGTATACACACTGAAGGTGTGTCCACTTCAAGGTCATTTCAGTGCACTGATTTATACTGCATACATTTAAAACCCTCATAACAATTGTGCATTGTATATTTGTATGAGAAAAAAAACAGACAAAAAATCCCTAAGACAGTATTCTTTAATTAGTTTGAGGATCAAGTTTAAGTGTGTTTTTGTCTAGAAGAGGGCATAGCCATTCATGTCACTCTTTGGCACACACAGTGAGTAAATTGATGATGCTCTGTGGAATATCAGCAAATATTTTAGTAGGCCTATCAAGTAGCCTAATTAACTAATGACAAAATTGAGAAAACATTATCAATCATTTAGATGAATCTGTATTTTTGTATATATACATATATAAACAAATAGTTTTTAACTCTCAATTGAGCTTTAGGCTTTTTTGGTAACCTATAGTTTGCATCCATCTAGTGTCATTTAAAGTCCACCTGCCTGTAAACTTGACAAATTCTCAACTTATCATATTTATTCTCTAAAATCTCTAAATCAATTTCAGGCAAATTTTACACATTAATTAAGACACCATTGGCTCAAAAGACAAAACTATTCAAATAAAAGGCTATATCTAGAGCAAAATGGAGATAATTAAGAAAAGGAAATTTTAAAAAATGGGCGAGGTCATTCATTCAATATTGATTTATCGAAGATTAGTGATACATACAAATTAAATATTACAATACATAAAGAATATTATCTATAGAAAAAAGTAAGGCAGGTGAAAAATATATGTCAAAGAGAAAGCGGGAAAAAAATGAGAAAAGAAAGCCTCAGAAAAATGCCATGGATACTTTCATGGACATTATCAACATTACGAGTAGCCTTACAATATTAGACAGTGGCGCCACAAACAAATTTGGAACTGATATAGATAAATCTCGTTTTATCTATAAATGATGTTGGTTTAAGCCTACCTAGTAATGTTACATTTAACACATCATCATCACTATAAAACTGTGAAGCTGTATGTACAAGTGCATATCAAACCCAGGGTTGTCCCTAAGAATTGAAATAGCAGGGAACACAATAAAAGTTAAAGGGAGTCTGGGATTCTCCATTAAGAAGAGGTTATATGGGGGATGGTGCATGGTGCCAGAATAGGGAACAAAGTTTTACAGGGGTAGTAAGTCTTTCCTGGAACAGTTGGGTCATGATAAATGAGATTGATATGTACTAAGCACTTTTAGAATACATGTATAACTTGCTAATTTGAATTGTTGCAGCTACCACAGGGTATTTTTTGATAGATAGAATTTCTCACAATTAAGTGCAACGGTGTCAGCACAAAAATTTTCATAATGTGTTCACATGTGTTATTCAATAACCATATATTGATTGTATGTCTCAAAGATACACATATCATATTGTCATTCTGTAACCGTGATACCGGAAGCATCGTGGGAACCAACAGTTTTCTCTCCATGCGGTGTACATGTAACGGAGGGAAAAACCCTTGGGTTCTGACGATGTACTATTAGTTGTTTTTTACTTTTCAATATAATTTTTTATAAATCAAAACAAAATGGTATCTGAAATGTATAAGTGATCGAATAATCAATTATTCAAGTTTTTATTCCAAAATGTTCTATAAATTCCTTTTATGGACACCTTTATTATGTCATTATACAGAGTAATTATGAACAATTTTCTGATATATAATTTATATCCAATTGTGTTGTATGTGATACATAGAGAATAATACATACCCTTTTCCATATCACATCCTGTATCAGCCCGAGACACCAATATCAGCCAGAGGGCCGAAGGCCCGAGGGCTGATATTGGTCGAGGGCTGATACAGGATGTGATGTGGAAAAGGGTATGTATTAATATATTTATTACATAATTAGTAATAAAATACAGCATGCATTAAGTTGAGAAGAAAATAAGTAAATAATCATGCATGGACTTCTTACATGGTCTATTGTCTCATACGATTTGGATTTGCTTCTACTTCTATTTCAATGCAATATTTAAAAATAATCTATTACATGTATTTGTAAATTAAGATTAACCTTATTTTCAAAAAGTTAAAATTAAGGGAATATGAACCCACCAAAATTTGCAGGGCTGATATGGATTTGCAGGGCTGATAACCTATATCAGCCCCGCAAATCAATATCAGCCCTGCAGGGCTGATATGGCTATTGTGACGTCAGCCATATCGCATATGCGAAAAACCTGTATTTATTACTAAGTGTGTAATAAAGAGTTGTATCGAGTCGTAGTCATGATATCGTAATGTGAAAATACCCTCATTACCCTAGCCTAATTTGTTGCTGAAATAAAAGTTTTACTGAAAATATATAGGAAATAAGTGAAAGCAAAACACACAAATAATTTTTTAAGAAAGGCTAATTTTATTTTTAAATCAGTTCTAGATATATGTACAAATATTTACCATGTTTACAATTACAAATTCAACAATTTAAAATTTCTTTTAGCTTAAGGTTGATTTCAAATCAGGAATTTAAGGAAGAAAGATCATTTATCATTTCATACATGTTATATGAAAGAATTAGAGCCAAGGGAGAGGGAGGGGGCGTTAGAAGTTTTCAGAATGTGCCCAATCCCTTTCTAATTATATTACAATAAAATATGTTCAAATAAAATCAACTAGAGCCAAGCTAGATGACTCAGATTACAATGTATATATATATACCGGTATAGTGATAATATTTAGTATATATTTTGGAAACTAAAGTAATACAATGAAACAATGTTTTGCTGCTGGGTATAATAATATGCCAAATTGTGTCACTCAAATCAATGCATTGATAACTATTGCCAAGACAAAATTCTGTGAACAAATAGGTATAAAGTTATAGACGATCTACTTATAGTCTTATTGATCTATGTAAATATTTTGTTTCATGTGGAAATGAGAAAAATCTAATAATCTACACAAATGCAATGGTTGTTAAGTATGCGTCTATACACATAGGCATGTCTTAGTGTTGCAAATTTTTACATAAATTGTGATATGTACAGGAGGTCAAGAAACACCATTAGATAAGTTATTATACCTTCATTTGAGGGTGTTATCAGTAATTTAGGGCATGTCACAACCACAATTAATTTAGATGTCAAATTTTTATCAGATTACCATGATAACTAAGTAATTTAAAATAGTTTTTCAACAACAAAATATAAATACACCTTCTGAATGAAATATGTGTTCGTATATTAAGAACAGTATTCAATCTTAAAAGTCCATTAAACAATACAAAATTGGAGCAGAGCAAACACGGACCTCCATGAAATTAGAGGTTGGATCAGGTGCTATGGAGGAGTAAGTATCCCCTGCCAACCGGTCACACCCGCCATGTGCTCCTTGTCATGATCGGGAAATAACAGAAAATTCTGTCGAGAATTCAGTGTGTTTATAATGGCCTAACAATCATGACAATTACCGTTAGTATGAAAACATCAGTCAGCATTGACTTAGTGATAAAGTTAATGTTATAGCTCACAAAGATATTTAGATGAATTTTCTCTCTGTATTTTTTTCTTTTATAGATTAAATCAAAACTTCTCAATTGTATAATTATCTTGATTGCTGGTTTTATTAATTCACATTATATACATACATAGATAAAAATTCAATACTGCTAATTGTTTGTGAACACACTGTGAATAATGGCCACTCGATCTGTTTGAATGTCAATACTAACTGTTTGACATAAATCAGTGACTACAATGTAAGGCTAATATTTGTATTGAGACATATCAGTGTTGAATTAATCAGAGCCTCTCTATTGTGCGATCTGTAAACAATGGCAACCTTTCATCAATAAATATGTTGACAGTTTAGGTAAACAACAGACTTCATATGCTGATGGAGTTCCTGTGCTATGTATTGTGTGCAGAGCAAAAGCCTCAGAATGTGGTATTCTTCTAGATTCTTGGCTGAAGAACAGGGATAATTCTGCTCATCTTGAAGTGTAATTTAAGTGTTAGGAAAGTTCAGTTTAAACATATGCCATGTCTGTTTTCTGCATCCTCATCAATTAATGCCTTAAAGCATATGCTGCTCATAAAGATGAATAACGGGGGTGATGAATTAGGGTTAATTTGATTGATAAACTGCCTGATCAGCTGTTTAATTTCCCAGCATAAAGCATTCAATTTTTTAAGCATTTATTCTGCTGAGATAACTTTGCCTTTATCTTTTTAAATTTGTCACTTTTATTCAATGTATTCAGCATTTGAAACTATATTCCTCAAGAAAAATCAAACAATTGTTTTTCCCCGCTTTCAGTGTCTTTGTTTGTGAGCTATCATTATTTATGGCTTATTGTATCAAATATAAACCTTCTATCATTTGTCATTCAAAAGTTTCACAGGAAAATAAGGTCAAACATGAGGGTCAAGGTCAAGGTGTCAGAAATCATAGCATGCTCGGAAATATCTTAATTGTCACAGGTAATGCACATGTCAAATATAAAACCCCTTTTACTTCTCAATCAAAAGTTTTGAGGAAAAAATCTTTAAAATATCTTGTATTGCTATTTTTTCAAAAAGCTTTTTTCCCCTGACTACCTGGAAGACAGGCTTCATGAATATGATAATGAATATTTGAAAATAAAACTCAGGTTATAGTCAAGGACCATGGCGGTTTTTTATGCCCCCCTTCGAAGGGAGGGCATATTGCTTTGCTGATGTGTGTCGGTCCATTTAGTTTCCGTTCATTTTCTTCACAACCGTTGCACATACTGAAATGAAATTTAGTATACAGATTTTTCAGCTGAATATCTAGATCAAGTTCTGTTTTGGGTATGATCGCAACATTTTTTTCAGAGTTATGCCCCTTGGAATTAGAAAATTTCCACTTATTTGCCATTTCCGTTTCTTTTCTTTGCAGAGATTGCACATATTGAAATGAAATTAAGTATACAGATTTTTCAGCTGAATGTCTAGGTCAAGTTCTGTTTTGGGTACGATCTCAACATTTTTGTCAGAGTTATGCCCTGTGGACTTAGAAAAAATCCAATTTGGGAGGAGGGGGCATAAGTGTTTTACCAAATTCTTGTTTTTCTTGCATTTATAAACTTCTATGTTTCAGCTTCAGGGTTATCATTTGTATACAGGGCTGTAGGTGTAACCAGTGTTGTCTTTGTACTGGTATAACCAGTGTTGTATTTGTATGGGTATAACCAATGTTGTCTTTGTTTTAGGAGGCCCTCTCCTCCCTGGAAAATGTTACCAGGATCAGAGATCTGTACAGTAAAATCAGAGAGGTCCTTACTACCCTGCTCCATAGAAATGTAAGTATTTTGTGTATAGTACAATCCAAAAGGTCCTAACCACCCTGCTCCATAGAAATGTAAGTATTTATCTGTACAGTACAATCAGACAGGTCCTAACCACCCTGCTCCATAAAAAATGTAAGAATTTATCTGTACAGTACAATCAGACTGGTCCGAACCACCCTGCTCCATAGAAATGTAAGAATTTATAAACAAACATTTTATCTCTTTGACATATTGTCAATAAAATATGTTCAAAACAAACAAACAAACATTTTATCTTGCATATTTTATTTTATAAGCATAGCATACAAGTTTTCTTCCTGATGGTGAGATTTGTGGGTATTTGCTATCAAACAATGATACTGCATAGGCTTAACTCCTTGTTGATGGAAAATGCTGTTGTCAACGAATTATAAAGTTCTTAAAAATTTATTAGATTTGATGTTAATACAGTAAAACAAGGCTAAAGCAAACATGCGTATAATGAATTGACACTTACACTTACAGGGAAACACTCTTCATTCGATCCCCTTAACTTTATCATATATTGCAAACTTGACAGATAATGATATTACAATTTTTACTTATAGGCCTAATGAAGCAAAATCGTCTGTCTATGGCAATTTGTTATAAGCATGATTTACTGTACAGTAGTTGTACGTGCCATGATGGAGCCAAATATTAAAGTAGAAATTACAATATGTATAAATATACATGTATAACGCATACTATACTTAAAAATACTACAGCAAGGCAAAAATGCAGGAAATAAGATATTGGTTGGAGAAAAAACAAAAGTATATGTACATTGAAAACTATAGAATTCACACATTTCCAGTACTTGTGTTAATTGTGTTGTATCTTGGAAAATATACCATATATACTTGCCTATAAGTTGGTCCGTCTATATAAGTCAGTTGTATTTTTTGACGTAATTTTAGTGAGATTTGCCATTGACCTGCTTATAAGTCATTACAATTTTTTGGCAAAATCAGGTGACAATTTCAAGTAAATCCATTGATGTAATTAATATTTTTCAAAATGACACCGATATTTAATCTTAAATCATTGAACAAACTAGAGGTACTGTGAGCAATGAGCTCACTAAATGATACCTCTGCCTCCCATATGGTTAAGTGGCAAAGTCCATGTTTTGCTGTGGCCGGGAAACCCAAAATATTCATCGGATCAAAAAGTAAAATAGGAGGTGCACAATGGCAATATGTAATAAATAATCTGTGAAAGTTTCATTAAATTTCACTCAGTGGTATAAGAGGAGTTGCATGGGGATAAGAGATGGGTGCCCAAAGCATAACAGATAGACTGATGGACATACCAATTACAGTATACCCTCCCACTTTTCAAGCGGGGGGTATAATAAGAAATGCTCACTTAAGATACATTCATACAAGCAAATTTATTAAAATATGTAAATAGTTGTACTTTTTGTATAATCTTAGTCTAAGAATATATAAATTATCATATATATCAAAACATTTTCTTTGATGATCATCGGATATGCATATATACATTTCAGAGTCCAGTAAAATACCAAAATCTTTATGACTTGCCTATAAGTCGGACATAGAGTTTAAGACCAAAATTTAACTCCCAAAAAACTTAACTTACAGGCGAGTATATACGGTATATAGAACAATTTTTTATGAAAGAGCTTTAAAGTACATTATATATATAAATAAAGAGTAACTTAATCTATTGATTTTAACTTCCAGTTAATTTAAAATCATGAAGAACAATACATATATGTCTTAGGAAAGTTAAAAAATAAAATAGACTACTCAAGCTTTAGAGTCTGATGTCGTATCTCTTTGATGATCAGTTTTATTCTTTTGAGGTTACTTGTACTCCCCTAATTATTTTTTTCTTGTAAGCCTTAAATTAAAAGAGAATAAAATCTTGCTTGGTTTATGATAGAAGTAAGATATAATGCAATTTGATGAGCTTTGTTCTAGCAAATCAATACCTTTTTTCATTCATTTCTTTGACACACCAGTTTTCCCATAATTACTGAAGTGTCATTTTTCCCGTAGTAAGCCGGGGAATGAAAAAAAGGCTGTAGCTTGTTTGGTTTTTGATAATGGTAAGCAATAATGTGATTTGATGAGTCTTTTTTTATCAATCAATACCTTGTTTCTAACTCGTGTTTACCCAATTTTCTCTGAAGGAAGCCAAAAAAAAAAATCAATGGAAAGAAATCAGCTTAAAGTCAGCAAGACAACTTCTTATCATCAAAAGCAATGTAATAAAATTGGAATTGATGTATAGAAAAACAGGAGACTTGTTAGCTGTAACTTAATGGACAAGCCTCAAATGAGGGGGGCATTGATTAAGTTAAAATTTCCTTAAATTACCATAGTTTCTTTGGAGCACGTGTAAAACTAATGATGTAGGAGAATATATTTAAGTAAGAAGTAGATAATACAGACTCTTTTTCTATTACAAGAAGTAAATGATAAATTGTAACAAATTCTGCATTAATAGGTTTTAATGAAAATACAAATAAATATTCATCTTCAAATCATATTAAAATTAAAACATATGTAATTTTCTAATATTTAAATGAATTTCTATATTTCAATGATATACATGTACATGCGGAACCTCAAAAGCCACAAATAACCTGATAGCTCATATTTTGTCTGGTTTCATTGATAATTTTCCTTTCATTTGAATTAAATTGTCTTGCTTATCAATAAAACATGTATAAAAATTCACAACAAAATGAATGACATTCCCTTACAAAGAATTAATACACCCTTAAAGTGGGATAAAATTCAAATAAAATATTTAAAACCTATAAAGTGTAGTTTTTAAATGCTGTAAAATCAGCCGGCTGTGGAGTTGTTAATCCCTGTTATGTATTGATATCTCTAGTGTATTGAATTGATACATATTATGCAGTCAACCCTTGTTATCTCCCAACTTGAAGGGACGGAGAAAGTCTTTGAGATACCTGTATCTAAGGGCTGGAGATATTGAGGCAAAATTCCTTAAAGAAATTGTGATTCTGACTCCCGAATCATTTTAACATATCCATGGTAATCTAGATATATAACATTATCCATGTTCAAGATATCATTGTTCAGCTGTAACTGTATGATTTGATGTTTCTCAGAGAACTGAAGATAAATTTGTCATTTTGCATGGTTTTGATACATGTACATGATTAGATGACATGCTTTGAACTATGTACTGAATTTAAAATTTTGATGGTAACAGGTGAATTCCATTGTTTATATCGCTGATGAGAAGTCGGGAGAACTGTATGCTGATAGGGAGAGAAATCATGTCGCACCAAGCCACGGCATCGTCAGGTAGGATCAAGTCTGTGAAGAGTTATTGCTCTTTACTTGCCTTTATTTGGTGTGTGCATTTTGCTGTAAGATGCAATTTGTATTGGAAAAGCTCTTCCAATACAAATACAAATTTAAAGTAATTTATTTAGCACAATAATTTTTTAATATGTACAAAAGAAATTTGCAATGATTAATTTGCACCAGCTTTCAATGATCAATACTCATCATGCATCTTTAGTTTTATAAGATGTATGTTCAATTTATAATTAAGATAGCATTTTCTATTTCATATTCAATCATACAAAATTAATACTGGCCAATATGCTTATTGCATGACAGCATTTCTGTTCTTTGATTTCAGTCTATCTTGTTGCTAGAAATATATTCCAGTCTAATTTAATGGGATTTTTTTTACACTAAAGACCCTATGACCTTATGTTAATTTTTTGGAAAGTAATCAATGCATTAATCATTAACAGCTATGTAGACAGAGCTTGAGAAATGAGGATATATATAGTTAATGAAGATGCAAGCAGTTTAGGTATGATGAGATATGGAATGAAATGGAAAAAGATTGATGCGTTTCTTTTATTTCATTTCATGGAAATGCGGTGGCCTTCGGACTCTTTAGTGTTCATTCTGTTTTTGTATACTTGAACATATTTTTTCTAGAAGATAAACCTTGATATTCAGTTTTTCAATGCAGAGCCAAAAAAAAATCAGATAATAAATGTGAAACATGCATAAAAATAATGCTGCATTCAAAGACATTACAAAAAAACTCCTGAAGAATTTTTCAATCATATTGCAGGGAGACAATAGAGACACAACAGTTTCATGTTCAGAGTACAGATGTAGCTGAGGACCCAGTCATAGCAGTGTTAAAGGCGCAGTGTAGACTCCCATCTGACTGGATTCCTAAAACAGGTAACTCTCTCAGAGGCCCAGTGTAAACTCACAGCTAACTAGATCCATAAAACAGGTATCTAGAGCTATCTCATGGGCCCTGTGTAAACTCCCATCTAACTGGAACTCTAAAACAGGTATCTAGAGCTATCTCACAGGCCCAGTGTAAACTCCCATCTAACAGGAACCCTAAAACAGGTAACTCTCCCACATGCCCTGTGTAAACTCCCAGCTAACTTGATCCCTAAAACAGGTAACGCTCTCACATGCCCTGTGTAAACTCCCAGCTAACTTGATCCCTAAAACAGGTAACTCTCCCACAGACCCAGTGTAAACTCCCAGCTAACCGGAACCCTAAAACAGGTATCTAGAGCTATCTCACAGGCCCGGTGTAAACTCCCAGCTAACCGGAACCCTAAAACATGTATCTAGAACTATCTTACAGGCCCAATGTAAACTTTCAGTGAAATGGAATCCTAAAACATGTTACTCTGTTTAACAGGCAGTGTTAACTCCCATCTAACTGGAACCCTAAAACAGTAAAAAAAAAAAAAAAAATTACAGTCTAGGCCATCATTGAAAAATTGTTTGTTTGCACTCTCCCACCCAACTGCCTAAAATAACCTGACTCAAAACTTTTTTAAACCATTTGAAAATATTTTTTTTCTTTTCATAATTGGTTTTTCTTATCCTGTCATTAGCATGTTCAAATTTAACATGGAAAGAACTTACCTACCAATGAACTTTTTAACCCTTAGTCAGGAAAGTGTAAACAAACATTATTTTAAAGTTTGCCTTAGAAAAGACAAAATTGTCTCTGACCCTTAAAGCTAATAAAGCAATTCTTTATGACTGTTTTGTTGGTAATAAGAGGATTAAAAAGTTACAGACACCAATACCATCGGGCATATTGGATGGGGATTCCTAGATTATATTCCTGTAGGTTATCATTAGCTTATTGTAGAAGTTCATTCTCACAAAGTGAAGTCAAATGATATTAAAAAAAATATTAAACTTTGATTCATTCCATTCAAAAATTATTTTGAATAAATTGAAGTGCAATCGTCAGATAAACTTTTATGGATTATATTTGTCTAAATGTATATATACATATATATATATATATTTGATCCTGCAGTTTTCCATTTGATTTTTGTGGAAAATTTCTGTCAATAAAAAGTCACATCACTATTAAATAAAAGTATGGCTTTAAGTACATGGAGCCCAGGATTATTCCACAATTTAGTGGATCAAGGGAGATCCTTGGAGAAGTGTATTGATCTGTTTGGCAAAGTGAATTTAGCTTTCTGTCTTTATTTCATCTCCCAGTAAGAAGGTTGGGGGTGGTCTTCTAAAGCTGTGAGATACAAACTCTAAAGTGTGATGGATTCTGTTTTGCTGAAATCAATAACGATGGACATAAATAAAGTTTTAATTGATGATAAATTTTACTTTATGTTTAATGAGTGTAAGTTTACAAGTCCTTTAATGTTTTATGACATTTACTTGAATGCCATTTTAGATTTTACTTAAAATATAAGTTGTACAGATGCAATAAGTATGACTAACTTCTTTCAAGCATTCCACAGTAAGATATTACATAGTAAACAGATTCATGATTATTAATCATTGTAGTTCAGATTCATTTTTGACATGATATATTTACTTTGTTATTATCATTATGCATGATGAAAAAAAGTGTTGCAATAAATTGGAGATCTCGCAGAGACCATAATAAAACTGAGCAATATATATTAAACATGTTAAACCAAACATTGGCTAAAATTTAGCAGGCATTCTTCCTGGTGACCCATGAAAGATTAGAGGAATATCTTTCTCCAAAAAATTTAAAAAAAAAAAAAGTAAAGTTAAGATTGAACAAAACATGGAATACATTGCCTTTATGAATAATAAGGTCATAAAGCAAACTTAGCTTGCTATGACTGCATCTGTGAAAAGGTGACACAGTGTTATATTTTCCAATATTCAGTCAATGACCTTTTTATTACATATTTTACTTATACCAATATATTTTTTTTATGCAATTTTTTTTTTTACATATTTGTGAATCTCCCTAAATTTCTGGTCATAAATATCACTAGTAACTGCCAGTCAGACAGATATTTTTAGTGATTTCAAATGTACGTTTTTGATGTTGAGAATAGAGAGATGGGAAAATATAATGAGATGTCACAAACACAAAATGAGATTCTCCAGGCATTTACAGTGGGGACGGATATGGTTCTGTAGAAGTATTCTGTTGACATTCTTTTGAGAAAAACATCCAAATTTGTAATAAAATGAATGATTGACTGCATGTGTTTTACAGCATCGTTCTTTGCCTGTATATTCTGCCTATATTTTGGTCATAAATACCTAAATCCCTGTTTATTTGTGTTGTTAACTGGTGATCCTTAAAAGAGTGGCTTTAACTGGCATTTTTTATAACCATTCATACATTGATGTTAGAGATGAATAGGTTATTTATTATTAATGTGGACAACGTTTCTGTGTTTCAATTTAAGTCCCAATAGAATAAAATAGAAATTTTAGTATTTATTGTACTACATGTACAACTTTTTTTAGTTATCGATGTTAAACAGTTTAAAATAATGACACCCAAATCACTGAGGTGAACCATATTACCTCCCAAAATATAGTGTTTAAAAATGAAACAAAATATGATAACACACATGAACTCCCTGTACAAATATACAATTGCAGTACAACACATATTTGTAATTTTGAAGTACCTATACTTTGAAGCATTTTGAGGTTGTAACAGTATGTCAAGGTCATGCAATAGTGATTCTGAGAAAATCATTTTATTGTGTCTAGTCTTGATTTAGGATTAATATTAAGTTTTTATGACTTTTTAATTTCTTTTTCCGTAGTTTATTGCCTGCCTGTAACAGATGAAGAAAATCAGAAAATATTGGCTCTACTTGTGGTAGGTATTTTCCCCTGGGAAATCCATTCCTGCTAAAGAATAGTCTGACCAATTATTTGTTCTTTACTATAAATCATAACCAAAGATAATCAGGATTCTTTGAAGAGTTCCAGTAAATCTTTCAAATTTGAGAAATAACTTTCCTAAGATTTAAGGATGGAGCAATGTCATCATTTGTAAAGAGACATAATTAAATTCTGTTTCTATGTATTCCAGCAGCTTTCCTATTGCCCCTTTTGGACTGCCTTCTAGCTATTAATAACAAGTTTTATGTGAATTTCTTTTTCAAACCAGTCAAATGAACTCAATATTTACTTTAACAAATAAATTGTTTATCATACCTTGCAGTTAAGTGTGACGTTTTACGTTACGTCACGATCTACTTGACAGCTGCGCTCAAAGTAAATTGTACACGCCTCATAACCGCAAGCTTTACGACTGGCACTTTCTTCTTATCCCTGATTGGTTGCTCGTGCAACAGACAATTTCCATGTCGATGTTGATAATATGAGTTGACCAATCAAGTGAATTGTTTATGCTGGATGCATCTGACGAAAAAGATCGTGACATAACGGAAAACTTCACACTTTACTGCAAACTATGATAAGTAATGGGGCATGCACTATTTACAAGTTATTAGTTAATCTTAAGTGAGCATATAGCTTAATGAGCTCTTTTGATCGCATTGTCTTATTTGAAAGTCTGTCTATCCATCATTTTTATCAAAAACGTTTAACAATATCTTCTTTAAACCCATAAGGGCACACTGATGAACCATAATGCATCATTAAAGGAAGAGAATTTAATTTTATGCAAATGAAAGGTCATACTTCTTCAAGAAATAGTAAAAATTGGGATGGGTGATTAAAAATCTTTTTTCACATGACCCACTATGACAGGAAAGATGAAAATTTAAGATGTAGATCAAAGCTTCCTGGTGTAGGTCAGATGTAAACTTGCTCAAAACATGGAAGCATTTTCAGGTAATGCAGAATCAAGTTTGTTTAAATCATGGTCCATAGGGTAGGATGGGACTACGTGAGTCTAACAATATAAGGGAAAACATTTTGAAATCTTTTTCACAAGAGGGCCTTGATATATGATATAATTACAGTGTATATTAGGGATACAGGTGAGCATTGAGGCCCATTGGCATTTATTTTTATGGTAGCAACACACGTTTCATATTTTATATTGAAGGAGTTTGAGGAATATGGTAAAACAAGAATCTTGACAGAGATGTGGCATGATTTCATTTGATATAATGAAGTGGGTATAGAATTGTCTTATATTTGTTTTCTTTATTTCCGCAGATTGAGGATAGTGTGACTGTAGAAATTAACAAAATTGTTCCACTGAAGCAAAAGGTAAATGACAATAATTTTTATCAAATTCACATGTTTGTAAGATGGTAAAGTTTATGCATTTGCTGAATTAAAATGTACTTTTATTTTATATATTGATATATATTTGCTATAAAATTACATAATTGCCCAGTCAAGTTCAAGTGAATGGAAGTAAGTGTTAAAGTTTTCAAGCATATTAATTTTGACTGCATGATAAACAGAACAAGTTTGATCATGTTGGTACATCATGCATTTCGTGTTCACCCTGAGTCAGATGAACCAGTGCTATTAGTTTCAATTCATCAATTGTGCATTTTGCATTGCCAATAATCATTTCATTGGTAAATCTTCTTTGGAACAGAAGAAACAGTTTCAGCCTGTTTTGGTATATCTGTGAGTAAGGGGGAAAAAAAAGAAACATGAATTTAATGGTCTCTGCCTTCATGGAGCCTGATCAGTTGTAATCTAACTCAAATCTTCTCTCGTGCTCTCTCAAGAATATGGCCTGGGCATATTTAGTATTTGTTATACCCAAATTTCTTAATTTCCATCCATCAGTCCATCCATCACACTTTGCATTCAGCTAAGTTGAAAAAAATGTTCAAAATATTTGTAAATAAAAATTTATACAAATGTACCCTGATACAATTAACTGTAAGTGAGAGCTATTTAGGTCTGTCTATGAAAAAAAAAAATATTCCTACTTCATCATATTTAAATATGATCTCTGATAAAAAAAAAAGTACATTTCTTTTCATGTTGCAATATAAATGTACTTTGGATGCAGCATTCATGTCCTATGGTTATATTTCAATGTTTTTTGTAGAGTATCTGCCATTTTCTGTGTCTAACTGAGTTGAAATTAACATTTTCCATCGGGAAAACACACACCTTACTGCTTATGAAATACTGACATATAGATTTTATACATAACATATTGTTAATACATTATTTTATGTGATAATGTCAGTTTAAAAAATTGAAGTTTATAAATATATTGTACAACAAACTGTAGTACATATGTATTCTTATTTCCTAAGACCCTGAGTATATTTAAGATAATTGTATATGTAATTTGAATTCCTAATCAAAAAGACTTTGTGTATAATGAGTTAATTGAAGTTATTGCACATGTGACATCTTCAGAAAACCCAAATACCTGTGTAGGTACAATGAAACATGCAGGCTTAAGTAATATCATACCAAACCAAAAACAAGAACACATTGATGTTACCATCAATTGTCGTCTGGGAAATGAATAAACAATGGAAATGAGTCTTGATCATCAAATCGCTTCGATATGTGTGAAAAAGACATGCGTCTAAATGATGGAGACGATCATGTTGGATTTCATCTTAATTAGATATAATTTCATACAATCATTGTGCTTGATAAAAGTAATAAGATAATTTATAAGAAAAAAATCTTGATTTGATTTAAGAATTGTTTGTTAAAGTAATACAAAGCCAAAAACAAATATTTTTAAATGCTTTTTATGTGACTGGATTTTCTCGGAAATTCCCCAATAAGCATTAATGAGTCTGAAATTCTCAATTCAGATGCCCCCCCCCCCCCCCCCCCCCC
>PRKT01000009.1:1521853-1533824 GCA_003671525.1 Saccostrea glomerata
CTGAACGGTGTTGCCGTGGTTACTAAAAATAGAAATATCTGTAAAATTGTTTCAAAATGCTACTCCTCCTACAGTTTTGGTCTGATTTCAATATAACTTGGCACACAAGTAGACTACACTAAGAACATAAAGAGACTTTATCAACGATCACAAGCAAAATCGTCTTTCTATTGCAATTTGTTATAAGCATGATTTACTGTACAGTAGTTGTACGTGCCATGATGGAGCCAAATATTAAAGTAGAAATTAAAATATGTATAAATATACATGTATAAAGCATACTATACTTAAAAATACTACAGCAAGGCAAAAATGCAGGAAATAAGATATTGGTTGGAGAAAAAACAAAAGTGTATGTACATTGAAAACTATAGAATTCACACATCTCCAGTACTTGTGTTAATTGTGTTGTATCTTGGAAAATATACCGTATATATACTTGCCTATAAGTTGGTCCGCCTATAAGTCAGTTGTATTTTTTGACGTAATTTTAGTGAGATTTGCCATTGACCCACTTATAAGTCGTTACAATTTTTTGGCAAAATCAGGTGACGATTTCAAGTAAATCCATTGATGTAATTAATATTTTTCAAAATGACACCGATATTTAATCTTAAATCATTGAACAAACTAGAGGTACTGTGAGCAATGAGCTCACTAAAATTAAATGATACCTCTGCCTCCCATATGGTTAAGTGGCTAAGTCCATGTTTTGCTGTGGCCGGGAAACCCAAAATATTCATCGGATCAAAAAGTAAAATAGGAGGTGCACAATGGCAATATGTAATAAAGAATCTGTGAAAGTTTCATTAAATTTCACTCAGTGGTATAAGAGGAGTTGCATGGGGATAAGAGATGGGTGCCCAAAGCATAACAGATAGACTGATGGACATACCAATTACAGTATACCCTCCCACTTTTCAAGCGGGGGGTATAATAAGAAATGCTCACTTAAGATACATTCATACAAGCAAATTTATTAAAATATGTAAATAGTTGTACTTTTTGTATAATCTTAGTCTAAGAATATATAAATTATCATATATATCAAAACATTTTCTTTGATGATCATCGGATATGCATATATACATTTCAGAGTCCAGTAAAATACCAAAATCTTTATGACTTGCCTATAAGTCGGACATAGAGTTTAAGACCAAAATTTAACTCCCAAAAAACTTAACTTACAGGCGAGTATATACGGTATATAGAACAATTTTTTATGAAAGAGCTTTAAAGTACATTATATATATAAATAAAGAGTAACTTAATCTATTGATTTTAACTTCCAGTTAATTTAAAATCATGAAGAACAATACATATATGTCTTAGGAAAGTTAAAAAATAAAATAGACTACTCAAGCTTTAGAGTCTGATGTCGTATCTCTTTGATGATCAGTTTTATTCTTTTGAGGTTACTTGTACTCCCCTAATTATTTTTTTCTTGTAAGCCTTAAATTAAAAGAGAATAAAATCTTGCTTGGTTTATGATAGAAGTAAGATATAATGCAATTTGATGAGCTTTGTTCTAGCAAATCAATACCTTTTTTCATTCATTTCTTTGACACACCAGTTTTCCCATAATTACTGAAGTGTCATTTTTCCCGTAGTAAGCCGGGGAATGAAAAAAAGGCTGTAGCTTGTTTGGTTTTTGATAATGGTAAGCAATAATGTGATTTGATGAGTCTTTTTTTATCAATCAATACCTTGTTTCTAACTCGTGTTTACCCAATTTTCTCTGAAGGAAGCCAAAAAAAAAAATCAATGGAAAGAAATCAGCTTAAAGTCAGCAAGACAACTTCTTATCATCAAAAGCAATGTAATAAAATTGGAATTGATGTATAGAAAAACAGGAGACTTGTTAGCTGTAACTTAATGGACAAACCTCAAATGAGGGGGGCATTGATTAAGTTAAAATTTCCTTAAATTACCATAGTTTCTTTGGAGCATGTGTAAAACTAATGATGTAGGAGAATATATTTAAGTAAGAAGTAGATAATACAGACTCTTTTTCTATTACAAGAAGTAAATGTTAAATTGTAACAAATTCTGCATTAATAGGTTTTAATGAAAATACAAATAAATATTTATCTTCAAATCATATTAAGATTAAAACATATGTAATTTTCTAACAGATATTCCTCTAATCTTTCATGGGTCACCAGGAAGAATGCCTGCTAAATTTTAGCCAATGTTTGGTTTAACATGTTTAATATATATTGCTCAGTTTTATTATGGTCTCTGCGAGATCTCCAATTTATTGCAACACTTTTTTTCATCATGCATAATGATAATAACAAAGTAAATATATCATGTCAAAAATGAATCTGAACTACAATGATTAATAATCATGAATCTGTTTACTATGTAATATCTTACTGTGGAATGCTTGAAAGAAGTTAGTCATACTTATTGCATCTGTACAACTTATATTTTAAGTAAAATCTAAAATGGCATTCAAGTAAATGTCATAAAACATTAAAGGACTTGTAAACTTACACTCATTAAACATAAAGTAAAATTTATCATCAATTAAAACTTTATTTATGTCCATCGTTATTGATTTCAGCAAAACAGAATCCATCACACTTTAGAGTTTGTATCTCACAGCTTTAGAAGACCACCCCCAACCTTCTTACTGGGAGATGAAATAAAGACAGAAAGCTAAATTCACTTTGCCAAACAGATCAATACACTTCTCCAAGGATCTCCCTTGATCCACTAAATTGTGGAATAATCCTGGGCTCCATGTACTTAAAGCCATACTTTTATTTAATAGTGATGTGACTTTTTATTGACAGAAATTTTCCACAAAAATCAAATGGAAAACTGCAGGATCAAATATATATATATATATGTATATATACATTTAGACAAATATAATCCATAAAAGTTTATCTGACGATTGCACTTCAATTTATTCAAAATAATTTTTGAATGGAATGAATCAAAGTTTAATATTTTTTTTAATATCATTTGACTTCACTTTGTGAGAATGAACTTCTACAATAAGCTAATGATAACCTACAGGAATATAATCTAGGAATCCCAATCCAATATGCCCGATGGTATTGGTGTCTGTAACTTTTTAATCCTCTTATTACCAACAAAACAGTCATAAAGAATTGCTTTATTAGCTTTAAGGGTCAGAGACAATTTTGTCTTTTCTAAGGCAAACTTTAAAATAATGTTTGTTTACACTTTCCTGACTAAGGGTTAAAAAGTTCATTGGTAGGTAAGTTCTTTCCATGTTAAATTTGAACATGCTAATGACAGGATAAGAAAAACCAATTATGAAAAGAAAAAAAATATTTTCAAATGGTTTAAAAAAATTTTGAGTCAGGTTATTTTAGGCAGTTGGGTGGGAGAGTGCAAACAAACAATTTTTCAATGATGGCCTAGACTGTAATTTGTTTTTTTTTTTTTACTGTTTTAGGGTTCCAGTTAGATGGGAGTTAACACTGCCTGTTAAACAGAGTAACATGTTTTAGGATTCCATTTCACGGGACGGATATGGTTCTGTAGAAGTATTCTGTTGACATTCTTTTGAGAAAAACATCCAAATTTGTAATAAAATGAATGATTGACTGCATGTGTTTTACAGCATCGTTCTTTGCCTGTATATTCTGCCTATATTTTGGTCATAAATACCTAAATCCCTGTTTATTTGTGTTGTTAACTGGTGATCCTTAAAAGAGTGGCTTTAACTGGCATTTTTTATAACCATTCATACATTGATGTTAGAGATGAATAGGTTATTTATTATTAATGTGGACAACGTTTCTGTGTTTCAATTTAAGTCCCAATAGAATAAAATAGAAATTTTAGTATTTATTGTACTACATGTACAACTTTTTTTAGTTATCGATGTTAAACAGTTTAAAATAATGACACCCAAATCACTGAGGTGAACCATATTACCTCCCAAAATATAGTGTTTAAAAATGAAACAAAATATGATAACACACATGAACTCCCTGTACAAATATACAATTGCAGTACAACACATATTTGTAATTTTGAAGTACCTATACTTTGAAGCATTTTGAGGTTGTAACAGTATGTCAAGGTCATGCAATAGTGATTCTGAGAAAATCATTTTATTGTGTCTAGTCTTGATTTAGGATTAATATTAAGTTTTTATGACTTTTTAATTTCTTTTTCCGTAGTTTATTGCCTGCCTGTAACAGATGAAGAAAATCAGAAAATATTGGCTCTAATTGTGGTAGGTATTTTCCCCTGGGAAATCCATTCCTGCTAAAGAATAGTCTGACCAATTATTTGTTCTTTACTATAAATCATAACCAAAGATAATCAGGATTCTTTGAAGAGTTCCAGTAAATCTTTCAAATTTGAGAAATAACTTTCCTAAGATTTAAGGATGGAGCAATGTCATCATTTGTAAAGAGACATAATTAAATTCTGTTTCTATGTATTCCAGCAGCTTTCCTATTGCATTGATATGAATCTAATTAAAAAAAGACAAAAAAGAATTATTTTTCCCCCTTTTGGACTGCCTTCTAGCTATTAATAACAAGTTTTATGTGAATTTCTTTTTCAAACCAGTCAAATGAACTCAATATTTACTTTAACAAATAAATTGTTTATCATACCTTGCAGTTAAGTGTGAAGTTTTACGTTACGTCACGATCTACTTGACAGCTGCGCTCAAAGTAAATTGTACACGCCTCATAACCGCAAGCTTTACGACTGGCACTTTCTTCTTATCCCTGATTGGTTGCTCATGCAACAGACAATTTCCATGTCGATGTTGATAATATGAGTTGACCAATCAAGTGAATTGTTTACGCTGGATGCATCTGACGAAAAAGATCGTGACATAACGGAAAACTTCACACTTTACTGCAAACTATGATAAGTAATGGGGCATGCACTATTTACAAGTTATTAGTTAATCTTAAGTGAGAATATAGCTTAATGAGCTCTTTTGATCGCATTGTCTTATTTGAAAGTCTGTCTATCCATCATTTTTATCAAAAACGTTTAACAATATCTTCTTTAAACCCATAAGGGCACACTGATGAACCATAATGCATCATTAAAGGTAGAGAATTTAATTTTATGCAAATGAAAGGTCATACTTCTTCAAGAAATAGTAAAAATTGGGATGGGTGATTAAAAATCTTTTTTCACATGACCCACTATGACAGGAAAGATGAAAATTTAAGATGTAGATCAAAGCTTCCTGGTGTAGGTCAGATGTAAACTTGCTCAAAACATGGAAGCATTTTTAGGTAATGCAGAATCAAGTTTGTTTAAATCATGGTCCATAGGGTAGGATGGGACTACGTGAGTCTAACAATATAAGGGAAAACATTTTGAAATCTTTTTCACAAGAGGGCCTTGATATATGATATAATTACAGTGTATATTAGGGATACAGGTGAGCATTGAGGCCCATTGGCATTTATTTTTATGGTAGCAACACAATTTTCATATTTTATATTGAAGGAGTTTGAGGAATATGGTAAAACAAGAATCTTGACAGAGATGTGGCATGATTTCATTTGATATAATGAAGTGGGTATAGAATTGTCTTATATTTGTTTTCTTTATTTCCGCAGGTTGAGGATAGTGTGACTGTAGAAATTAACAAAATTGTTCCACTGAAGCAAAAGGTAAATGACAATAATTTTTATCAAATTCACATGTTTGTAAGATGGTAAAGTTTATGCATTTGCTGATTTCTGAATTAAAATGTACTTTTATTTTATTATTGATATATATTTGCTATAAAATTACATAATTGCCCAGTCAAGTTCAAGTGAATGGAAGTAAGTGTTAAAGTTTTCAAGCATATTCATTTTGACTGCATGATAAACAGAACAAGTTTGATCATGTTGGTACATCATGCATTTCGTGTTCACCCTGAGTCAGATGAACCAGTGCTATTAGTTTCAATTCATCAATTGTGCATTTTGCATTGCCAATAATCATTTCATTGGTAAATCTTCTTTGGAACAGAAGAAACAGTTTCAGCCTGTTTTGGTATATCTGTGAGTAAGGGGAAAAAAAAAGAAACATGAATTTAATGGTCTCTGCCTTCATGGAGCCTGATCAGTTGTAATCTAACTCAAATCTTCTCTCGTGCTCTCTCAAGAATATGGCCTGGGCATATTTAGTATTTGTTATACCCAAATTTCTAAATTTCCATCCATCAGTCCATCCATCACACTTTGCATTCAGCTAAGTTGAAAAAAATGTTCAAAATATTTGTAAATAAAAATTTATACAAATGTACCCTGATACAATTAACTGTAAGTGAGAGCTATTTAGGTCTGTCTATGAAAAAAAAAATTATTCCTACTTCATCATATTTAAATATGATCTCTGATAAAAAAAAAAGTACATTTCTTTTCATGTTGCAATATAAATGTACTTTGGATGCAGCATTCATGTCCTATGGTTATATTTCAATGTTTTTTGTAGAGTATCTGCCATTTTCTGTGTCTAACTGAGTTGAAATTAACATTTTCCATCGGGAAAACACACACCTTACTGCTTATGAAATACTGACATATAGATTTTATACATAACATATTGTTAATACATTATTTTATGTGATAATGTCAGTTTAAAAAATTGAAGTTTATAAATATATTGTACAACAAACTGTAGTACATATGTATTCTTATTTCCTAAGACCCTGAGTATAATTAAGATAATTGTATATGTAATTTGAATTCCTAATCAAAAAGACTTTGTGTATAATGAGTTAATTGAAGTTATTGCACATGTGACATCTTCAGAAAACCCAAATACCTGTGTAGGTACAATGAAACATGCAGGCTTAAGTAATATCATACCAAACCAAAAACAAGAACACATTGATGTTACCATCAATTGTCGTCTGGGAAATGAATAAACAATGGAAATGAGTCTTGATCATCAAATCGCTTCGATATGTGTGAAAAAGACATGCGTCTAAATGATGGAGACGATAGTCGAGAATATTTTGAAAACTTATAGTCGAATGAAAATTGAACAAAAATGATACCCTTTTTAAACTTTATCAATTCCTCAAGTAAATGTTGGCTGCATAAAATATAAATTGAAACTAGACTCATGCATCACCTATTTTCAAAAATGTATTTCACTTTAATAAAACATGAACTGTGTAGAGTATGTTTTTATGCCATAAGTCAAATTCGATGTTCTGAAAAAAGGGACCTGTAGTTTTTTCAATAGTTAATGATAAGCAACTTTATACATTAAATATAAAAAACATTATATATTTTTACAAATTCACTTCATGGAAGTAAATATATTATGTATCTCTTAATTTAAAAAGGGAAAGACAAATCTAATTAAAAATCTTTTTAATGTTTAGAAAACCTTTGATTTTGAATAACTTCTCCCACGTCAATCCCCATACACCAACTTAAACTTATATGTATATAGCAGCCTGGTCTGATGCAGTTAATATTTTTGTTTTAATTAAGTGTTGAAACTATTTGAATAAAAAAAAAACACACATACTGGCTGAATCATTCTTTTTATTTTAAAATATTTTCATCATTAATTTAGATTTTAATGTAGATGCAAGAAAATTTCTAACATTCAATATTCTGAATAGAAATAAACAAAAGACTGAAATTTCT
This sequence comes from Saccostrea glomerata, assembly GCA_003671525.1. Lineage (NCBI taxonomy): Eukaryota > Metazoa > Mollusca > Bivalvia > Ostreida > Ostreidae > Saccostrea > Saccostrea glomerata. Next base: position 1,529,476 of record PRKT01000009.1, read on the forward strand.
AGCACCGACTAGCCTACCAATGTGTGCTTTTGTTAACACAGAGAAAAAACATGAAAAATGTCATGTTTTAGAAATAGTGTATGTCAAAGTGTTTACCACATTCAATGTAAACACGAGGTTCACATCATTGTCAGTTTTCCTTAAGCTGTCCTGATCCCACATCAGGGGACTTAATGGCACTGTCACCCTGATCTATTGATTGTAAGAATTATACCTAGGCAGATAAAATGGGAGGAAATTTCAATCAAATCCTATTGTTACCTTCTAATAGTAGGTAATGAAGGCAGAGCCATTAAATCTTCATGTGTGTGGCTATTAGCTGAGAGAGAGAAGAAAGTCAATACCTGGAATAAATCATTCATGTTAAGCTGATGACGTGAAACTTTGAAACATCAGAACCAACTTTATTTCATTGCAATTAAATCAATCTCCCTCTTGGACAGGCTGGCATTGGACTGGACCACTGAAACGGGAGTCTGAAACCGCTCCATCAACTCCATCATCTTGTAATCAATAACAAATTAGTTTTTATATTTGAATGGTCTACTAAGAGAAGTGCAAGAGTTGTACAACATAGGCCTTACCATTGCCTAACTGCAGTAGAACATCTGGGAAATTCCTGTAATCATAGGAGTCCGCTCCCTTGTGGCTCTGTACATAATGAGCAACTGATGTGTAAAGTCCATGGCAAGTGAATTTGAGGAGTTCTGATGGGGCATTGATCTGGTTAATTGTTAAGTGTGCATGTTGTCTTCTAGACGTGGACTGAGATGACAGCTGTATAGCTGTATCAATATTTGGATGGTGTATTGAAGATATAGGATGTCATCTAGCCCACATTTTATATTATGGATTTTATAGCAAATGCACTGCCCTAAATTTGTGTCAAGTGAAAAGTTTTGCTTCTGATGATGCATTCTTGTTTCTCCCAGATCGTGGGATGCTATAGGAGACTCTGTAAATGTCACAGGGACAGCTCGTCGAATTATGCTCCCTCCAGTATGCCCAACTCTACATCAGCCGTCGGTGGCAGCGCTGACAAGGATGCCATACTACGACTTTGTGGTAAGGTCAATTCTGTAGATCTTCATGCTTGGTTTACTTCTGTAATAATATTATCCGTAGGAGACAACATATATTCCCTAATCTGTCCTAGGTTCCCAGCCATTGATCTGCCTGTCTGTAATGGATATTTATAATTGATTAATTCCTAAGTAATGTCTTTATTTAACAGTTGAGCTGTGTTTTGAGATATCTCTTAAGAACTTTTATATCTTTGTGCATTGCTGATTTCGTTCTATATAAACATGAGACTGCCCTATTGTCCATCGTAAAGTTTGTGTTTGCCAGTCCATGCATATTAAGACCAGATATGTATCTAGAATCACAGTTTGAGATGAGGCTAAAGATTTGTTTCCAGTGTGCTATTGATCCTAAATGCACAACATTTGGTGACTTTCAGACAATTGTGATGAAAAGAAACTTGTTATTGATTTTCTACAATAGTTTAGACTTTAAGATTGTAAACTTGATTTATTATTTAAAACAGCTGATCTAAGAGAGTTGCCAAGAAAACAGGCAATTACCTGGTATGCATTAATGAGATTCAGTCAATACTGCATAATAATCAATTATGTGATGTAGCAAATTTATAAATAATTTGTCACATAATCAACTTACATCAGATGATGACACTGTAAGTGTTATCTATAATATAGTCATTTATATAAAGTTAGTCTTACCTGTTCTGCTAACATTGTAATGTCATTGGTCTTGTGACAATAGATACCTAAAACAAGAGGTTTTTCCTTTAATTTTTTTACGCTTGTGACGTAAATCTACAATTTCTGTGCAAATTTATTAAATGATTCAAAATGAGTTGTCCAGGTATATGATAAATGATACAAACTATGAATTTTGATGTCATCCAATTCATCATTATATATATAGTGAAAATAAAATATTAATGGCATGATTGAGGCTTTGCATATCTGTTAAACATTAAAATGTGGAATGAGAATAGTTTACTAATGCCTGAATGGTTCATATACAAAGGTCAAATGGGCACTATCAAAAGTTGGCATATTTATATACTATAAACTGTGATAAACTCTGTTAGAGAATTAATTAAAAGAATGTGGTAGAGTGATCCACATGAAGCCCAGTTTATTTAGTGTCCGGAAATGAAAAACTCCATTGCTGAGACACTGTGAAAATGTAGGGCTCAATATTATCCTACATAATGACTCTTCAATGGTTATGTCACTGTGGTGCTTTAGTGAAAAAATAGATTGAAATTGCATTGCTGTGTGCTTATACTCTGTAATGATTTATAGTTCTCATTAAGTCACCTTTCTTTGAAGAGATTCCATTAATGAACTCATCTGACAGTTATAGCGATACAGTATTTAAATTATTTCTGTATGAACATAGTTAATATTGCATATAAAACTTCTGTATTGTCAATCAAATTGTTAATTATCTAAAGTAACAAGATGTATGATGTAAAAGTTATTTAATCCAAATTTGGTATACAGATTTATCAAAGGAATATATAGGTCAAGATTTGTTTTGGGTATGATCGAACCATTTTGGACAGAGTTATGCCCCCTTGGACTTGAAAAAAATTCCAATTATTTGCAGTTTCTGTTCATTTTCTTTGCAGATCGAGGTTGTACATATTGAAATGAAATTTAGTGTAGAGATTTATCATAAAAATATCAAAGTCAAGCTCTGTTCTGGGTACAAATGAGCCATTTTTTGACAGAGATTATGTCCTTTAGACTTTGAAAAAAATTCCAATTATTTGGGAGAGCGTGCATTAAGTGTTTCACAAACATTTCTTGTTTTTTCAGTACTTTGGGGTTGGGGACCTCAAAATTCCCATGCTGACAAATTGTCATACAGTACTAGGTATTCAATTTGTCAGCATGGCTAGGTACTGACTGTATTACGAGTGATGATGTCCAAAAATTTGAATTTAATGCTTAAAAGTAAAAAGAACTGAACTTCATGGAGTAATGAAATCAATAAAAAATTAATTAAGTAGACTCAACCCAACATTTTAAAAGTGGGATACAGTAAAACTTGTTTAGTACGAACAGGGATATTGCGAAATTTCGGATAGAGCAAAGTTTTATCCCCAACTATATTAATTTTACGAATTCCCTTCACTGATATAACAAATACCGGATATACATGATTGTAGTGAAATAATTTCACAGGTCCAAGTGACTTCATTATAACCGAGTTTTACTGTAGCTCTAATATCAATAATATCCCTTGAATTTCAATTTATCCAAAGACTGTATGTACTGGATATGTATTGCCTGTTCAGGTCATATCAGTAAATACATGTATGTATTTCTGGAAAGCAGATACCTAAATCAAATTTTACCCGTGAACACAATTGAAGATGTATACTGTGGCAAGTATACAATCTTTGTTCAAGATTGGATGTCAATGCTCCTTTAATAAATTATTGGAAACTGCATATTCATTACATGTATTTTATTTATCACAATACCTTTAAAAATGAGAATATACTCAGAAGAATCCAATTAAATGTTCAAATGAGCCAGAATTGTTTTTCACAATCTTTTTATATATGTTTCAGTTGGAGGAGCAGACCAATGCAGAATGTGCATTTTTACTGCTGGTTGTGCCAGAAACACAGGAGTTATTTTGTCAAGTAAGTCTCAGTATAAGTCCTCCAGGGGTGAGGCACTGCAGAACCTTCCTATTGGAATACCCAGTAAAACTTAGTACGAACATGGATAGTGCGAATTCACGGATATAGCTAAGTTACATTGTGTCCCCAAGTACAAAAAATTAATGAATTCCTTGTACAGATATAAAGAATTCCGAATATAGCTAAGTAATTTTACAGGTACCAGTGACTTCATTATAATCGAGTTTTACTGTAACATTACAATGAGGAGCTAAGATTTAACTTGTTCGTAATTAGACCTATAGGTGGCATTTATCTGAAATTCAAAAATGAAAGAAAAAAAAAACAACTAATGGCAAAAAAAAAACCCACTTTAGCTGTGCTTAGTGCTATATAAGCAGTACACAGCTTGAGTAGGGCATCATATTGGTGAGTTTGTTTTTTGAAGTGGGCCATGCATTTACTTCACTTAGCATGCTTAGATGAATATTTTGTACATTTGTAGTATTAAGTTAAAAGCAAAGAAGCCTAGAATGGCATAGTGCCATGCCCTTCATATGATGCACCAAAAACAAAGCAATAGAGTTTTGGTCACATCAGAGACTAAAGAAACAAATTACGATTTATCTTAAATTTAACAATACAATTCTAAGGAGCCCATGCACTATACATCCCCCCT
>PRKT01000009.1:1534905-1640606 GCA_003671525.1 Saccostrea glomerata
AGATCTTGCTGTTTACTAGATAGGCAGTCTAGTAGAACTTGTAAATCTCAGACTTGTAGTAGAAGTGATTCTCTGTTGTAAAGAGGAGTAGTGTTGTGTGTTAGTTTCCTGTGTCTGGGGTTAAGCAGATCTTGCTGTTTACTAGATAGGCAGTCTAGTAGAACTTGTAAATCTCAGACTTTTTCTGTTGTAAAGAGGAGGAGTGTTGTGTGTTAGTTTCCTGTGTGTGGGTTAAGATCTTGCTGTTTACTAGATAGGCAGTCTAGTAGAACTTGTAAATCTCATCACTCATGCTCATCTAAAATTCTGGCTGAAGACAAATCATCTTCTGATGATCAATTGATGTTTTTTAGGTTCAAACGGGGGAATCAATATCGTACCAAGTGTTTGTCTTACAGATAGCTGTGATGTTCCAAGTCTTGGTTCATGTCTTAGTGTAGGTCTGTCATAAATTCCATTTGTGGTGGGTAGAATAGGGAATTAAAAAAATGATGAGGCATGGAAACTTTTTAATGAAGTGAACTATATGATTTTGAGCATCACTGCTTTCATTAAGATCTAGGGACAATCTGACTCTGATTCAATACATTGTTATCATTAATGTTGTGATCAGAAATTAGTATATTTTATGTCATGTTGTTTTGTATTGATATATAACATTTGTGGCCATACGCCATAAAAACGTCATATTAAAAGGGGTTGGCATGGCCACATTGGATGGCTGCTTAAAAGATGAAACATCAATAGTTGACTGGTCACTACCATTTACATTCTTATTTGACAAGTCATTCTTAAAAGTTTGTCTCTTTGTTGCTTTATAGCAAAGACTGATTTTTGAAATGCATTTTCCATTTATAGTGAATGCATCATGAGATATACATTAACAATAACCCCCCTTTTTCAGACATCTAATTTTTTTAAGAAGTAAAATTAGTGTTGAAGAAATTCTCCCCTTCAAAAGATTTTTCTTCTGAATACTAGATTCACAAGGAGAGAGTTTTCCCCAGCAGTCCATTTTTTATGAAACTCTCATTCATGATTGATTGTGCAATCATCTTCTACTTTTTGCCTTTCCCACACAAGTGTACTGTGCATTAGCAGTTGTCAATAACACAAGAAGGGAAAAATCTTACATTTTTTATCACCGATGACAATGCAGGTTTCTCTGTACCCCCTAAACATAAAAAATTAATCCCCAACAAAAATTAGGGAGTTCACAGCATCATGAGACATAACTATAACATCTCAGTTATACATGTGCATTCAATGAGCAATGCAATATAATGCCCTGTTCACATGACAAGTTTAATTCGTAGTAAATTAATGCGAAATAAACTAATGCAATTTAAATTGCGTTCACACGACAGCTAATATGAAGTAAACTAATGCAAATTAAAATTTTACTTCTACAGCCAGGCGTCAGTAAAGCTATTGTGATGTCATTTGAATATCACGTCACCTTATGCAGAAGCAATTGCATTTGACACAGTGTCACATTTTAGTGATTAACACAATTTTCCTTAGTTTTTCTCTCAAAAATAGCACAAGTACTTAAAGCTGACCACCTACATTTGGCATTTGACTTAATTTTGCCACTACGAATGCATCAAAATTTAATTCGAATTAGCTTCGTTTAGCCTTCACATGGAGCTAATGCAAAGTAATGCAATGCACAGTAAATTAATTCGAATTAAACTAATTCGCATTACATTTTACGTGTGAACACTAAGTGAAGCTAATTCGCAGTAACTTTACGATTAACTCGAATTAGACTCTCTGTGTGAACAGGGCATAAGATATTTTTTTTTAAATTCATATAGAAGTTTTTTGATGAATTCTTCTGGCAAATATGGCAGTTTTATGATTATACGTTTAATTCACGGTTGTCACTTTGTGAAATTTCAAGTCCCCATCAAATTGGAATCTAGAGTTACTTGCAACAGACATCTCCTGAGTTTGTAGTAGCCTTTGTTAATGTTGCCTTGGAATATTGATTTGGAGTGGGAAATGGTTTGGAAGCAACATCTTTTTTTTGTCCATTGTCCATCAATTTTTAGTGTAAAACAAGATCAAATATGTGTATGCCAGATATAATTGAAGTAGGATCTTGAATGTTTTTATGGAGACATATTTCATGCTTGTGAGAGCTGTTTGGTGTAGGAAGCTAGTCTTGGAGTCTTTGTCTCAGAAGTAAATGGCAAATGTCAAGTTGGCTTCAATGATATTTGGATAAAAGCAAAAATCATGACAACTTCCAAAGCTATCAGGAAAAATGATTATAAAATTACTGTGTATTTGTTTTGTGATTAGGGAAAACACTAAAAGCTCTCTAGTGTCTGATGTTGGTTAGGGATGCTTATAGATGATAAAGGACAATGCTTGTGGATCCAGCTGTATTTTCTTAAATGGGAATTGCTTTCAAGAATTAAATTACATTAATTTGTTAGAAATATCAGGTCTTTTTGTGACCTTATGTTCAAAGAACTAAATAAATGTTCTGTATGCAGGGTTATTTTGCCCCATGTTATTTTTCACTTTGTCACACTTGCAAACAGTTTTGGCCCAAATTCAAATTTGTCTACACACAGTTGTGTTCATAGAGAGGTAAAGCTGTCTCCAAGAAATTTGCCTCAATTTAAATTTTGTCAAGTGACCATGGTTATTAATGAGGCCGAGTCTACCGTAATTTGGGTGCGTATGGCTTTGTGCAGCTTTTCAATTTCATGCAGTCATTTATGCAACAGTACACCTTTGCCAAATATTTACAAAATTAACATTATCTGTAAGCCCTACTGGTCTAAAATATGATTTTACGACAATAATTTTAAAAACTGCTGAAATGGCTATAACAACATAATTATTTTCGGAATTTGTAAGCAATGCATGACGCTGAAGCATGGCGCTTGACTCGCTAACACTTGTACGTTCAAGACGTCCATGGATATTATACTAAAAACTGATTACAGAACATCTTAAGAAACATACTATCAATCTAAACATTACTATTTTATTGAAAAAAAAATCATATGCGCCGATAATTCATCTGCACTGATACGTATTTATACCGTAATATGGCAATTTTAGAGGTATTGGCTTTGAAAAATAAACTTAGTAGATAATTCCTAGACTAAGCTATATGGTTAACTTTTTTGAAATTTCACAGTTTGGTGACTTTTTACAAAACTTTCATCTACTTGAATGAAAAAGAAATCTCTAGGGCAGAAATACAAAAAATACAAAAAAAATGTGATATTTTGGTGCTTTTTCAACGAAGTCCCATAGGGTCCATTAGTAAAATTTGACAACTTTTGAGATGGCCCCCTAAGAAATCAGGATGGTGAACATTCGATTTTTTAATCTTAAAACAATAAATATAACAGTAAAAATTAATTAAAAATAATTAGACTCGGCCTCGTTAATTTACTGTCAGTCATGTTAAGAAACAATCACAGTCTTATCTACACCATGAAAAGAGGGCAGAAATTGCTTTGGTCAAGTTAAACATGCTAAATGAAACAAAAGAATGTAATTTGAACATTTTTCTATAAAATAAAAGATGTTGCTGAATCATTTTGAAAATTGAAATCTTAACAATCATTGCATGCCAGATAAATCTGGACATAGTTGAATTCGGTCAATATGCTGTAAGGTTCCGTGACTATCAATAAATCAAATCCTTCACAAAAAAGGTGTGATTACCCTGGTAGACATTTTTCTAAATTCTAAAAAGTTTTAGTTATTTAACAGCAGTGAGAAGTACAGGAAATTTAGAATTTTTACATAATATAAAAACTGTTTCCTTCATGTGCTTATTGTTTAGAAATCTTTATTTCTGAACAATAATGAAGCCTTCAATCAAACAACTGACTTCAGAAGTGGAATTTTACAGAATTTCAAATAAGTAAAAAAAACCTGCATGCTTATAGCCTGTGGCTGATTGAATTTACAGCTACTAGAAATGTAGCTATTTTTTAGACAAACTAATCAATTTCCCCTGCTATGACACCCATTTGAAGTAGTTAGATAATTGAGGAAGAGATCATGAATTTTTCCAGTGGATTCCGGCGGGATTTCTACAGATGATAGTTTCGGTGTAATGTACAGTGAGACTGACGCTGTCACTAAAAGTGAAGTCCCTGTATTGATCTGATCCTGGCTGATTCTGATCACTGGAGCATGGTCTTTAATGAAATACTAATTATCGATCACACTGATCAAATGGCAGCTAATGATAATGGATCAGAGAACAAAACACTCGTCAAAAATTCATTGGCAAAAATATGCTTATAATGATGTGCATTAGTTGATTGGTAAAAAAGAATACACAACTTTAATTTTATGTTTGCACAATAAAACATGGTAACGTCAAACAAGGGTATCATAAATTCAGGCTTACGGCAGAGTGGTTTTCATTCCAGGTACAATGTAGCTTTAAAAAGCTTTAATACTGGTTACAACAAATTACTCATCCCTTTCACTTCACAATTAGTTTGTTTTAATTAATATTATGAAAACTTTCAGAAGTATTGTTTAGCTTATTACATGATTGATATTTCTATATATGTTCATGAATTTATGAAATAATATGTGTATGATTTTGCATATTTTATTTAAATTTTGCAGGGCCAAAATAGTGTTTTTAGTTTGCCTTTAGATTCAAAGAAACCAATGAAATTAGAAGATGTACCTTTGGTAAGGCTTTTTTTTACCTCAGAAAAATCAGAACAAGATTGATTATATATGATGTAATACATGATACAAGTGTATTATAATTTTAAGAATTTCATATGGGTGACAGATCACAAATTGTATGTATACCCCCTCTCCTTTCCATGAATATTTAACATAGATATTACATGAAAATTCCTTTGGTTATAAAACATGTTGATGCAAATCTACTTGGGAGTTCCTTCAATGATATCTCATTGCTTTCAGTTACCTGAAATTGTCTCCAGAAATAGATCTAAGTTCTCGTAAAGAGATCAGTGCACCTGCTTTATTAATTAGTCTAAGAGTGTATTTTTAGGTCTCTTTGATATGAGCGATTAAGAAAAATTGAACTAATTTACTTAACAGCATTCCTTTGAAGATAGAGTGGCTCCTAAGTCTAACTCATTATTAATGTGGATTTTTTTTCTTTTTAGGACAAAAGGAAAGAAATAGAAAACTTTGTAGGAGTGAAATTAAAGTCCCTGTTATGTGTTCCAGTGTCTAGCAGAAATAGTGATGGTTTAATAGCTTTAGCATGTGTTGTGAATAAAAAAGATGCTGAAAAGTAAGTTCATCTCTGCTACCTTTGTAAATTACCGTATATCAGTAATTTATACTTTTTTGCCTACGTTTTTTCGGGTCCTGTTTGAAATGTGAAGTTCTCCAGAAATCACTTTGTCCAACAATATGTTTGTCCCTTGATCTGTCAACACTCTTGTCGTGATGTGATTACTCAAACAGTTTTCAACAAAATGTTTTCAAATTTTACACCAAAGTACTCATTGTAAATACAAGACATTTATACATTTAAGGTCATATCCCTTTTTGAATGATGAAATATATAATTATTCCTGAACACCTGAAATATAATTCAATTAAACATATCCAAATTCAGTACAGAGGAGTAAGACACTATATCTGTCTTCTGTTTGTATGTCTGTATTGCCATGAACACTTTCATTTTGATACAATGTCAAACAGTCTCTAAAGAAAACTCCCAATTTTTTACATAAGTATTTTACTATAAAAGGAAGACACCTATAGATTTTGGGACACAAGGACTTGATGTTTTAACCCATTATCTTCATTGATAAAAAATATGCCCATACTGTTATAATATTAAGGTATGTCACAGTACCCACCTTGAACTTTTCAAGTCAACTACATTGCTTAAGTTTTTTGTCTATAACATGTGTAAAATCGTGGCCATCAAAATCAGTTACTTTATACTATTTTGATTGGGTTAAAATTCCATCTAACTTACTTTATACTTTTTTGATTGGGTAAAAAGTCTATCTGTAGTAATGGGGCCTTAATTCAGACCTGCATGGGGTAGTGGAAAATCCCTTCGATCATTTACATTCTTCTTGCAAATGGGATTTGATTAAATAAAAAATTTAAATTTTTATTGATGATATTGAAAAACGGATTACAATGGAGTTAAACATATCTCATTATACTACAAATTCCCCAGCCAGACCCATGCTTTTGAATGACACTATATGATATTTTGTAGTTTTTCCAATGAAGACCTCCAGACTATTCTCCAGTGTTTTCAGTACACATCGACAGTCTTAACGAGTACATTAGCATTTCAGAACGAACGAAAGCTCAAACTTCAAACTCAGGTAAGCAGTGCTCTAAAGGTCTCACACACCTATATCAACTGCTATCAATTTTTGTTAAAATATATAATTACAATAATTATATCAGTTGCGAAAACAATCTTCATAATAAATAATGAGCATAGAAATGAGTTTGCTGATAAAAGACATGTACAATTGATCATAAAGTTAACATTGTTAAGGTAAGAAACATGGAGCAGTACACAGTTTTATTATTTCAGGCTATGCTGCAGGTGGCAAGAAATCTATTCACTCATTTAGGTGAGTTTTCCTTAAAACATAATGAGGAACTAGTTAGCTATGCAAATCTGACCCAGTTCCTGGCAATGTACAAAGAGCAAGTTACAATTCCCAATAGGAAGAGAAGAGAAAGTGTGCACAAAAATAGCAACGGGTCAGCGAAAATGTATCACTCCATATCATTAACAGAGAGTACGTCATACAGGCAAGGACAAAGACACAGTTTAAGTAGTCTGAATGACTCATTGTTAGAAGAGAGATCCTCCAAGTATTTTAGAAGTCAGTTAGAAGCCTCATCTGGGGAAAAGATAGATTCTCATAATACTGAATGTTCAGAGTCCTCCCAACCAAAATCAATCTTCAGAAGAAAGTACTTCAGCTCTGTATATGTTCAAACCAATGAGGACAGTATTGATGCCGAAAATGAGGATTTATCTCTGAGTTTTGAAAACAAAATAGAGACAGTTCAGTTTCCATTGGAATCGGAATTTATCCATAAGACAGAGGAAAGAGAAGTGAAGGAATGCCATCATTTAGAGGGAAACATTGAGGTAATCCCAGCAGATTCATATGATCCTGTGAGTGGTGTTAGCAATTCAAGCTTGACACAGGTAGAAAATGAGGCAGCTGATGAGTGCAGTGGTAAAAATGCCCCTGTTATTGTTGATGATTCTTCTCAGCTTAAAGAGATCAGTTCCATTCCCCCACCTTCCCTTGATGTCAACTCTACTGACCTGGCATTGACAGAGCCAAAGGAGGACAGTGATGAAAACAAGGCAGGAAATCAAGGAGAAATGTTGGACAAGGTCAATGTTCAAGTGGAAGAGCAATCGAAATCTGATAGTATTGCTGCAGATAACAGTTCACAAATAGAGACACCTGGTGATAACTCAGGTGCATCCACAACAGAAGAATTCAGAGAAATCCAGCCATCCAAAGCTGAGCATGAACACTGTTTTGTTATTGAGGAAAATATTTGTATTGAAGCAAATAATAACATTCAGCCTAATGAAGAAAAGAAAATGCAGACTTCCAATACGACTGAAATTGTCGTATCTTGTCCTGAACAGAATTTGACAGAAAAAGCTCAGTGTGAATCTGTTAGCAGTAGTTCTGTTATAGCCCCCACTCAGCCAGAGGAACTTGACATGGACAACAAATCTGAAGCCGACATAGATGCCCAACTGATTAGCAGTATTGGGATGATTCAATCTGTCAAAGAAGAAGCGGACATTGTTGAATCAGACAGTGACAATAATTTAAATGACTCTGTCCTAGCATCCATGACACCATTAAAAACTGCTGTGACAAATGATACAGACAAAGTAGGAATGAAACATACTGGCACAGTAGACCCTAGTAAATCTAGTGTACAGATGGATACTCTCAAAGTGCCCTCACTGGCCTCAGAACAACTGACTATAAAATCTTTCCGGACTGCTCATGATGAGACTGTGGAGAGTACATCAGTGGGATCACCACCTGCTTCTGACCAGGAGGTAGACATGGAGGATTCTGACGAGAAGATAGAGGTGTTTTATGATACGTTTACAGAGCGGAGTATTAACAGTTCCATGTCAGAGCAGGGCCTGTATAACTCTCTACTGGACAGGAGTATGATGGAGTCACCATCTCCATCCCCAGATCTGAAAACTAGAGAAGTCAGACTGTCTAAAAGTGACCCAGTTATCTCAAAAGAGTCAATGCTAAGGTCAGAGTTCAAAGAAAGCAAACCTGGTTTAAATTATGCCTTTGTTGAAGATGTGGACTCTTTCACTGACCCCCTGAGAAAATGGTCCAGTGACCTGGATTCTGTTATAGAGGGGCTAGGTTTGGTACCTTCCTCTTCCTCTCCCACTACTATAAGCATTAAGATCATTGTGGAGAACACCTCTTCACAGGAAACCCATATCTTTTCACATCAAAATGTACCCAATCTTTCTGCCCACTCCTCTTTTGACAATTTTTCCAAGAGAGGTTCAGGTTGTAGCTTTGAGAAGTTTGACCAAGATCTGGAGTATATAAAGCAGCAGCAGCCCCCGACAACTGATGTTCTGAATGTCACAATAAGTAGGCCTTGTTGTGTTGAGTCAGTTGACCCATTTTCTGGTTCCTACTAACAGGTGTTCAGTTTGATGATTCAGACATTTTTGTTTTGTTTTTCCCACAGTTGGAAGATTTTTAAAAAATTAAATGTGTCATAAATAATGCATGTGATTTTAAAGGTTTCTTCAAAGTCTTTGTTATTACTTCTTTCATGTTCATGGTTGTTTATACTGTTGATTTCATTGAACTATCATCATATTAGACAATTTAATTTTAATTGAAATGTTTTTATTAACCAGATATTATTTTGGAATTATTTAGAAAAATGCAAGATATGTTTTAGAGTATGAAAAGAATTATAATTCTTACAGTAACTGAGAAATCTATTTAAAAAAAACTTTTTCTTCATAATTACTTTGTAACAGAGTAATTTTTAATTATTGACAGATGATTTAACCAAACTTCTCCGAGAAATTATGCAAGAGGCAAGAAACCTGACACAGGCTGAAAGGTAGGGACTATCCTTCATGACAAGTTTTTAAGTTTCATAAATCATGTCTGAGAAAAGAAAAACTGATAAAGAATATTTTTTATTAATCTTTACAGATGTTCAGTATTTTTGATTGACAAAGAAACCAAAGAACTTGTTGCAGAAGTATTTGATGGGATATCAACCAATAGTAAAGAGGTACAGTGTCCAGATGATGAGTATTGATTGTTGTAAACATGTAGTTTGTGACAGTTGTAATCAAGGACTGCATTTATTTTGTAGGAGTATAATGAAATTAGAATGCCAATCACTCAGGGAATAGCAGGCCACGTAGCTACTACAGGTAAACAAAATTTTGTGTACTTCAGGTACAGTACAGCTAAATTAACAATGATTCTACAGATATAATTAATTCAGTTTTTGTTTTGTAACTAATGTTAATCTTCATTTAGAGCATCTTATTTCTATTTAATTTAAGGGAAATTGCTGAATATTAAAGATGCTTACTCCCACCCAATGTTCTACAGAGGTATTGATGATTCTACAGGGTTCAGAACTAGGTAAGGTTTAATGTGCCTATTGTAACCACACGGTATACATGGATAAAGATAGTAAGAGAATAAAAGTAATGGAGTCAAGGTTTAATTATTGTACAATTTACATTTACAGAAATATACTATGTTTTCCTATCAAGAATGAAAAAGGTAAGTACAAAGGATATTAAAAACTCAACTTGTTTGAATTTCCTTGAGTTTATTAAAGAAAAGCTGCTTTACCTTATATTTACTAATGTATATGAAGCAATACTAGCTCTGCATATAACAGTATGTAAGATGAGGTTATAAAGATGATCAGTGTAATATTTAAAATGAGCCTCGAGTTTGTACCTGAGGACAGAGTGATGATGTTGTTTTATTTGGGGTACAGGTGATGTTCTGGGTGTGGCTCAGCTCTGTAACAAGAAGACAGGGCAGCACTTCACCGAGTTTGACGAGGACTTAGCCTCTGCGTTCGCCGTCTACTGCTGTATTAGCATCAGTCATGTATGTCTTCTCTCTAACATTCATTTCACCATTTTGTAGATAAATGTTCAAAATTAGCAAACATTATAATGAAAGCATATTTTTACAGTCAATATTGATAATTTCTTTCTCCGATAGTACATAAAAATTGCAATAATTAATGTTTGAATATTATTTCAAGTAATGGTGTATTTTGGATACATTGGCATTGATAACATTTAAGATCAGTTTGAATATTGTTTGCAGCGGGTATTTAGATTCTTTTATCTTCCCTGCAGGACTAACAAAATTTGTAGTTAATTTTATGATTTTATTATGGGTTTTTTTTTAAGCCAGACTTTACCATACCTGTCTTTTTGGGAATTTCCAGCATTTAAAAGGCTATGCTTACTTGTTATTAACAGAGAGCATTCCTATAAACTTTATTTTGTGGTATTCATATAAAGCTCTACAGGTTAACTTGCTCTAGAGCCAATTGATATGTTAGTGAAAATTGCATTTGTTTCTCCCCGTAAATGGGCTTGTCTGAGGCTACATGTATATTTACATATTATATAAAGCTTTTGTCATTAATTGTAGTATAACTGAGACCTATTGAGTATATTAACATCTGTAAGTTCCAGTAGCCGCTGATTAAGCTTTTTTCACACTAAATTCCAGTCTCTGATGTACCAGAATGTTTTAGCGGCACAGTATCGTAACAGTTTAGCCAATGAATTAATGATGTACCATATGAAGGTAACTTGGTAGACTGCTGTGTTGTATCTATATCGTAGCACTAAAACAGTGTACCCTCCAATATTTAGTTGTTTTATTTTTCTATAACACCTTTTTATTTTATTTTCCAGCTGTTTTTGCTTGAGCTTTTCTGTTAACATTGGGTAGCTCTTGTATTACCTCCCTGGTAGCTCTGTACTGACACTCTGTATTTCAGGCAGGCAGGCCGCATTGGAATATTAAGGAAAGTGTGCCGTGTTTAGGGAATTAAGTTCTTAGTTAAGTGGATAAAGGCATTTGGGGCCAGACTTTTACAGTGATGGGGATGACTATTTTCCTTTTGCAGTGTCTTATGTACAAGAAGCTTCAAGATTCGCAACACAGAAATAGTATAGCAAATGAACTAATGATATATCATATGCAGGTTGGTCTTCTTTATTCTTAAAATTAAAAAAGGAAGGGTAAAGATGTAAAAAAAAAAATGTATTTTCTTCAATCTAGTCAATGTAATAATTTAAATGTTATATATTGCATGCCCTCAGTTCAGTTTATATTTTTACCACTTCCACCTTTAGTAATTGTTATCATTTAATTCTCCCTTTTAAAGAAAGATTCTCTTTTGAATGAAATAGACATGGAATGATTTTCCTATCTTGTTTTGTATATTTTCATAAGTTTTACTTAGAATCTTTTGTACACCTGAGACCACTGTTATTGCTATTGGCACAAACATGCATGGGATTGAATCACACTAAATATTTAAACAAATTAGCCTTTCTATAACAAAAGAGGATGAAAAATAAGTATTTTGTGTTATTGCACCACAATATAAATATGCATAATATTGAAAGAACATGTAATTGATATTATCTATAAATAGATTTGAATTAAGTTTTAGAAATTAAATTTACTGATATGAAACATGCATATTAGAATTATATGTTGCTTGCAAGCAAGAGCAACATGGGGATCACTTACAATATGTCATTGTCTATCTTTATACTCTGTCTTCCGTACATTAGAGACAGGACGGCAAGAGAATTACCTTTCAACAAATTTCAGTGGTATTGAAGTGACTGACCAAATGTCTTCTTTATAGACTTTTAATGTTATAAATACAATTACATGTACTTCTCTTCAAACCATAAAGTTAAAACAAATATTTGGGTGGGTCTACAACCCCAGCTACAACCTAGGGTTGATTTTGACGAGTTTCACTATTTGTTGAAAAATGTTTAAAAATATGGAAATTAACATAAAGGTTAGAATTATTCATGCCAGTGCATATGTATATGTATTTCCTTATGGCATAAATTTAAGGAGTAGGCCAAGAAGCTGATATGAAGACATATATCATACAGGAAAACAAACTTTAACATGTTTAAAAATGGGCCATCTTGATTATTATGCAAGGACACACAATCATATAAATGATAAGCATAATCATTCCATATGAAAATTCTCTCTTTGAAAATAAAAAATTTAATTGACCACAAATTAATTTCAAAATTGATTTTTAGCTCACCTCAACGATGCTATACCCCCGGCGTTGGCGTTGGCGTCGGCGTCGGAATCCCAGGTTAAAGTTTAAGAAGCAAGTCCATTCCCATGTTACTATAAGCCCTACCTGGACCAAACTTGCATGGATGATGCATCTAGGGATGTACACTACCAGACTTGCTTCAGATGCTGGATCTGACCTACATTTTCTAGATGAGTGACCAGGTTAAAGTTTTTGGAGCAGGTTAAAGTTTTTGGAGCAGGTCCATTCCTAAGGAACTATAAGTCCTACCCGGACCAAACTTGCATGGATGATGCATCTAGGGATGTACACTACCAGACTTGCTTCGGATGCTGGACCTGACCTACATTTTCTAGATGAGTGACCAGGTTAAAATTTTCGGAGCAGGTTAAAGTTTTTAGAGCAGGTCCATTCCTAAGGAACCATAAGTCCTACCCGGACCAAACTTGCATGGATGATGCATCTATGGATGTACACTACCAGACTTGCTTCGGATGCTGGATCTGACCTACATTTTCCAGATGAGTGACCATGTTCAAGTTTTTGGAGCACGTCTATTCACAAGGAACTAGAAGCCCAACCTGGACCAAACTTGCATTGATGATGCATCTAGGAAAGGACACTACAAAACTTGCTTCGGATGCTGGATCTGACCTACATTTTCCAGTTGAGTGACCAGGTTAAAGTTTTTGGAGCAGGTCCATTCCACAGGAACTATATGCCCTATTTGGACCAAACTTGCATGGATGATGCATCTAGGGATGGACACTACCAGACTTGCTTCGGATGCTGGATATGACCTACATTTTCATTCCCAAGTAACTATAAGCCCTATGGATGATGTATCTAGGGATGGACACTACCAGATTAGCTTCGGATGCTGGATCTGACCTACATTTTCATTCCCAATTAATTATAAGCCTCTACCTGAAGCAGACTTGCATTGATGATGTATCTAAGGATGGACACTACTAGACTAGCTTCGGATGCTGGATCTGACCTACATTTTCACTTCCAAGTACCTATAAGCCCTTTTTGGACCGAACTTGCATGGATGATGCATCTAGGGATGGACACTACCAGACTTGCTTCGGATGCTGGATCTGACCTACTTTTTCATTCCCAAGTAACTATAATCCCTAGCTAAACCAAACTTGTATGGATGATGTATCTAGGGATGGACACTACCAGACTTGCTTCGGATGCAGGATCTGACCTACATTTTCATTCCCAAGTAACTATAAGCCCTAGATAAACCAAACTGGCATGGATAAGGCATCTAAGGATGGACACTATCAGATTTGCTTCCGATGCTAGATCTGACCCAATAATGCTACTTCGGGTGACACATATAGCCCCAGACACATCATTTAGTTTAATGGTGCTGCATTAATACAAAGTGTTTTATTTTTAAATATATGTTTGAAGTGATGAAGTTGCAAAAAAAATTAATACAAATCTTTCTTTCTTTAATACCTAATATAAACATGAGCTTGAACAATACTTAAGCAAAGCAAGTGTTCAATTTTGAATTATATACTGTAATATATGCTCTCAAGTATTCCTATTTCTCTCTCTCTCTCTCTCTCTGTATCAGGCATTATAAAACAGTTACTTTCTAGCAAGACAACTATAGACTACTCTCTCATTATCTATTTATAATGATGACACTAATATCTGAAGAGGTTTTATGTCACCATTCCTACTGAATCTACTTAACTAGAGTTTAAAAAAACAACCATATTTCATATATGTAGAGAGTGTCACACTTTTATTGAACACAGAGGTTGACACATTACATTGTAATGTTGATAGAATTGAAAAAAAAAAAATGATAACTTCATTTTACTGTTAGAAAAAAAAACACTTATATTGATGATGCTACTTGTATTTCAGATTTCCCCTGATGACGTTGAGAAGCTGCTCCAGAGAGACATCCCTTCTGTCACGCTGTGGGGCGAGGAGTTTGATAAATTCCCCTTCCCTCCCCGCGAGATTCCGGACCCTGACACTCCACGGGTCTGTTCTGTGTATATTATTCAAAATCAGCTGTACCAAAAAATTAATGATCTTGTTTTATTTGGACTTTGTCTTTTTATTTGTAGAGTGTTTTGGCCATGTTTGAAGATCTTGGATTTAATTCTCGATGGAGGATAAGAAAAGATACTCTGGTCAGGTAAAAATCTCTGTATTTTGATTTACTACTGGTTATAAAGTTATTTAATGAAAAGTATGTGATTTTCATATTCAAAAGTAAAAATGTAACTGTCTGAGCCCATGACCCTCTAAAATTTTTTTTTAGTTAGACTTGAGTTAATGACAAGAAAGTAAATCATTAACTTCCTTATCCCCTGGTAATAAACATGATCCTTTATAATCCTCAGATTTGTGTTGATGGTGAAGAAGGGCTACAGGAACCCTCCGTATCATAACTGGACCCATGCCTTTGCTGTAGCACATTTCTGTTACCTCTGTGTCAAGAACCTAAATCTACAACACAGTCTAGAGTAAGAACCTGCTGAATTTTTATATCAAATTGAATCCACTCACAAAATATTTTTATGTTTATTTCAATTGAGGCAATTAAAACTTTTTTCCTGGTTTGAAAACCCAAGGCTTGTGAGGCCTTCATGCTCATAAGATATTTAGTTTTATAACAGAATTAAATTTCTTGATAAATATCACTTATGTTCTGTTTATAAAAAGTTTGCAGCTTTCTATTAGCTTTGTTTGTAAAGAAAAAAATCTTTTAAATATTATTTAATGCTCCATATTGAATTTTGAAGAAAAAGTCTTGAAGTTATAAAATAATTCCAACATGATAAGTGTTGAAGAGTTGATCTTTCAGTGATATGGAATTGCTAGCTCTATTTGTGTCCAGTCTTGGGCATGATTTAGACCACCGAGGTACAAATAATCAGTACCAAATGTCATCTGTAAGTAATATCAGCCAGCAGGAGCATGGATTATTGGATAAAGGCAAATCATATGTGTCATGTATATACAGCAAGTCTAATACCAAAATGCTTTAAACTCTTGACTTTTAAGTTGAGATATTTGGGACAGTTGGGAGGAAGACATGTAACTTTCTGTATACACGTGATGCTATGATTTGCTGTTGGTAGACAGTGGAATGAGATGTCGTAATGAACTGTTTTACCTCTTTCAGTGATATAGAGCTGTTAGCATTATTTGTGTCGTGCTTGTGTCATGATTTGGATCACCGGGGTACAAATAATCAGTATCAGTTGGCTTCAGTAAGTAATCAGGATTGACAAAGTGGTGTCACATTTAAAGCATGTTCATGTACTGTCTGTAAATGTCTTAGTTTAAACCTCATTAGCCATTTTATTTGATTAAGATGTACCAGTGCTCTTTGTTTGTAGCCTGCTATATGAAAATTATTAAAGAAATAAGGTATCATATTCAAATATCTATCAGGCTATAATTACAAGGTTGGTCACAAGATCAATTTCCATGAAGCCCTGAAGGCCTTTCAGTAAATTTGATATCGTACCAACTGCATTTATAGCCTGATAGATGTTTTAAAATGATACCTTGTTTCTTATATTTACATTTGTGACATTCATATTTATATTTGCCTGATTATGACATATTGTGTGAAATGTTTTATTTTTCAAACTCAATGGCACGTATGTAATCCATTGATTGTGCGTTGATGCTTTATGATGTCACTGAGAATTTACGTCAAACATTTTTGACGTGAGGAACCTGTATCTAGACAGTTTTATTACAATATACGCATTGCTTTCAATACGTAAAGGAGAACATTTGCAAACATAAATATATATATATAGGATCTCCAATGGTTGTGATTGGATATGATTTTGACGTAACAAGATGTATATTTTCTATGTTAGAGCTTCTGGCAAGGGATTACAACACACAACTAGTTGGATAAAATTGTATCCAATCACAAATCATGAAAGATTCTTTTAATCACTTGCTTTATACATAAATTAAACAGTGTATATTTGAATCCAAATTATTTTCATCACTTTCACACAAAGCCCATTGTTAGATATGGAAAAAATATCAAATGAGCGGCACAGATTGGATAAAATAATAAACATGATGAATATATAAATGTTCCATTACAAATAAGTAATGTACATTGATGTTTAATAAAAGACCGAAATTCCTTAGAACTGATGTTTGTTCAGTAAAGGGAAGGGGTTTAGTTTATATTTTCTACATGTATTTACAAAGTAACATAAAGAAAAATATATAGTTTACATTACATATAATATTGTATTTACCAGGTATTAGAGAAATTTTTCATGATTTAGAGTAGTTCTGTAAGAAAATTGTATTCCTGATTTCATTACCCAAATCTAAAGTTTTATTGCAATTATTTGGTTGAGTTCGTTTATATACATGTATAATTGATTTTAGAAATCTGTGCTGGCTGCCCTGTACAGCTCTGAGGGTTCCGTAATGGAGGTACTGTTCTGTTGGCATTATTTTATGAAACACTAGAAACTATAACATATGGGCTCTATAAGAATTCTTTCACACATAAGTAGATTTCTTAAGTTAACGAGATTGATTGAATAACGAGATTGATTTGAAATACATGTATTATCTAAACAAGACTAGAATCTGTTAAATGATTTTTCAGAGACACCATTTTGCACAGACTATGTGTATAGTGAACACAGAGGGCTGTAATATATTTGAGAACTTGAGTAGCAAGGATTACACGTCAGTGTTAGACCTGGTCAGAGACATCATCCTGGCTACAGATCTCTCTCACCACCTAAAGATCATGAATAGTCTCAAAGAAATGGCTAAAGGTAAATACAAACTCTACCACTTAAAGATCATGAATAGTCTCAAAGACATGGCTAAAGGTTAGTATAGACTCTACCACCTAAAGATCATGAATAGTCTCAAAGAAATGGCTAAAGGTAAATACAAACTCTACCACCTAAAGATCATGAATAGTCTCAAAGAAATGGCTAAAGGTAAATACAAACTCTACCACTTAAAGATCATGAATAGTCTCAAAGAAATGGCAAAAGGTAAATATAATCATTCTAGTACCATCAAAATATCATGAAGGCCTAAAATCACAGATATTGCTAAAAATAAATATGAACAATATCAAACCATCAAAATTTCATGAATAGTCATAAAGATATTACTAAAAATAAATATGAAAAATCTCATACCATCAAAATTTCATGAATAGTCTTAAAGGTATAGCTAGAGTTAAATAACTATACTGACACCGTATAAAAAATCAGGAATGCTGTCAAAGAAATGGAGAATTGTAATAATCTCTCTCTCTCTCTCTCTCTCTATCTCTCTCTCTCTCTCTCCCCAAGATAATGACTGGCCTTTGTATAATGACCTGGGGGATATGAAGATATAATGTTTGATTTTATTGGAATTTGGAAGCAGTAATTGACACAGTGTCTTCCCTTTACTTTAAAGTTAAGGGTTAGAGATCAGTTGTAACAGGCTAGGGGCAGAGGTTTTCTGCTGAGCTTACAATAAAAATTCTGGCTTTTTGTTTTCAAAGTGGCATTTTTGTAGATTGAAGCGGTCATTTTGGCCGGTTGCAGGTTCCTAGGGAAAACACTGTGACAGAATGGAACTCTCTGTATATTGATTAATATGACTTTCTCTTCATTTGTAGTTGGCTATGATAATAAGAATGAGAGACATCACTCCTTGCTGCTCTGTTTACTTATGACTGCTTCAGATTTGTCTGACCAAACCAAGCCATGGGACAACACTAAACATGTAGCGGTAAGTCAAAAATTGTCAGAGGTTCAGATGGGCCAAAGACTCAGATGAGATTATATAAGGCATCTTTCCTGTTTTTTTTTCCTTGAGTAATGGGGTTACAAGAGTGCCTTTGCCTTCAGATTTTAAGTTTCACTTCCAGTTCATAAACGTTTTAAAGATGGTTGATATTTTGACTCCAGTCTAATTATTATAGTTTGCAGTTAAGTGCGAAGTTTTACGTTACGTCACGATCCAGTTGACAGCTGCACTCAAAGTGAATTGTACACACCTCCTCACCGCAAGCTTTACGACTGGAAATTTCTTCTGATCCCTGATTGGTTGCTTATGCAACAGACTATTTCCGTGTCAATGTTGATAATATGAGTTGACCAATCACGTGAGTTGTTTACGCTGGATGCACCTGACAAAAAGATTGTGACGCAACGAAAAACTTTACACTTAACTGCAAACAATAATATATATCATGATCTTAGAGTCAGTGAAATTATATAGATTTTAAGTAAAGACCCTGTCACTGTCAGTGTTCTAAGTGTCATTATTTTTCCCATACAGGCTTTGATCTACAGGGAGTTTTTCTCCCAAGGAGATATGGAGAAGTCCCTTGGCCAGAAGCCAGCAGAAATGATGGACAGAGAACGAGCCAGGATTCCAGACCTGCAGATTGGATTCCTGGATCACATAGCTCTCCCTGTGTACAAGTCAGTAAAAATGATAACAATCATATACTAAATAGAATTATTTTAGGTGAGAAATATAAAGGATTTTCTCTTGTAAATTTGTCCTTGCAATCTTGTTTGAGCTATATATACATGTATAACCTTGTAATAGAGAAGTTCTGAACTCAACCTAAGAATTAAAATTTTGTCAAGTCTATATGAAGAGAAATATTCAAAGTTTTCATACAAGGACAGACAAAAAGTGCTTTAAAATGTTTTATTTGTGTCCTGTCTATTTTCTCTAATTGGAAATTGATAGTTGACATAAAAATAACTGAAAGGCCACTGAAAGTGCCTGCCATTCAGTAGACTGAATGATAATGGAAAGATCCTGGAAAAATCATTGGTAAAGGTTCTTTCAGTGGGCATTTAGTTACCATTCCATCCACTGAATGGTATGATTTCATCCTTTGGTCACTACATTCAGTTGATTTTGTTTATTGCAGGTATGAGTTTCAAAATTTTATAATTTTTTTCTTTTTAGGTTGTTGGCTGATTTGTTTCCTGCATCAGAGATAGTGAGGGACACAGTGGTAGACAATCGCAGACACTGGGAGAAGATCTGTGCCCTGATAAAGATTCGGCGCGGGGGGAGCTGTGAGCAGATGAGTTACGACCAGATACTGGCCCTGGAGGAGGAGGAAGCTAACGCGGAGATAGAGAATTATAATCTACAGAACCAAAAACAGAACGGACGGTGACAGAACCAAAAACAGAACGGACGGTGACAGCATTGATCAGGATTCACTTAGTGGATAGAGAAACCTCTCAGCTACTGTCCTGTTACAAGGACTATAATTACATTACAGATTCACAAACGTGACAAAAGATATTCATTTTGTCATGATTTATAGCTTTTGGCTGTTAGTTAAAAACGAGCTTGTATAAGGAAGCAGAATGTGAAGCTATCACTACAAGTTCTTCTAAGAAATCCATAGAGAAAGTTGCCATGGGGCCAAAAAGGGGGAAATTGCTGTTCAGCTTAGTAGGGTTACATTGGCAGATAATACATCTTCTTGTTTTAGTCTGTACATAGAAGAAGTGATAACATAAAACATATCAAGGGCATAGTTAGCTGCTACTCAACAGCTCCAAGAAAGTAAGAGGTCATAGTATCATATCGCAATGGTTTTATTTGTCTTGCATGTGATTGCATATTCTTTGAACAGCACTGTTTAAATGGCGCATTCCATGTTTGAACTCATTACGCTGGGATCTATTGTATGAAATTAAAGAATTGTGTTTGACACCTTAGTTTTGTTAGTTTTTTATCACCAAATGTTTACTGTTTTGTTATAGATATTATCTTTTCTTTGATGTTTTTTTAAGAACTTTTTTTATTTTTCATAAGAAAATAAAACAAAACCAACTACCTGCGTTATAATTTTTTCCAAATACATTTGCTGTATTTAGTGTTTTTAATTGTGATATATTTAAGTTATGCAAAACAGGAGGTTTTAAGCTACGCAACCATAAATAGAAACATATACAAAGTAATCCATTATTTGTGTGCAGTATTAAGTCTTACAAAATGGGTTTTCATGTGTGGAATTTATATTGTTTAGTCAACCACCAATTCTTTCTGAGGGGTAAATTTATTTTGTTTTGTTTTTTCCCTCTTGTGTACTATTTTATTTAAATCCATTTTCTATTGTTTACCTGTTATAATTTTATGAATGGTTTATTATGTATTTTAAAGATTACGATATATTTGCATGGCCTATTGAGATATCAGAGAATGTGTTACTGTCTAGACATTTTAATGTAAATATTTTATAAATGAAGTTGAATTTTAACAAATTTGTTAAACATGATATAAATAATATATAGTTATGTGTATGTCCTGATCAAGTCATTGATATTAAACGTGTGGTTGGGAACATATTATTTATTAAAGAAGTTATTTAAATATCAGTCATCAGAATATGGAGTCACTTGAAAAAAAAAAATGAAAAAAAAACCACCACAGTCATCCACAATACCACTTCTTACTGTGATGTCATTCCTAACTGGGTTATATCTAACATGAGAACCTGATTGTACAGGATATTAAATGTTGGAAGACTTTGTCTGTGTTACATGGAAGAATTTACATCTGAATCTTGATATTATTGAATTTTTATTAATTTATTTTATTATATAAATACTCTTGAAGTTGTGCATGCATACTGAAATCCTATGTCTTATTTGAAAGAACTGAGAATCCATGTTAAAGATTTGCTGCTGTGAATGATATTTATTCTACATAACTAACAGGCTTATTGTTTTTGCATAGTGTCCTACATTCAATGAAATACAATATTTGAATTAAACTAAATTTTCATTGATGTTTGAGTTTTTATTTATCAATGTTAAGTTCCTGTATGTTTTGTTAAAGGAATGTTTCTCTTCCTGATGTTACGAATTAAAATAAATTTTTAAGAACTTAAATTGTTCTTTTGTTTTACTTTAGCATAAACTGAACTGCCACAGTATAATCTGTTTACTTTATTTAGTTCATCCAAGCTTTTCTGATCACCCATTGCCTGTGTTCTTTCTGAAGGGAAGTTTAAATGAAGTCTCATGTCTAATCAGGAAAAGGCAAAAATTGGGTGGGGTAATTTAAAAAAAAAAATTGGGTCAGAAAAGGTGAAACAGGTGAAAACTTCATGGGATAATGTAGATATTAAATTAATCAAATGGCTCCTAAGGGGAAAGTTGGGGTTACAGTAGGGAATCAAAGTTTCACATTAAAAATTGTTCATCTTTTTCTCAAGAATCACTGGATCAGAAAAGGTTAAACTTATTTGAAAACTGAATAAGGATAGATTATAAATTGACCAAATCGTGTCCTCTAGGGTTAGAGTGGTCTGCAAAAGAGAACAAGAGGCCCACAGGCCTTATAGGTCACCTGAGTATCATGTAACAACTTTTCAGCGATTTTATTTGGTTCGTGTTTTAATCCAAAAGCCATGAAATTCACAAATTTTGAAGGAGGCACCATTGCTTATCAAAGGGCAGATTTCAAAGCATTAATTTATTTTTTGTCAAAGTACCCCCCCCCCCCCCCCCCCCCCGGTACCCCTGACCCAGCGGCCCTGAAATTATCTATTTTGAAAGAGACCCCTTTCTTCATTATAAGGCCAGCATTTTTTTTATGTTTAGGTTTAGTTATGAACATGAGAATAAAAAAGTGCCGAAGGAGAAGGAAATAAAAAAAAAAATTGATAAATCATTAACATTTGTACTTTCTTTTTTTATGCTATTCTAATAGGCTCCTTACCACTGGACACATAATGCTTACAAATAGGAAAGTAGAACATTTAATTGCTTATTTCATCATCTGCCAGTTTGGGCCAGTTATATAAATTTTGTGATGTTGGTCAAAATATATTTTGAAAAATCAATTCTTTAAAAGTCTTTCAATATATCTTCATTTTTTAAATATGTGTTAGGTGAATGTGTAGATATTGTTCTAAAATTTACTTGATGCCTAAAATTATAATTCCTATCATAAAACAGACAGGGAGTATTGGGAAGTAGGGTGAACATTTTTTCAAGTAAGTGTAAAATAATTTTTCTGGCTAATACAAATGATACTACATGCCTGTATATATTTGTATATTCTTGCCGCCTTTTAATAGTTGAATTTTCTTTTTTATTTCTTCAGGTTACTGTTTATTTCTTCCTCAAATGGACTTAACTTCTCCCATAGTTTTATTCATTACATCTGATGCATAAGCAACCCGTTTCTGAAGAATGATGCTTAGACTGTAAGCTATAACAGAGACCTAAACTGTAACAATGTCGCTGGCAATATGCAATAGCTACCACGGGCAGTTTAAAACCTGGGGGAGGAAAATAATTTACAGACAGATACTTTTGAAACAAATACATAATGATCTCACCAGCATGTCATTGTGCAGCAAAGTCGTCAGCATTTTATTTGTCCTTTGAACGGGTGAAACGTTTTGAATGGCACTCGTATCTATGGCAAGCCAAATTCACAAAAAGGAGATAATCATAGTTTCACAATCGATAAACTAGGTTTATCGGTTGTAAACTATAGTTTACGGACTGTAAACTATAGTTAACAACGTTAATCTATATTTCACATCTGTAAACCATAGTTAACGCGATAATCTATGTTTCACAACCGTAAACTATACTTAACACCGAAAACAATCATTTGCGATTGCAAAACATAGATTATCTGATAAATACAGTTTCACGATTTGTAAACTATAGTTTACAAACCGTTAACTATAGTTAACGATCTGATAAATATAGTTTCACGATTTGTGAAACTATGATTAACAACTCTTAACTATAGTTTACGATTGTAAACTATAGTTTACAAACGTGAATCTATGTTTATCAACAAAATCTATTGTTAACGCTTTATTCAGACAGATAAACTTAGATTAGCATTCGTAAACTATAGTTAACGACCGTTAAATATAGTTTTACAGATGAAAACTATACTTAACGAATCGTTAACTATAGTTTACGGTTTGTAAACTATAGTTTACAGTCGATAAACCTAGTTAATCAATTGTGAAACTAGGTTTATCTCATTTTTGTGAATTTGGCGTGCCATACGTATCGATGAATTTTACACTAAACCAAGCTATCTTCTCAGATCTAGCTTTATTTACCCGCCGTTTCATCTTAAAACCGGAAGTGCGAGTTCGTAAATTTGAAATCTCGATCCCCATTCAAATTTGACACCGGAAAGAAAAAAATTGTTTTATTTTTTTCTGAAAATTCAAAACCTCGAGCGGAGTTTCTTAAAACTGAAAATAAAATAAATCCTGGCCTTAAATATGTAATTAGATCATTAGTATATTAACCAGGAGCAAAGGATAAGATGTTCAAAGAATTCATGCATTTCACTATATAATCATTAGAGCCCCGCCCTAACACCAGAACCCCTGACCCTGGGGCCATAAAATTCATAATTTTGGTAGAGGCACTCTTGCTCATCATAACTATGTACTTAGTTGGTTTATTTAATACCCAGGAGCAGAGAAGAAGATTTTCAAAGAAATGATGCATTTTCACTACCTACTTATTTAGCCCCGCCCTAGCACTAGAACCCCTGACCCCAGGGCCATGAATTTCACAATTCTGGTAGAGGACTCATTGCTGATTACAATCATGCAAACAGTTTGACTGCTTGATGTCCAGGAGTAAAGAAGATGATTTTTAAAGATTGCATTAATTTTAGTGGTTTTGGCCCCACCCCTCAGTCCCCAGGGGGGCAGGGATCATGAAATTCATAATTTTTGTTCCCCTTCACCCATAGATGCTGTATGCCAAATTTGGTTGAAATTGATTCAGTGGTTGCAGAGAAGAAGCTGAAAATGTTCAAATGTTAACGCACGACGGACGACGGACGACGGACGACGCACGACGACGGACGAAAACAGATAGCAATAGGTCACCTGAGTTTACTCAGGTGACCTAAAAATTTACACGGGTGAAAATCTTTGAAGAATGGCAGGACCAAAATGACTCAGGTGAACGTAGTGGCTCATGGGCCTCTTTTTTTTTTTTTTAGATCATGTGGATTTGAAAAGACTGTCCACTTCTCTAAAGAGAATACAGCCCAAAGGCCACCTTTCACAGACAACGTTGGTTATTGTGCTAGATAAAGATATAATAAAGAGAAAAAAAATATTGAAAAATTAAAATTACTGCAAGATTTGTGACTGTTTGGACTCGACATGTTCTATGCAAACACATTGAATCCCACTCTTTGGTTTCCTTAAACTAACAGATCTAGAGCAACATAGGTAATGCATTGTAAATGTTAATGTATTGAGCCTGTTACTTTGTAAATTCAAGACTATTATATCCCCCCCCCCCCGCAAACTAAGTTTGGGGGGGTATATATATAGGCATCACCTTGTCTGTCTGTCCGTCTGGCTGTTCGTCCGTCCCTCCTTCTGTCTAGCTGTCCTTCTGTCTGTGCAATCGTGTCCGGTCCATATCTTTCTTACAAAGGGACATTAGAATCTAATACTCCACACAAAGATTGCCCATGACCCAAGGGTGTGCCATGACCTTGACCCAAGGTCATTTGGGGAACTTCAATGTCACTGGAAGAAAAATTTCATAATTCATGTTCGGTCCATATCTTTCTTATGGATAACTTGTTAGGTTCTCATTTCACACAAAGATTGCCCATGACCCAAGGGTGTATCATGACCTTGACCCAAGGTCATTTGGGGAAGTTCAAGGTTACTGGAAGAAAAATTTTATAATTCATGTTTGATACATATCCCATAATGGAAAAACTTACTTCTGAAAAACCCAGCGGGAGGTATTTTGTCCTGTTTTGACAGTTCTAGTTTTACATTATTTTGTATAAAATTTCATTTTAACCAAATATTGTTATTTTAATCAACAACCCTTTAAATAATGTCATGGCGTTTTGAAAAGTTCATATACCTGCATGCTGACCTATATTCTGATTCTGCACATGTTGATAACAAAGTGTATAAAAAAATATATATCACATATTGCATGCATCAATTAAAAATTGTTTTATTATACACCTTTGATTTTTTTTTATTAGACGTGTTAGATGTAACACCGATTAACATGTTATGTCACATTGAACGAGCTGCGCAATTTCTAGTACGTAGTGTTCCTAAGTAGTCCGGTAACCTAGTTAATTTTAAAGCAGTGTATTTTAACATGGCAAGTTATGTAGGGATCGGTTGTAAGTCTGGGTCCTCTCTGGAAGGACTGGACCTCTGTTGTGTGGAATTTACTGGAGATCGGGACACCGATGTTTGGGGGTACCGCATCATTAAAGTGGACACTATGCCGTATGACACGGAATGGACTTCACGACTAGCAGGTGCGCGAGATCTGAGTGGCGAGGCACTGATAAAACTGCACTCCGAGTATGGACATCTGATAGGGAAAATGATCGAGGAATTCAAAGAGAAGAACGATCTTGATGTCGAGTTCGTTTCCTCTCATGGACATACGATTTTTCACAATCCAGCACAGAGTTACACATTTCAGCTAGGGGACGGGGAAACAGTGTCTCGATATTTAGATTGTCCGTTTGTCTGTAACTTTAGGAACAAGGACGTAGCGTTTGGTGGTCAGGGGGCGCCTTTTGTTCCGTGTGGAGAAAAATATCTTTTCCAGGCCTACGATATCTGTATAAATCTTGGTGGAATTGCAAACATTGGTGTACATGGCAATAAAGGTTATGACATTTCACCCTGCAACTATGTGTTGAACAAATTAGCATCTTGCCACGATGTGTCCTTGAACTTTGACCCAGATGGAAGGATTGCAAGTCAAGGTCATGTGCTGAAAAATGTGTTAGAAAAACTTGATTTACAGTCTTTTTACAGAAAGCCTCCTCCGAAGTCGCTCAATGTGAAATGGATAGATAAAAACATCCTGCCTATCTTAGATGTAAGTACTGTATTCTCAGTTCATTTTTCACTGACACACATAACGACAGAAATGTCGATCAATCGGCGCGACTTTCTCAGCGAAGGCTATTCTGATTCACCGAATTTACAAATTTTCAAAAAAATAAATGATGGTAATACATGTATATAATTTTCAACTTTTAGTTTTTTTTTACGATTTTATGACTTTTTTAGACGAAGTCGTACAAAATTCCAGATCTGATGAGAACATTTGTGGAGCACGTGTCCTGTAAACTGGTGGATGCATGTCAGGATGTCCAGTCAATTCCGGACAAACGAACGCCGTCCAAGAAGATGACCGTCTTACTGACCGGGGGTGGGGCCTTCAACAAAACGCTTGTAGACGTGTTCCGAAGGAAGTTAGAAAAACTCGGAACACACCTGGTGTCATCCGATAAAGACACGGTATGTTTCAAGGACGCATTGATATTTGCCTTTCTGGGACTGAAGTGTATATTTGGTGAACCTAACGTGTGTAAGGAGGTGACGGGTGGGGAATCGGACTCCGTGTCGGGCAGTATACACCTACCCGTGTCCACGGCTAACGACTATTGTCTGACCTATTTTCGAAAGAAAAAGTCGATCATTTAGTTTGCGTTTGAAACGATTTTTCCTATCTGTATTCAGCAAAAAAGACAATCAAATTAGCTTAAATGGATCGATTTTAACTTAGCTTAAGAGATAAGTAATATATAGAGTACCTTTTAAAGAGTGTATCTTCAGATATCAGACGAGGGGGCTTGTCCCCCGAGTCTGATATCTGAAGATGCACGAGTTAAAAGGTACTCTATATGTTTTGTATCATTGTTCCCAGGAACTAAGTTACCCATGATCTATCACTTTTACGTTAATAGCACGAAGTCTGACTGTATTCTCACGCACTGAGTTAGCCATGATCTATAAAAATTTCATCATACAATTTTATATGACCAATGGAAAAGGAGCACGTGATTCGAAAAGTATTGGTGCTGCATTTCTTAAACTTGGGTGGAATACCTCGCTATTCAAGTCTGAACGCCATGGATGACAGTTGTGATTTTATGCTATTGCAATTCTCGATGCAAACTAAAATTCTTTATGTCACGTAATCTTTACACTCGTAAAAATACTAAATGGGCAATTTAAACGTTCAAGGAAAACAGCCCGGGAAGATGGACACTTTTGACCGAGATGTACAGCGATTCTTCAATATTTACTGGATGCGTCGATTTCTGTTGGAATTAATAAAACAAGAGCTTGGAATATTTACCTCATTTCCTGTACATGTAGTTCATTGTGTGTGCACTGTTAAGCTTCAAGTTTATGTGAGTCTCTAATCCCGCTGTGTGAATTTCATTTTGGATTTAAAAATCGACTTCCAAATTATTTTATTTTTTAATTTTAGGGAAGGTATTCCTGAACACTATGTTTACGTGACTTTGTTTAAATTTACTTTTCCCCCAATTATTCGGTGTAAGGTTATGGGTCATTTATTAGAATTGTTTCATCATCCCCCTGGCGTGCTCTATCTTGATAGATCACGGTTGTTAGATCACAGTTAGCCATGATGTATCAAAAATAAAAACACAGCGATCTTCAAAGGAAAAACACCGCAACAATGATACAATGTACTTATCAATTATATACAAGTGCGCTGATTTTCTGTTCTATGTTAAAGTATACCGTTTAAAAGGGGTAGAAGAGGGGGGGGGGGGGTAAAATTATTTATTTATTTAAAAGTAAGGGAGCTACACATGTAGGGACGGGGCGAAGAGATCGAAAGCGTTAGTTACGGATGTTATCTTCAAGATTAATCACACGACGGCCTTAGGTAAATTCTAGTGATTCTTTGAATCATTTGTCAAAAGTAAAATTAATGGATGCATTTTCGATAACAATGATATCTCGTATATATCCTTCAAGAAATCTTTACAGGTGCACAGATGCATGTCGTTCTTACTTAAAGTTTTAGATCATTACGTAACGATAACGATTTCACGTACATTGTACGAAAGATCGATATCTAGAATTCGTCTTCAGTAGATGCTTTAGTAAATAAAAAAAAACTCTTTTTTTTCCAAAATGTTCCAAAACATAAATAATGGATGTGTATTTGTATAGTGATGTTGTAAATGATTCTTTTAATGTGCATGTAGTCTTTTGTTTAGATTTTTTTAAACATATTATCTGTCAAACACTTGATAATTGTACTCTTACTAGCTCTTGATTATGTTATGCGATATCTAGAATTCGTCTTCTGTAGATGCTTTAGTTAATTTAAAAAAAAAACTTTTTTCCCAAAATGTTCCAAAACATAAAAAAATGGATGTATATTTGTATAAAGATGTTGAAAATGAATCTTAATATACGTGCATGTAGTCTTTTTTTTAAAATGTCTTTTTAACTTTTATCACCTGTCAAACACGTACTTGATAATTGTACTCTAGCTCATGATTATGTTATGTGCATGTTCAAGGCCAGACTTCTCAGCCTTGTGTAAAATTATGTCACATAATAAATATATGCTTTCTGTCTTAGTCTTGCATTGATTTTATTATGATTAAAGTCAGCTGTAAGTGTATATCAGTTTATCTGGTATTTAAAAAAGTGATATGAAGTCCGCTATGCTTGACGTCGCACTTGACCTAATTTAAATGTATGAAGATAACGATTGAAAACATGGCAAGTTACGTGGGGATCGGTTGTATGTCTGGGTCCTCCTTGGACGGACTAGACATCTGTTGTGTTGAGTTTACGGGGGACCGAGAAACTGACGTGTGGGGGTACCGCATCGTGAAAGCGGACACTCTGCCGTACGACCGGGAATGGACTTCACGACTAGCCGGTGCGCGAAATCTGAGTGGCGAGGCATTGATACGACTTCATGTTGAATACGGACACCTACTCGGGAAATCAATCAAGAAATACATTGATGATCATTCTCTAAATGTAGAGTTCGTTTCCTCTCATGGACATACGGTTTTTCACAATCCGACACAAAGTTACACTTTTCAGCTAGGGGACGGAGAAACAGTGTCACGGTATTTAGATTGTCCGTTTGTCTGTAACTTCAGGAACAAGGACGTAGCGTTTGGCGGTCAGGGGGCGCCTTTTGTTCCGTGTGGAGAGAAATATCTTTTCCAGGCCTATGATATCTGTATAAATCTTGGTGGAATTGCAAACATTGGTGTACAAGGCAGTAAAGGTTATGACATTTCACCCTGCAACTATGTAATGAACAAATTAGCAAGTGATCATGATTCTTCCTTGACCTTTGACCCAGATGGAAGGATTGCAAGTCAAGGTCAAGTTTTAAATAATGTGCTAGAGAAATTGGATTCTCTTCCGTTTTATCTGCAACCTCCACCAAAGTCACTTGGTGCGGAGTGGATAGAAGAAAATGTTCTTCCTATTTTAGATGCAAGTACATTTAGTGACAAATTGTAGATAAATATAACAGTCCCTCATGGTCTGTTGGTAGTATCACTTTGATAAAACAAACACCTAAGCTTTTTTACTTATGGTCATCTGATAGACACACTTTGATATTTTAAAGAATTATAATAATGAAAATCAAAGAGCTTGGTTTTTTTCCCTTTCCATGGTTTAAAATATTTTCCTGTGTTAGGGGATATTTGTACAATTTTTTTTTATTTACAGACGACGACCTACAAAATTCCTGACCTTATGAGAACATTTGTCGAACACGTGGCTTGTAAACTAGCGGAGTCCTGCCAGTCAGCGAAGTTAATGGCGGGCAAACAACCTTCTGCCAAAACGATGACCGTACTACTAACAGGGGGAGGGGCCTTTAACAAAACGCTGGTGAAGATATTCAGAGAAAAGCTAGAAAAACTCAAAATGCTGCTGAATTCTTCTGATAAAGACACCATCTGTTTTAAAGAGGCGTTAGTGTTTGCCTTTTTAGGATTGAGGTGTATATTCGGTGAACCTAACGTGTGTAAGGAGGTGACGGGTGGGGTATCGGACTCGGTGTCGGGCAGTATACACCTACCCGTATCCACGGCTAACGACTATTGTCTGACGTACTTCCAAAAGAAAAAGACAATAATATAATACTAGTTCGACATCAATGTATAACCATTTCCTTAACGTCTGGTACTACCTTCTAAAAGCTTAATTTGGTGAACAGTGGATGTCATATATAAAAAATTACTTGAACATGTTGAAATGGTAATAAAAAATACACGTACTTTTAAATTATCAATTTGAAAAAAAAATTGTCATTAAAGAAAAGTAGCTGGCACCAAAACCTCGATAATGTTTCAAACAAGAACATGACTGCAGTTGAAGGACTACCTTATTACGTAATCATGAACTGGACATTTAGATCCGTCCTGTATTCCGGAAATGAATTTTTAAATATTCACTTGTATAATTCTGTAATTCTCAATCGTAGTAATATTAATATTATTTCAATTTTTATTAAAAAGTTTATGAAGTTTTTGTTACATGAATAGAAAATTACTGATAATTTATTTGGTTGAACAGAACAAGCAAAAAGAGTTCCGCGTGTAACAGTGCACAAAACTCAATCGCCATGAACCATGTACTAAGAATTGGTCAATCGCCATGAACCATGTACTACGAATTGGTCAATCGCCATGAACCATGTACTAAGAATAAGTCAATCGCCATGAACCATGTACTAAGAATAAGTCAATCGCCATGAACCATGTACTTAGAATTTGTCAATCGCCATGAAGAATAAGTCAATCGCCATGAACCATGTACTATGAATAGGCCAATGACTCAATCGCCATGAACCATGTTTTAAGAATTAGTCATTGGCCATGAACCATGTACTAAGAATTTGTCAATCGCCATGAACCATGTACTAAGAATAAGTCAATCGCCATGAACCATGTACTAAGAATAAGTCAATCGCCATGAACCATGTACTATGAATAGGCCAATCGCCATGAAATAAGAATAAGTCATTCGCTGTGAACCATGTACTAAAAATAGGTCAATCGCCATGAACAACTGATGTACTAAGAATAGGTCTTAAGTAAGCTTATAATTCATACGCATGCTCCTTATCTTTTGAGATCAGCTGACACTATATACACCTTCGATTTATTGATCTATTTTTATTGATTTAGGAAAGTTATGTTATAATTATGCATGCCGCGATTTGACTTCTATTGGAGATTGGTCATTGTTCCTTATCTTTGCCTGTTCTATTTCATGCAAGGAAGTGATTCATAAGTTTTTCCCAAAGAGTAAAAAAAGCAAAAGTGGAGAAAAACACGAAATCTAAAAGAGGAAAATATCATGATTTTCTACTTTTATTTAGAACTTTTCATGATTCTATTTCAGGAAGACTGATTATCAATAAAAAACACCTTCCTCAAATATATCCGGGTTTGTCGTAAAAACTCCAGAATCCAACATTTACAATGATTGCGCTGAAACATATTTTGCAAAAACATTGTGTTGTACTCCCTTTTCAGCTAACCTGAGCCAATCTCGCAAGCGAGTTTACAGGAGTATCTGCCAGATAAAGAGTGCCAGGCGTCTGTCTGTCTATCGTCGTCTATAAAGATTTCACAGTTTTAACTTTAACTTGCCACAAAGCGTTTTCGGATAAAGGATATTTAAGTCTGTTCACATGCAATGCTAAGCTCTATTTCAAGGGGAGATAGTTTTGAATTTGTTTGGTAACACCTTTTAAGAAATCCTATCTCTAGAACCACTTGGAAAGATAGATTGCAAATGAGCATAGCCTTATTTTCTTTCGTAAGTGATGATAAACTCCGGATAACACTGATCAACAGCATACACCACGAATTCCCGGAATAACCACTGTCCATCTCCAATGACGCTGTCGAACCGGTCATGCATATCGACACAGTCGTCACGCCGACAACCGGAACTGGTGCATGGGGGACGTCTGTACTTTTTGGGGTTTGGGTCCAGACAAATGTACGATTTTCCAAGTAACATCCGCATCAAAAGCATTTTCTTCGTTCCAGGAGTTCTGTTGGTTTTGGCGTCTGAAAGTGTAGAATATTTTTCCAATATTTAGAAATACTCTAAGGCTATCTTTTAAATAATGTTTATATCCCCCTTGCCGACTCAGGGTAAAAATTTTAGAGGGGACATTTTTTAAAGATGGTCCTAAAATTAATTGTTTTAGTCATTGATTTAGAAAAATATAATTATTATCCATTCTACATCTTACTTTTTGCATGTTATATCTACATATTGAAATGGCAATAAACTGAGTTTTCCTCATTTTAAACCTTCAATTTCTATATTTTGCTGAAGTGATACTAAATTTACCATGCCCAGACCTTTAATTGAATTCTAATTGTACTCACCCACGTATTGGTCCGCTTTTGTAGAACTCTCAGCCCCATAAATTCCCATACCAAACATAGCTTTATCACTGCTCATTCTGAAGTCCAGGCCTTGATGAATAATAGTCTGTAAAACTTCTGGTTTGGTCCCATGAAAAAGGTAATGTTCATTAATTTCTGGGAAGATTTCTTCTTTAAGGGGTTTTGTTAACTTTGTATAGGTATCTATTGGCCCTCTACACTGCATCGGCATTCCTGTGGGCAAAACATCCTCAATTTTTTGAAAATGATAAGTTTCATCATCCGAGAGAGCACGGAAAAACTCCTGACGTTTGATGGCGTATTTTGCGAAAAGTCCTAGATTTTCTATCCTCTCTACCTTATGAATCTTGAGGGACGTGTGAGACAAACCGACTGCGTCTCGACCTTGACCTACATTTTCTTTCTGCCACGTGCTGTGGACGAGACTCCTGACTGCAGCGTCAGTATCTTTATCTACCGGGACCACTATCGGCTGACGATTGGCCTGGAATAATTTAAATACCTCCGGCATGGGGCGACACTTCGGAAAGTGTGACCAATATGGCGGAGTTTGGGTGTACTCGTGGGCAAGACTAGACCAAAACTCGGGCGAACATTTAAGCTGGTCAGAAGTGTTCACAGTACCAGACAGTAGAGGTATTATTTCTTGTTTACACTTTTTAATGTAATCCCTTTCACCTTTTAACTCTATATTACCAGTCTTCTGATCTGAAATTGAAAATAGAATATCAACAAAAGCTCAATATAGGTATTGTGTTGGTTGATATGTAAACCCTCCCTGTATAATTATGTAGTTTGAATTACCAGTATTCAACGAAATGGGGTGTGTTACCTATGTCGAGTTTTATATGCCACTGTCCTCTCTTTGATGCAACCTCGTGAATTCGTCCCTTGATTCGAAGTGGTAAACATTTATTTTGGGGATTTTGAATAGTTTCGGTGCACAGTAATCTGTCCTCTATTCCCGATATAATCCGAGACGCAACATTTGGTCTTGTTTTAGAAAACGTCGACACAGTTATAGAGCAGCCTATCACATCCCCATCGTCGCTCTCACTTTCTAGAAAAAAAATTCTATATTTATTGCTACAAATCCTTTAAAAATTTAAAGTGTATAATTTGTCGCAAGAAAAAACCATCACTTACCACCATTGGCCCCCGTGCCACCTGTCGCGCCACTACTCTGACTCAGAGCTTGTGTCATGGCGTCGTATTCTGGTGGGCTATATTGAACAAAAGATATTACCTGAAATATGAAGAAGATAAGTGTACAGAGCACTACTTACTTCAATTGTAAGTATTACCTTCCATCATTAAAAATTATTTCTTTACCTGGAGTCCGCCTTTAGATAGAGCTTTACAGGCGCTCTGCACCATGACGTCAGCTGTCGTCTGTATTGGATACTGCAACATCCGGCCGCAACCTAACAGTGGTAGCGATATGGAACTCATTCCACTCTGAATACACAGCTGAAAACACTCATCCACGATCTGAGGAAATTCCTTTAAAAAAGAATGGATAGCAATACAAGAAAGTCTTGTTTATTATTTTCAGTATACAATGTGCATTGTTGTCCCGTTTTCTGTACCTTTTGGGCGTTCACGTCTGACCAAGGATGAAGGATCAGTGTAAACACAAACTGACAATTTAAGTTTCCACCGACGGTTGTAATGATCCGGGAGCTGCCAAGCTTTGTTTTAGAATCTTTCAAAGCCTGAAAAAGAATATAAAGAGCTGTGATGAAAAAATAATTACAGAGGGGTAAGCAAGGTAAACTGTCAATCAAGCAAAATAAATTATTTTCAATGGATTCATTCATGGTTCCTTTTTGTACCTGGAGGAATACATCAATGTATTCAGATCAGATTATTTTAGTAACATACTCCTTATTGGTTTAAACAATGTTTAGGACTTTGCAAATACATGTATTAGGCATGCAGCAATACTATTGTACCACGGTTCAGTAACTATAAACATGTATGTCATAAGAAACAGAAAACTGGCAAATTTTGCAAAATTGAATCTTTTTATTATATTTATAAAGTGAAAATGTTGGTTCTATGTTGTGGCTAATATTTCAGAAAGCGCTTAACTAGAAATGGTCATCCGTCCATAAAACGGAATACGAAAGACCACTCAGACATGGAATAACTCTACTCAAAACTGTACTGACTGATGAACTGTACCCTTATTGTGCGAGGGTTCCAATATATTTGATTAATTTAAATTAAGATAAATTGATTTATTGTTTATTAGTTGGCAAAAGTTCAGCCATATATCGATTTAAATTATTTTAAATTATTAAAGAGCTATTTAGAGTTTGTTATTAGTTCAGGAAAACTAACAGGCTTTGATGAAAAGAAAACTTAGAATGCATTTATTTTATACCAGGTTGTAATTGGAATACATTGGACAGTCGGGGATACCTTAATCAGAGTGTTTCCTCCAGCCTTACAAAGGGATTTGGAAATGAGGCTCTTCTGAAAATCTAGGTCTGGTCCCACCACATTGACGATGACGTCCGCCTATTTCAGATCAAAGAACGGATCAAAACATTCAATTTCCTATAAATCATGATGTTTTAAAATATATCAATATAATCATATAAATCACCTACCGTTTCCTTGGCGATGTCACCCTGTTTGACCTTGACCTCCACGTTGTTAATGATTGTGGATGTTGACCTATATTCCAGAGTTTCTGATGCACCTCTTCCTCCGAAAAGCCGGGCAGGTAAGGACTGACACCCCCTGTGTAATAAAGGATTTTCTTTTCATAGAAATATAGTGGAAATTCTCCCAGTATAGGTCTATAAAATTGCTATAAGAGCGGTTACATACCCTTGAGATTGACATCGACGTGATCTTGGACGTTTTGTTACTAAGCGACGTTTAGGCTTTGTCTTGTATTTGATGTGTAATTTGCAGCACAGTCTTTCCTCTAATTCAGAAACTATCTCCTTTCCTTTGCTACATTTCAATAATCTGGCTAAGAGGCGAGTATCCTCCTCTATAGATAAAGGAGAATTCCTTAGTGAAATTATTATCAACCCATTTTTACTAAACAGACAATGTTCTTCTGTAATGAATATTTCGTCACTCCACTTTCAAAAGTTTAAAATTAAAGAAGCCTTACATGCGGGTTTTGATCACATCCTCAAAAGTACAATCTTACAAATATTTCCTGACTAACTTTTTTAATATTGGCTACTCTTTATAATCAAGTTGTACATTACATACCGTCTCTGCAGATTTTAGTCAGGTCTAATCCCTCTGAGTTCACGCTGGCTCCTCTGTTAGTGTTTCCCCGGGATGGAGAGTTGACATGACCATTGGATATTGCTGACCTTTGACCTGAGTGACCTCCTGACCGTGACCTACAGAAATCACCTTCATCCTCACTAGAGGTTGGGTCAGACATCGCCTTTTATGCAGGTTCCTCTGATAATAAGAGATACTTTTCGTTAATACCTCCTCTGAAAAAATATAAATTTACTAAAAATCAAAAATGTGGAGTTAGAAAAAAGTAGGTTGACTTACACTCAAAATTTGTTTGAAAAGTTTCTAAAATGGTTCTCTAAAATTTTAGAAATGTACCACACATCCTTCCTTGTTTTCCTATATATAGTTGTATGTTGTTGGCTTCGAATTTCCCACTTCCTTAAACAAATTAGAAGTTGTAATTCCTTGCCATGTTCATGATAAAATATTTCCTGATTTCATATTGTTTTGGAGACTTCTATCAACTTAATGTAAATGTGTGGAAATTTGAATTGCACATGTTTTATGGCTTGTTTTTAATGAATTCTGCTTTAAAACAAAGTTTGTTTCAGATGATATCAAGTCTCAAAAAAGCACGAAAGTGTAGAATATACTTTGTCAAAAGTGATAAATTATTGTATTTTTTTCTCAAGAGAAAATAAGATTGGACTATTTTTAGTCAGTCGGTCGGGAGAGGGGAACCAAACAAATTTTTAAAGCTGGCCTTATTGAAAAAAAAATTGTCTAATACTCTGCATAACGGTTAGTTACTACCAGTAATTGTTTTAAGACACTGTACAACTAGAAGTCTCTGTCGAGACTGTAGCTCTACTGGTTTATACTTAAAACAAAGGAAGAGAAAAGTAAACGTTGGGACTTGAGACTTTAAATCAGCAATAAATAGAAAAATGATCCTTGCCACTCATCAAAATAAAAAACCAATGCACAGAATTATGTATCTTAGTATAGTCTACTTGTGTGCCAAGTTATACTGAAATCGGACCAAATCTGTAGGAGGAGTAGCATTTTGAAAGAATTTCACAGAAATTTCTATTTTTAGTAACCAAGGCAACATTGTTCATTGAAATCAAAAACCGATGCACAGAATTGTGTATCTTAGTGTAGTCTACTTGTATGCCAAGTTATATCAAAATCAGACCAGAACTGTAGGAGGAGTAGCATTTTGAAAGAATTTCACAGAAATTTCTATTTTTAGTAACCACGGCAACACC
Organism: Saccostrea glomerata; assembly: GCA_003671525.1. Classification (NCBI taxonomy): domain Eukaryota; kingdom Metazoa; phylum Mollusca; class Bivalvia; order Ostreida; family Ostreidae; genus Saccostrea; species Saccostrea glomerata. The sequence continues at coordinate 1,572,057 of PRKT01000009.1, forward strand.
GTTTATCAAAATCAAAAACCGATGCACAGAATTATGTATCTTAGTGTAGTCTACTTGTGTGCCAAGTTATACTGAAATCGGACCAAATCTGTAGGAGGAGTAGCATTTTGAAAGAATTTCAAAGAAATTTCTATTTTTAGTAACCACGGCAACATCGTTCAATGAAATCAAAAACCGATGCACAGAATTATGTATTTTAGTGTAGTCTACTTGTGTGCCAAGTAATATTGAAATTGGATCAAAACTGTAGGAGGAGTAGCATTTTGAAAGCATTTCAAAGAAATTTCTATTTTTAGTAACCACAGCAACACTGTTCATCGAAATCAAAAACCGATGCACAAAATTATGTATCTTAGTGTAGTCTACTTGTGTGCCAAGTTATATTGAAATCGGACCAAAACTGTAGGAGGAGTAGCATTTTGAAAAATTGTTTACAGACAGACAGACAGACAGACGGACAGCTGGACAGACGGACGGACGACGGACGCATTACTATTGCATAAGCTCTTCTGGTCTCTGACCAGTAGAGCTAAAAATCAACTACATGTTTCCACGGTGTCTCAACTAACTGATACCAAACCTAAAATCAACCTTTATGCAGCCTTTTAACTAACTAATCCTAAAATACATGTATTAACATTTATGATTGCTTTCTCTGTAATAATGTGATATTATGAAATCTATTTCTATACGTATTTATTCGCTTTCATTTTTTTTTTTCATATCGTTTTGAGAAATATAATCTTAAAATTTGATAAGCCAAAAATTCTCATGCGCAACTGGATTGAGTTGCTTGAGTCAAGTTTTATTCTGTGATTTCATTGGTCCTTTAATTTGATTGGTTATTTATTATTTCTTCATCCAATAATAAATTTTCATTATAAGTATAAATTTACCGCGCTTTTACCTATGGATGTCAGAGCAGTTATAGGCCTATGTTTTCAAGAAAAGAAGAAGCAATTCCGAGTCCATCATATGCATCTTATGGTATGTAACTTATATATTTGATTATGTATTTCTTAACCATTTAAAGATTTGATTTACGTACTTATTTTGATTGAAACCGTTTTATTTAATTGTATTTTTGCATTCAGATGTAACAAAGATAATGATCTGTAAGATTTTAATTTGAACTGTTTACAGTACACATTTTTTTCACAGATTTAATTTTTTTTTTTTTACATTTATGTAGGTAAATTATTTCATGTTATTTTCATAATTTCTGTAATTTTGACTTATTATATATACGTACTTTGCTATTTAAGATCAGTGCCTTAATTCCTTAATAATAAATGATGAAAACATAATACCTGTCTTGCTGCTCAGTTAAAATAACTCTATGGAAAATAAGAAGAAATGACATTACGAATCCTTAGATGTAGCGAGAATCCGATCGAAAATGGCGGACACATACTTTTTACGAATCGTGTTCAGTATAAAGCGTCGTCGATTTACAGGGGTATGTTAGTCCTTCTTCATACCGTGCTTATTGATGGCAAATAAAAATTACCATTTGGAATGTTATAGTTCTTAAAAACTTTATAGTTTTTACGAACTTTACTATCATAATTTTGTTTTGAACGAATTATATGCAAATTTTTCTAAAGAAATACATCGCTCCTTGAAAATGACATGAACAAAAGACGCTATGAATTTTGCATTTTTTAAAGTTTTGCATTCACGATTGAAATTTTACTTTCTACTTTTACTTAGGTAGGTTTCTGGCCCCCGGATCATGAAACATCTTAAGCTTGAGTCGAAATTTTTATGGTGTGCTGAAGTGTTGTAAAAGTCAAACAGTCAAAATCAAAAATACTGATAAATATTGCATCACCAATTTACTGTTAAGTGCCAATTTAGAGATTAAGTTGACAATTAATAAACATGTAACTGATTATTGAAAATTTGACTTAAGTCCAAGTTTGTTTCATGATCCTTGGGCCTGGTCTCTAAGGTCATTGATAACTTAACCTTTATGTTTCCATTTAACCAAAATTGTAATCCAATTGATATGAAGTTAATGCAAATTAAATTACAATGAGAAGAACTCAACCTTGAGCAAATCTTACCGTCCTTAATTCCATTCTCATCCTCTCCTTGCAGGTAAGATGTGATTTTATTACTGTTTATAAAAACAAATATATTTTTTTTTAAATTGTTTAGAAGACTCGTATCATAAAAATATAACATGCATACTTGATATAACATACAGACCTTGGAAGAGATATAGTGATACATGAAGTTCATTATAAGTGATACACGTAGTTCCTTTTAAGATATATTATAATCCTCAAAGTATTTGTGCACAGCGTTATAAGAGGTTTAACTATAACTAATTGAAAGACAAGTACATGTTTATATGAAATCGGCCCTAAAAATTATTCTTCAGGAAAAAGAATAATGTTTTCAGTGATATCGGAGAATAAATTTTAATTGATAAGATTACAACCTTTAATGGAAGTACATGTTTTGCTGTAAACAATAACTATCAGTAGAATTGAAAATATTTGGTAACAGGAATGCAATGCATATTCATGTAGTATGAATACATTTTTCTTAGAAGATATACAATGAAATGAATGAAAGTTCACAAGCACAAACACATCTCCCCACACACCCTCTTTTTCACACGCGTACATTGATCAAGATAAAAATAACATATAACAAAATATTGTTTGTGAAATACTATGCACCCGACAGGAAAAAAAGTTATTATTAGCATATAGGCCTCAGTCAATACCACAAGGTCATTTCAAAGAGTTTAATTAATGGAGTAAGTATACCAAAAATGAAGTCTGTATCTTTCATGGTTCAAAAGTTATGGCGAAAGTTAAAGTTAACAACAGACAGACAGACAAACAGACGGACAGGACAAAACAATATGCGCCCCCGATCTATCGACCCGGGCGCATAAAAATTCCGTAAATAACATTTTAAAAAGTGATAATACTTTTAAATGTTTTTATTTGATATCTTCTTGTATACATTTAAAACGTCATATTTGGGATGTGTAAAAATATTTTTAGCATCTCTGATTCTACATGACAAAATGTGTTTCACTTTATACTAAACAAAATGAAGCCTTAAAGCCATTTATCAAGACAGCAGTTCCAAATTTTAGGGTTTTCAAGACAAATTTGATTATCATATTACACTTATAATATTTTTCTGTTGACTCTGAGCTATTGAGAGTTAAACTCTATTTTGTTAATACAGTAACACTAGTTTTATCATTTGTATATGTGTCAAACTCTGTCGTAGGTAATGATATACTCCGGATAGCACTGATTTGGTTCATAAACTGCAAATTCTCGGAAGAGCCACCTCCCTTCTACAATGATAGAGTCGTAATTACAGTGTTCCCCAATCACACAGGTGGTAGTCTTACAGGTACTGCAGGGAGGGTGTTTATAGGACTGTTCTTGTCCGGATACAAATGGATTACCGATCAACAGACGGACCAGCAGCATCTGTAGACCCTTCTGTTGACGATTGGATTTGTCATCTGAAACGAGCAATACAAGCCATGAAGCTCAAATCTTGTGTGTGTATGTCAAAGTTTATCATCCTTGATCACTGAATTTCAACTTACTTTTCCGGGAAAAATGGTCATGTTGACATTTAAATTAAATAAAGGAAAAATAGTCGTTGTGTGAATTAAAGTTATCTATTTCATCATAGGGTCAGCAATACTTAAGAATAAATAATAAAAAAAAAATTAAAATGTTTTTTAAAATGTTTAACAACTTGATATTGTCGTTACAAAGATTCAGATGAAGTTAACTTTGGACCAGATATATTACAGTTTCTAGATATAACAATAAAAGTTCAGATTACATACCTGTGTACTGGTCAGCTTTTGTAGAACTTTCTCCACAGTAAATGCCCTGACCAAATAACAACCTATCGGAAGATTTTCTCGGGTCTATGCCCTTTTTTGTAATATTCTCTATGAAAGAAGACTTGGTACCATGAAATACATAATGTTCATTTATATCTAAATATAAACTAGTGTTAAGAAGTTTTGGCATTTTTAATGTTGTTAAAATGCCACCTTTTTGAGTTACTGTTTCAATTCTGGGATAACTGTGTAAACCACTTCTTAACATTTGCCGAATGATCTTTTCTCTTTGTTGTGAATAATGTGAAAACAGTTCTATGCTTTCAACCCTTTCGATTTTGGTCACTTTGATGCCTTGGTGACCCAAGCCTTTAGCGTCAGCACCGTGACCTACGTGCGCCTGGTCCCACGTCTGTTCTACCATATCACTTATAGCTTTAAAGGTTTCACTATCGACCATATTGACCCGGCAAAAGTCCTTCTTCTGTTTTAGATAATATTTGATGTCATATCCCCCTCTGAACTCTTTCCAGTATAGAGGAGTCTTCTGATGTTCCAGCACCTCTCTCCAGTAATCTTCAGTGCCCTTCTTGGACCGAGGTCCCATCCATCGCTTTGGTCTCGATTGACTGGTTGTCTCTACCGGCTCTGCTGAGAAGCTGTCCAATAACAAAGCCCTGATTTTATTGGCCAAGGCCTGAACATCATCTCGGTGTCCTATGATAACATATTTATCTGGAAAACAGATATAAGATTATACATACGGTTTTAGATTCATTTGTGATTGAAAACAATAAACTAATAAAGGCAATGCATTAAGACATTAAACGAAATACTTTTTAAAGACACGATGTCATGTGCAAGTCTTCAGACTGTTTTTAATTTAAAGTAAAACGCGAAAAAAAATTATGAAGACACGAATTACCCGAATCTATTTTCAGTATGACATCCATTGTCCTCACTGCCTCAAAAATATCTTGTTTGTCCTCCCGAGTTATTTTATCTATTAAGCCTTTATTTTGTATAATTTCTTTAGAGAGAAATAGACGTTCCATTTCTTCAATGATTTTCTTTCGCAAGTCTTTCAATCTCTGTGAGTTTTCCCCAGAAATGAGAAGGTGCGGCAAGAATAGAGTTACACTTTTCACACTTTCATCTGCTTTTTCTTCCTGTAGTGAGGCCGGTGATTCCCTCCTACCTATTATGTACAAAGAAGACTATAATTTTGAATGAATATAGAAAAAAATTGACAACAATCTGAAATAAATCAACGGACAGACATACGGAACATATGAGGAAGAAGCGTGCCTAGCCTCTGAAATGTAGATTTTTTGGACACGATCCTGTGAAAACGCTCAAGTTCCTCTTCAAACTCTTGTCTTTCGCCTGAGTCATGAATTACAAAGACAATTTTCTGGGGAAAAAACAACAAAAAGCATTATATGTTTGTGCCTTTATGTTATGAAATAAATGACTTTAATCAATTCACATACTTTGAGTCTTGTTCTGCCTTTAGACCAAGTAACACATTCCTCCATCATGATTTTGGCCACCATTTTATCCGGAAACTTGAGTAGTTTTCCGGTTCCAACGGCGGGGAAGGCTATGCTATCCAACTGATTGTCATCGCAGTGAGAGAGACACTTCTTAATTACTTCCCTTAAACTCTGGAAAGTGACAAATATTTCATACAATCGAAAGCAAATTCAACAACCTACTAGAAATGGCAAACAATGACCATTTTAGATGAATCTGCGACATCATTCTGCAACTTTCCTGTTCACGAAATCATTCTGCACTATACCATGCCAGCAATCTACAACTTACATCTTTATGACATCAATCTGCAACCTAAGTGTACCTGTTCATGATAGCATTCTACAACCTTTCTGTTCATGGCATTATTCTGCAACCTACTTGTACATGACATCATTCTACAACATACATGTACATGACATCATTCTGCAAATTAACAGTTTAAGACATCATTCTTCAACCTACCTGTTAATGACATCATTCTGCAACCTACTTGTTCATGACGTCATTCTGCAACCTACTTGTTCATGACGTCATTCTGCAACCTACTTGTACATTACATCATTATGCAACCTTCCTGTTTATGACATCATTCTGCAAGTCAACCTACCTGTTCATGACCTAATTCTACAACCTACCTGTTCATGGCTTTTGCTGTTTTCTCTATTCCAGTCCTCCAGTACAATGTTACAGACAAACTTACAAATGTGTGTCAGTCGCTCGGAGCTCTGGGTCACAACAACGTTTTCTTCTTCGTCATATTCCTCTTCAAAATCCTTTTAAAGGAGACGGAAACATTTCATCTACCAATGCTTTAATTTAGATCTTTAAAGCAGAGCCTTTTTTGAAATATTCGTTGGAGAAGACCAACTTTTCACGCTATACTTTTTCAGATTTTGCACATTTTTGTCATTTATTAGATAGTAATCCAATCAAGCTTTATAGAGAGTTAAATTCTATGAAATCTTAACATTTAGATCTAGATTCAGCTTAGTACCTTCTTTAATCGTCGAGAGGCCGAGGAGAACAAACGTGGTAACATTCCGTATTTCCACATGGAGGATTTACGAAGAACATTGACCAGAACTGAAGCCTACAGAAAATTATATTCTGGTAGAGAGTCCAAGTTTTGGAAAATTCATTATAGACGAAGAATCCTTGTCTTAAAAAAGGCGTTATTTTCTATTCATTCAATGTGAAACACTATACTACAATAACAGACCTAATATTTTTATTCTAATATTAAGATGCCCATTTTATCAGTCATAGTTCGTAATATCTAAGATAAACAGAATATAGACTTGAACTTTCCCCTTGTCAGACCTATAACACGAGCTCCTAACTTTACCTTCTCCTTGACCACGCTGCCGTCCTTGACCTGGAGTTCTGTGGCGCCCACGGTCAGACTCTTCTCCTCCAACAAATTAGATAACGACTTCGATCTGGCAACAGGCGACGGACTGAAATAAAATCAACAAACTCTAATTATTTTCAGCTAATTTATTATATTCAGCGTCAGGTCATTTTTTCAACTGTACAAATACGCGCCGGTGTGATTTAGAGTGGTTTGTTATTTTTTTTTAAGGATATAAACAAGAATATTACCCGGTAGAATTGTCTTCGATGTATCTGACTTCCACCGTTTTTTCGCTGTCGACAATATCAATGAAGGTGGCGTATTTCTCCTCCAGGTTTCTTATCTCACGTTTTCCCTTCTCAGAATTTAAGCATCTTGTGATTACGCCTTGATCTGTGTCGCATGCAAATGTTGAAAATAAGATGATTCTTTGAATAGTTCAACACATACATGTAGGTACAAAATAAGTTTTACTTTCAGACCTTCCAATATATCAAAGAAGTTTTACTTTTAGACCTTCCAATGAATCAAAGAAGTTTTACTTTCAAAAGTTCTTATTACAGGTATCTTGATTTTCAAAGGAATAATAAGGAATATTTTAACCTCCTTTGTTTCAATTAACACATTTATTAAGTAAAAAAAATAATAAATACATGTATATTAAAAACATTAGATATTGAGAATGTTTCATAGACTCGACCTAAACCCGTTTAGCAAAATTTGATAAAATTATTCGAATATCACACCGCATTCCTGAACTCGGGTCGATTGTTTTTCATACCAATTCTTGACATCTATAGTAACTTTTTTACTCAATCAACTTTTTTGCTTTTATTTTTTTTTCAAACTTCTTCAAATAAAAAATATTATAAACAATTAGTTATCTGCATGGTACGACATCAACAGAGAACTGTTCCTCAATTATTTTATTTTTTTTATTTCATCATACGAAAGCGGTTTTTTTTTCTTTTTACATCTATTTAACCAATGGTATGAAAGAAAAAAAAATTATTTATTTTAAGAAAATAAAGCATATGATTTTACCATTCTTGTTAAAGTCAGCGAGGGTCAATTTGAGGTCCTTGACTTTCTCTGTTATTGTCTGTATCCGGGTTCTCAGATTGTGGTCATCCGTGAACTTGATCGTCAATGCGTCCTCACAGTCAGAGTGGGGTTCCGTTATATCTACCGTTTCCGGGTTCTGTCTGGGATAAAGTATTTCACATACACGTTATAAGTCTTAAATTGTGTACATAGTGTAAATCTTGTCCCGTTATATGTGAGAAGGTAAGCAAGAACTTTAACTATTCTATATCTGAGGGTCATTCTGTGAAAGGTAGGGATAGTTACAGTGATAAATAACTAAATAGCTTACTTTACATCCTCTTTCAATCGTGTCAACTCTTCCTTCAGACTGGGAGTCTTGCAGATTAACCTGGCCTTGGCGCCACTAAGTATGATGGTACGTATGGGTTTGTGGGCGTTGATCACGCCTCTCAGTTTGTCGGCGGCTTTGTGGACATCCTCAGTGAGTCCCTCTACCTCCACCACAGACTCAGTGTGGACGATCTCGATCACGACCATCAGAGATTTCTGGAGGGCCTGTGTCTCCAAATCCCATGTTTTTGACGTGAATAGTTCTACATTGTGAGGAGCGAAAGGTACATTCAGTTTTCTGAAACACTCCAGGGTATTTTGCAGAGCTTCTTTAGCATCTTTCTCCGAAAAGGCTAAACAGTGTAAAGCTGGATCGGTGAGATTTTGGTTTTCTATGAATACACAGAAAGTCTGACTGGCTGTTTGGCCTCTTTGCCTAAGCTTCTCCATACAACCCTCCTGCTTAAGTACATTAAGTCTGTTCACACTCACCGACTCAGAGAAAGTACATACACTGTTTAGACGTTGCAAATAGTCTACGTTGTGTTCCAGCACGAGATCTTTTGGACCTCGAAGCACTATTGCACATGTCTCTTCGTAGAAACTCACGGTTAAATTAGAAACATTTGATCCAATGGATGTCATTTTCATTAAAAGGCAGTGATGTTTTGTTTTGCATTTAATGGTTTTCTCTATTGTGTTGTCATGTTGTGCTACTGAGTTGTTGCCTTGTTGTCTTGTGCTGACGACGACTTCCTCGTAGAAGTGATCCTCGTCGTCAATCTCGTCACCCCTGTCCTCTGTCCTTTGTACGACTTTGATTTCCTCACTCTCGCTCTCATTGTCGCTATCACTCTCTATGAATTTAATATTTCCGTGGCCAGCTGCCATCTTATCAAATCGAAAGTACAAACCAAAAAAGTCCAATCACTACACGAATATTGTCATTATTTGTTTTGAAAGAAAACATCCTTATTAATATAAATGCTATTCCTATCCAAGAAAAACTTCACTTAGAAAAATAGGGATAATATAATAAATATTTTTCCTCGTATCTAACTTCGTTATCAACACAAATAATTGTTATCTCTTGTTCATACCTTTTGCTTCTGAAATACCTGTATTTATAACGTAGTAATACTTTCGGTTTGAAAGCTCATTTCTTAAAATCGCTTACTTTCGATTTAATTTTTAGTGGCTATTTAAATGTAAAGTGCGTTGTGGTTAAGACTACACCCTGCTGTGTACATGATATTAGGCTTTTTTTAACACCCCCTCCCCACAATTTACTGCTGCAGGAATTTTGAAATAGTTGCCATAGTTACTCTTATACAGATTAGTTTGGTGGTTTGAAAAACATCACAGACAGCGTATGCATATTGCAGTTATCGAACCTTACATGTGGAACACGATTAAAGAAAAAAATTATACAGTGGAGATTAGTAGTACACATACCATCCCTACAAATATGTAAAAGTAAACTTATCATTTATTATTGTTATAGTTTCGTAATATAATGATATGAGTTGAATAAAATGTTCAGTTACTATACCCCTCGCTTGAAAACCGGACGGGTATATATATATTAGTGATCGGGATATCCGTCCGACCGTCCGTTAATTACGCTTTGGGGAACCCATCTCTTATCAGCAACTTCTGATTGAAATTTAACGAAACTTCGCATGTGGATTTTGCCATTATAACCATATGGGAGGCGGGAGGTTTCATTGAGTGAGATCAGTGCCCACAGTACCTCTAGTTATACCTCCGCTTGAAACGCGTGAGGGTCCATACACATGTAGTGATCGGGATGTCCGTCCATCCGTCTGTTATGCTTTGGGGTACCCATCTCTTGTCCGCACCTCTTCTTAAACTACTTAATGTTTAAAGATACTTTCACAATTTTTTTTTACATAATGCCATTGTGCATCTCCTATTTTACTTTTTGATTTCACACTTATTTCGAGTCTCCCAGTGCAAAACATGGACTTTGCCTTTATAACCATATGGGAGGCGGGGGGAGAGGGTATCATTTAGTGAGCTTATTGCTCACAGTACCTGTAGTTTATGTTTGGGTAGATTGTTTTCATGTGCAGTTATGGATAAAAAAGTTTTGATACAGCGCCCTATGTCATATGATCTCTTTTGGATACAATTTTCAATGGAATAGTCCTCAATGTTGTTATTTACTTTTTTAAGGAAATATGTATACAGAAAGAAAAGTGTTTTGTCATCTTTCGTCAAGTGTAGAATATGATCAAAATAAGATGATTACATTTATAATATTGTAATCAATCTGCATTAATATCTGTAGATTTCTACCGTCGATTTTGATTTAGAGAAGTTTTATTTATGTTATTGTATGTAAAAATTAAATTAGTAGATTGATTTCAGGATAAAGATAAGATAGAGTAGAAAAGACCCTGGTTCTATATCGTTGGGAGGGGTGGGGGCGGTTGTCCGGGCTTTCAGCACCATATATGGTTGAGGACTCTGAATATCATTTGTTCCGCCTGCTTGCTATCACTTTGTATGATAACAGCTAATGAGAAATTCATGAATTGATTAAAGATATGGTCTGTCCAAGCATAGAGTATTTAGAGATAAAAACACACCTTAGAATTTAGTGATAAACATTGAATTTCCGGATGTGTCGCACAGGATATGCATTGATCGTGTACAGTAGTACTGGAGAGCAGTGGATCTCAAGGCCCCGATTTATAACAGAATGTACTGGGTGTAATGGTTGATGAGTCCGCGACAAAAGGCTCTGTCGACCGTATCACATAAGACATTTAAACATGTAAGTTAGCCCGTTGTCCACCCTCTACGGAATATTGTGAAGGTACGATTAGCAGTGACGAGGTGTGATTTCAGTGTAAGAAAGTATTCCGATGTAAAGGTGGACTCTCTAGAAATGTTAATTAATTCATGGAGAAATATTGATCGATGCTAACCAATATCTGAGTATACATGACGATGCACAGGTACGTGGAATTTCTCAATAACTATATCTACCTATTTCTCCTTTTTTCCCCCTCAAGATTCTAACTTTGGACCAGGGCCTCCTTTGAATAAGGAAGCACAAGTGTCTTTAGACTAATGAACCGTGTAATAAATTAGGGTAAGTTTGGTAAAGATTCTATCGTCGAATAAGTTAAGTAGAAGCTAGAATACCAGTTTGGATGGTAGTATTGACTACATCAGTATATGGTAAACACTGGTAATCTATAGCTCTGTTTTTTCTGTAATACAGAGTCTGAGAAATATAATGAATTTCAACTCTATCATAACAAGCTTGGAGCGTTAAAGTTTTAGAAAATAAGTATAGACCCCATGTAAATGGTACGGGGAAGTTGTACACATGATTTTAATCCGCTTTTGTCGTCCTTCGTGTCCTCCCGGACGTTTAAATGGATTATCGGTGCCATCATTTCATAAGAATTTATAGAGTCCAACTCACGATAACATTTAGAAATTTAAATGAATGATTTAGGGTTCCCCATAGTTCCTGTTGCACGGTGTATTGTGCAATACTTTTTCATTATTTATAGAATGGAATTAATAAGCACCTTAACTTCAGTCTCCTGTTTTCAGATAAAACTTGTCAAAGGATATGGTAATGTCCAACATAGTTTATTTCGGTTTTTTTTTTACTTAAGTGAAAAAGTAACAGTTAGAAATTATATTGTTCGTCATAATTATATATGTTCGTTGTTATTAAAATGATTACATTCTGAGCAGTCATACGAGTCTCATCAGTTTGAATGTTATTAGAAAGTGTAACAAATGTAATAAGCTATGACATAAGGTAACACAATATAAATACCTGAGGTTATACAACTTTTTCTTAGCATTGTTTAATGATTGTGTTATATGATACTGTATTGAGGCTCTAAAATCATTCCAACTACATGTACATGAATAACTTAATGGAAATTGAAAACGGGTCACCCGTATAGAGCGACACATTCACTAAACTTTACACGTCAAAATTATGTCGAGGCTTGGGTTTATACAATTATCTAACACATGTTTCCAATCTACACCATATTAATTTTATTATTGCTGATCTCTTTATGTTATAAAGAAATACGGTAAAAATAATTAAACCATTTTTAAACGATATGAAGATTTGGGTCTATTTCTTTAGATAGTGACAGGATCAGATATATATAGTGTGTGAATTCTGCTTCTCTGATAAATGTAAGTGGTATTTCAAAGTATTTTAAATATCAATAATTAATTTAACTTTATTTAACATTTGTTATTGTAGGTATCTACAGAATCTTGATGAGAAAGGTAAATCACTCATATTCTTCTGTTTGATCTTTCTTTCGATATTTAAATATGATTACAAGAACCATGAAAATATTATACTTCATTAGTGTGATAGTGTATTATTATAACTATAGTTATAAGGGGGAGAAGTCTTCCTTTGAATAACTTTTTTTTCCTTCTTTCAAATTTTATTCTGTGGCTTTAATTGGTGTTTGATACGGAAAAGGGACCAACTTATAACAAAGAAATGATATTTTCTTTTGATTCTTCTGTTAAGTTTTTTTTTTATTTAAAAGCATGTTTTCAAAACTGTTTAGCCTGCGTAGAAATATTTCAATGGAATGATTGAATAATCGATAAAATCTTTAAATATTTTTTTGTAGTATTTGTAATGAAATTTGAGGAATTTTAACTTTAAGATTTGGCCTGTTTATGAATTACTCTGGTGACTTATCGCTCTCTCAGCTTCAATCAATTTTAAAATGTGTAATTTATTTTTCAACGTATCCTTCGAAAAATTCAGTTAATTACTGGATATTCAGCAAGTAAATTGTACGTGAACACTAAAAGAAATGGAACTGTTATAAAATTATACGAATTGTGTTTCCGTTGTTTGGGCCCTAGAGTGCAGGGGCTGTCATGTACTTATGTCTGTATATTATAAAAAGTAAAAATCTATATACACTGTAGATTATAGTAGACAGGTTTCACATTTTTTTTTTAATAAACACAAAGTCTTGGTTAAAGAGTATAAAATTTGTTTAATTTGCAATTCCAAAGTCTTGGTCAAATAGTACAATTTCTGTAACTGATTCCAGAGTCTTGGTTAAGTAGTTCAATTTCTGTAATTGATTCCAGAGTTCCTTGGTGAGACCGAGTTACTAAGAGAATTAAATAAAAAAAACTTGATCCACCCGTGTAAAGATGCTTTGTAAATGTTGTATCACTATTCACATTTTTTTTTGTAAAGACTTTCTTAGTTTTTGAAGCTTTTCCAATCTCTCTGACATATCAATACAGGACCATAGGAAGTTATTTCATTTTGGGGGCACCACCAATACCAAAAACTAATTGACAAGGTCATCAGACTTTTTTTATTGAGGGGGGACGAGCATATAATACACTGATCTATCCTTTCTATAGTATAGATGTACTATTTACGGCAAAATTATCGGGGATACGCCCCCATGTCCCCTCCCGGTTCCTACGGCCATGCAATAAAAGGTATATGTTCAGAACTATTACAAAGAAAAAGTTAAGATAACGAACCAATAGTGATTGATTTCTCTATACAATACAAAGCCGTGAGGTGGGCATAAACAGGGACCTCTGAAAATGACGGAGGTGGGATCAGGTGCCTAGAAGGAGTGGGCATCCCCTGTTGATACATGTAGTCCAAAGCTCAACGATAAATACGTTTACTCATTTTTATGAAAACACACATTTATTGTTAAACACACTTTATTGATTTATTTGCAACTGATGTTCATCGCTAGTTTAATATCTGTAAGATGTAGCACTACCTATACCCGTCTCTACCTGTATAAACGATCGGTTCCCTTATTCAGTGACAATGTATCTGTTGTTTCTTTATCGTAGAGGTTATTTGAATGTTAAATGTATCTGAAACACGGTTACCTAACAGCTCTTTTCTTTTATACACGATTCATTTAGCACTGTGTGTATCGGGTTCCTCGGAGCCTTACCTAGGGCACATACTCAATCGATGTGTGACGTCATCAATTATATACCTGATTTATTAAGAAAGGTGTGGCTATTTACAATGTGCAATTTGTTTGCGTTAGGTGACGGTCATGCACAGAAGAAAACCCTATTACGTAACCTGGGATGTTGTTCACCATTTCGTTTGATTTTACATAAATAAAGACTGACTGAGAATTGAGAAGCTAGCAGGCTCTTTTTACCATTTTCAGATGAAGTCTCGTAGAGTTCAGACGTCTTTAGTGATTGTCTTGTTTTAATTGGAGAAAGTGTCCAACACGACAGAATGAAACCAAAGAAGCTGTACATTTCACGCTACATCGAAACTACATTTGCCGCCTTTGTTATTGGAGCATGCGTGTTTACCGTCATAACGACGATGACAACATCCACCAAACGCAAGGCATCACACAGAAGCCCTAATGCATTAAGACAAGAGCGGGAATCATTCTTGTTCTCTTTATTGCGGGGAAGTAAGAACGCTAAACAAGAACCTATGAAAGAACAACCCCAATCAGGTGATTTTTACCCTGACCATACGAGAGAATGGTTTAACAGGAGTGCTGCCAAAAAATTCACCCCCGTAGGACCACATCCTAATCTCACTACACCCATTATATCTAATACTCATATATGTAACTCATCGGAGGTAGATATCTTAATATATTTTCATAGTTTATGGAGTCATTTCGAGCAACGTAGAGTACTTCGCGAGTCCTGGGCCAACAAAAACGTATTCTCAGATATCAAAGTGAGAACGGTTTTCATTTTAGGAAAACCGCCCACCAAGGAGGACCAGTTAATGATAGTGAACGAGAATTTGAATACTCGGGATATCGTACAGGGTAACTTCGAAGATACTCACAAAAATCTGACACTTAAAAGTATGCAAGCAATGCAGTGGATAAATGACAACTGTTTACATGCCAAATACATCGCCAAAGCCGACGATGATATGTTCATTAATATCTTCGCCATGACTGAATTTCTTGTATCCCAAATCTTTCATAAGAGTAAAGTGATTATGTGTTCTCTCAAAGAGAATAACACCAGTGTGATAGTTAGGGACACCAGCAGTAAATGGTTTGTTCCGGATTATGTTTACAAAGGCCAAAAATATTATCCAAAATTCTGTGGCGGGTTTTTTGTTCTCTTTTCTTCGGATCTCGTGCCCGAGCTTTATAAATTTACATTTACTTCACAATATTTTTCCATAGACGATGCTTATCTATTTGGACTGGTGCTCGGACAAGTGAAAGACGTCCATTATGAAGACATTGGAGGTGCTCTAACTTTGAATTTAAAATCCGGACTTGAAGAGTATAATGGTAGTGGCCCACTCATTCACGTGGGCGTCCTGGGGTGGGACGACGGGGGAATAGAGCAACTCTGGCTGGCGACTCTCTCTAAGATGACTAGGTGGATGAGGAACCACGCAAACATTGCTATGGTACAGAAGGCAATGAGGAAAGCAGCGGGACAGCATTTCATATAGAATCGGTATTATAATGTGTATATTGGGACTTCACAGGAGTGAAAGTGAGAGTTGATGGTTTGCATGCTTTGTAGCGAATAGGATTGATTAATTGAGTATGTTTAACTTGGGGCATAATTCAAAAAATGTGATTGATTTTGTATTTTGAGTTTCTGTAATCATACTACCTGTTATGAATAAAATTTTGTTTAGTATTTAAACCCATCACGTTTTTTTTTCTGATTCTAATGTCCACATTCATATTTTGAGGTTGATGATAAAAAAAAGTCCTGAGTTTCTTGAAATTAAAGGTGCCACAGGGCTGACATGATGATATCTGTTTCATATTTGAATATTTTACCGTTAAAAGATATTAATGGTAACGTAACTTTAGGATAAAAGGGATGACTTTAACTTTTCTAGTGTCAACTTTCCCTATATTTATGTAGTAATATACCCTTATCAACCATGTATGAGTATGCTGTACGTACAATTAATTTCTAAAACGAAGCAAGCTATTGACAAACAAATTGATGACAAGTTGATGTTGCAAGGATATCGACAGTATCGTTTGAAGTCATCAATTTGCAAATTCAATGGTCGATACAGTTATCTTGTTAGCAAACACAATCTAATGCTGACTGACGCTTCTACCTACCAATTGTTAGGCACTTATTTAAACACTGAATTTGCAATTTGTCCGTTTCCTCGATCATGACTCGTAGCATACAAGGGACGTAACTAGTGGACAGGGGATATTCACTCCTCCACGGCACTTGATCCCATTTCTAATGTTTTAGACGTCCGTGACTATGCTACTCACAATTTGAATTGCTAGAGTGGCATGTGGAGCTTGATTACTTTCGTTTTTTGTTTCGTATTCTATTTAAAAAAAAGAATTTACTATCAAACTTTCTGTAAAAAGTGCAGAAATTCACATCTTCATCTCTTTCCAATTTATAACTGGCATCTTTGATAGCATTACCTTGTAGATTAATTTAGATAAATTTCTGAAAACATATGCACAATAGCAATTAATTACAAACTATTCACAAAATCACAGAGTTACATGTTCTATTTACTTGAACTATTACAATGTAGAACTCTATTCTTGTATTACTTCCAGTTAATATATTTTAAAAATATAATTGATAATTTTTACTGTAAAAAAACCCAAACAAACTTTGCTTACACTGATCATGTAAATCCATGTAAAATCCAATGTATACTGCGCCAATTTGATATGGTCGTCCTTCTTCCACTAAATGTAAGGGCTGCTGCTGCAGCATTTTCAGACAAAAAAGATGCGAGAGGGAGAATCCTTTACTAAAAAGAATAAATCTTTACTGTGATTTCTTTCACTTAGAGATATTGATATTTGAACATGTTAATATGCTATCGTCATTATTCGATTTTGCTTGCAGGGAGAGCACATTGAACCTGATGGCTTCGTTCGGCCACAGACTGGTTTGGATTCTGTGTGGAATGATAACAGCCATCTTAATGTTGGACCAATTCCTGAAAATTAGTGTGCCACAGACTCCTCAGTTCATGACCAATTACCAAAGTCAGAGGTTGTACGACACGGATGTCAAGGACAATGATAAGATACAAAGAGTGACAACAATACAAAGTAGTTCTACAGTTTTGACGGTCACAAAGGCAGTGAAAAAGACTAGTTACCCCCTTACATTAATGTCGCCCTATCTTATAAATAACCCATCAATATGTAAAACAAAGGAAAAGTTAAACTACGTTGTTATCGTTCACACATCAACAGACCACTTCAAAAGACGCAGCATCATACGACAGACTTGGGGGAACATCAATATTTTACGCAATGGGGGGTTTCGAATAGTTTTCTTCTTTGGATTATCTAAAAATAAAAGAACACAAACGATGCTTGAAAATGAAAGTACTGTGTATGGTGATATTGTTCAAGGGCATTTCGTTGACTCTTATCACAATTTGACGCATAAAGGTGTTCTCACCTATCGATGGCTGAGTGAATTTTGTTCTAATGTTGAAATGGTTGTTAAAGTTGATGACGACATGTTTGTTAATTTATTCTATTTGATGGAGTATTACCTTCCAAAGTACCGCAAATCAAAACGGAGCATAATGTGCCATCTCAGACCGAAGGGAACCAGTCCAATAATGCGCCAGAAAAGTAAATGGGAAGTGAATGAGGACCAGTTTAAGAATATGACTCACTATCCCGTTACATATTGCAATGGATATTTTGTGCTGATATCGGCAGACATTATCCGGGAACTTTACAAATCCTCCTTTTTGACGCCCTTTTTCTGGGTGGACGATGTATATTTGTACGGGTTACTGCCATCTAGAATTGGGGATGTTGAATTTACACAGATCGCTAACTATTTGACGCTTCACCAGGAGGCGGGTATGAAGTGTTACACCGGAAACACAACGTGTAAATACATAGCTTCGTACGCCGAGAAAAAAGGTTACATGGAAATAATGTGGTACGCATCCTTAAAAATGTATGCCAACATAGCCCAGAAATTCATAGCAAAGGAACTGCTCCTCACGTAAAAGTTGTCAGCA
Source organism: Saccostrea glomerata (assembly GCA_003671525.1). Lineage (NCBI taxonomy): Eukaryota > Metazoa > Mollusca > Bivalvia > Ostreida > Ostreidae > Saccostrea > Saccostrea glomerata. Next base: position 1,590,216 of record PRKT01000009.1, read on the forward strand.
TTTTGTCATGTCAGATTTCTGTTAATATATAAAATGTGAGGAGCTAGAATTATGTAATGCAATACTTGTACAGTACAACTGTACTCTTATTTTCTTATATACATGTATATTGAATTGGGTAATCCACGTGGTTTGCATAATAATAAAGGTTTCAACTAAATGTACTTATTTCATTACAGCTGCTTCGTTTGTGTAATATTCGTCCTTTAATTTTTAATATTGATGTATAATGACTTTGTGAATTTTTAGTGAGGAAGAATTGTTCACAAGTTAAGTTGACTTTTCTATGATTATTACGTCTTGAGTTCGTTGGCAGGCTTTTTTAGTCTGCGTTACCGATGAAGACACTACGCTCTAGAAATCCCTCAGAAGGAGAATAATGTTGACTGATTATATACTGAAGACATATTCAGGCAGTTTGTTTTTTGTACAATGTTAAGTTTAAGTAATATGGTCTATAACATTACATATTTAGCGAAAGAGAAAAATAAATTGCCCATGAATAAAATATTTTCGCGGATTGTTGGCCAAAGTTATGGAAAATCTGATGGTATTATTTTAAACCTCTGATTTTCTAGGTAAAAGGAGCTAAGCAAATTAAAAGATAGTATTACAACGCCGAGAGCTCTAGCTAAATCTTTGAATGTGTACATGTTTCCCCCAAAGAGTTTTCGTTCATTTCTACGTGTACATAATGACATGCATACATATACGTATAATCATGCTCATACACAAGGACAGCTCATATAAGAAACTTATGAAGAGAAATATATCATTTAACTTTTAAACAAAATTATTGATATGTCCTCGATAATTTGTTGTTGGTTTTTTTTGGGGACAATGAAAACAAGGAAAGCTTCATGCCAAAATTATTTTTTTCCTAAAGCTGTTTTGTTCTGATTATGTGTAAAGGGTTCATGACCTTTTATATATTCAAACTGAATACCGATTAAAAAAAATGAACATTCAGCATCTTCTCAGTATGTTTATAGAAAGAGTCGTGTCCTTTTAAAAATATATATAAACATTGCACAGCTTATTTCATTTTTTTTAAAGAGATAACCATGCATGCATGATTTTGGTTGAAGCATTAATAGATACATCTACATAATAATATAAATTATGCCTATATATATGATATGAATGGACTTTTCGGTATAAAAGGCAACCAAAGGTAAATTCTTCACTGTAAGTTGATATTATAGAACTAAAATATATGTAGGATTGCATAAGGAGAGAAAAGAAAACATGGAACTTCAATAAAATTTTCCCTATAAAACCTACACCTGTTACCCGTTCATTAAAGAAAACTTTATTACGATAAGAAAGTGTAAAAAAAAAACACGACTTGAATTGAGGAAAAGACGACGACAAAAATAACGGGATGTAAACTGTATTTTATTAATTCATAAAAAGAATTCCTGATATAACCACGTAAAATCAATCGCACACGGATAAATAGGCCTTAACTGTTTGATACAAACTCGTTACCAGAGGTTAATTACGGTGTATCACGCAAGGCGAGGAATATGAATAATGCAAGACCACATGAACAGGATACAGTAATTATAAAAAAAAATTGTGGCATACAAGACGAGTATTTTGAAGTTTTATAGAAGGTGCATGAGTAAATAAACTGAGATTAAAACATCGGCCAAATAAATACCTCAGACTTGCACTATATTCTGATCATGGGTCATTTTATTCAAAATCTGCAAATTAGCATATATAAAGCATATAATTAGACATTCAAGATCACTCAAAAACTGGGCCTTAGCACTATTTGTCAGTGGTTGATTATACTGTTTACTGATGAAAAACGAATGCTGCAAGAGATATGATTTAAAAAAAAACAATTTTAGAATGCCGGTATGTCTTTCTCAAAAGAAGAAGATCATAAGGCTTTCTGAAGATTAAAGGTTTAGCAATGCTTGTTTCTGAAGAGGAGAAGAAGAGAGGATACATTACATTACATACACTGTATGTACACTGATGTTCTATGCAGTTAATATTGGAATGGGACAACATCTCTGAAATCGATCCTTCCTTGATTTGTTCATTTTTCTATATAAGATTTTTGTGACCTTTAGACAAATGGTGAGCAAATGCAAATTAATGTTTAAAACGAAGTCATTTATTGTTATTTCTATTCGATTCATCCCAGTGAACTCAATGTAAAATACACCACAGAGTCTTCCAGATCTGTTTAGAATCTGGATGTTTTACAGATTATAGACGATGAGGAAGCTAACATCTGAACCACATGAAAAACGTTCAAGAATTAACACCATTTAATTCGCCTTATTTTGAAGTAATACGTCACTATTACCTGCAGATGGATGTTCATATCCCAACATTTTTGAAAGCATGCTTTGGGGAGTACGATCAATTTTTAAACCCAGAAAGGCGACTGACAAATAAATTGATGGTACAGAGATTCTTGTTTTAGTCTACATTTTGCATACGCATAAACGAGCGGCCTAGGACATGGTATATTTTTTTAATGTTTCCACGAGAATTATATTTATTATGCGACTCCGAATTTCATACAATGCCTTATATAGCAAGCATTAATCGAGCACACGCTGATTAATACTTAAATATCACCATTTAGTAATGTTTGAATGTACATCTCCTCAACAAATTTCAAGAATAAAAATTTTTCTTACTAATATTTTATTTTACACGCGTAAATATCTCTAAATACATCTCTATTTAGCATTTACGACAGCAAGCAAACAAAATACAAAATCGAGTTGATAGAAATTGTTATCCATTACCACCTTGGGGTCTTTTCTTTTATCAAAAACCACTTTATGTATATAATTAAAAAAAATGTATTTTATCTTCTCATTCACACTAATCCTGTTTTCTGTATGTGAAATATTGTTCAGGAAGGCGTGTCGTGGCCTCAAACTGAGACCTGTAACCAAAAAAAATAAAAACAAGAAAAAAATTGAATATTTGATAATTTATGTTATAAGTAGGTCTGAGCAAAATATTATGTTTCCTTTTCAAGTCTTTATATGCTAGTATTGTTTCTACTGTCAGAAATGACAACAGTTATTCCAACACTACTACGCTCCAGGGTGACAGTAGTATTTGTTGTCTTTAGATGAGACATTCCTTTCAGATATTTTATATAAATTTCCCATAAATTCTGCAAAAGTTACATTTGATGCCTTTAAAACCAGACAGAACTTCACAAAAAGAACATTATGATATCATTTATGTGCCTTTATGTCGATACGATATATCCTGGTGAGCTTGAGAAAAAAGATACCACAGAGTTAGACAAGCTCTATGATAAACGTGATGACTTGAACATTTCAATCGTCAACTTGCCTTACTTATGAAGCTGTGTACCTTCATCACCTGCATACGGAGTTCATATCTCTCAGATGACTCGATACGCAAGAGCATGCACTACGTATTTACAACTTTTAAAAAGAAGTAATTATTGACAAACAAGTTGATGAAACAAGAATATCAGCAGTCTTGTTTGAAGTCATCATTTTGTAAGTTGTATGGCCGATACACTGACGTTGTCAATAAATATAATTTATCATTGAGTCAAATGCTGACTGACTTTTTCATACTAATTGTTAGTTGATTTTATACACATTGAATTGACGATGGATTTTTCCGTTTAACCCGTTCATGACAAAGAGAACACGGCGGTTGTGACCGGTCAGCATGGGATACCCACTCCTCCATGGCATCTGATTCCACCTCTGATGTTTGGAGTCCTTTTTTGCTCTGCACTTACTTTGTATTGTTTTATGGACTTTCGATCTTGAATACTGTTCTTTATCTCCATATATTTCAAATAAATATTGTTAAAATATAAACAGTTACATGTAGGTCCTTTAAACCGGATGTAAGAAACAAATTTTTGGTGAAATCAACTGTACTCATATATAACTGCACCAATACATTAGTCATTATAAATAAATAATTTACTTATTAACTTTCTTACTTACTTAGTACTTACTTTAGTATTTAATTTTGATTGACCCGGCCTGGGAGTTATAAAACTTAAACGAACTCAATTTTGATCTCAGTCTCACTTTTACCAAAGGAATTAGTAGTTTATAGAAGAGAGAGACTGAGATCAAAAGTGAGCTCGTCTTAAGTTTTATGGTCCCCAGGCCTGTTCTCCAAAAGTTAACATAGATGTGTCCATCATGTTCTCATGCACCAACTTAGGAGTGTTTTGTTGAAGAGTCAGAAGAATCTGAAAAGTAAGTTTGAAGATTAACAACTACAGAATCTGAAAATTTCGAAGTTTCATATGAATTCAGATTTATGATATCAAAAAGCCCATTCTTTATTTCATAGTTATGAATATTTCAAGTTTTGAAGTCAATCTCAATGCTATTGATTTTGACAAAAGTTTTTGATTTCAAATATTCTTTTCTTAAAGAGATTTATTTCCATATTTTATTGATATCAGTACTCAAAAATGTTAAAACACAGCGCTGCCAAATTTATTTTTGTAACTGCTCTTTATATTATTTTTTTTAGATTTACAGATTAGAAATCCGCTTTGTATCTTTGTAAAGATGTAACTTTGTAAGAATGTAAAGAATGAAATACTGAGTTATCAAACATACTGGCATAGGTATTCAAACTTAATTTTAAAGTCATTAGAAATATTGAAATTAATTAAAATTGACATAATTTAAAATAATCAAATCATTTGCAAGAGAGCTATGAGTGTATGTTAGATAAAAAAGTTTATATGAAACTTAAAATTCATTTGTAATATTGTAATAATAAGAACATTACACACAAAGACTATATTCATACTTTGTCAATAAGAACCCGTGGCAGGAAACTTAGCAAAAAAGTTGGAATACCACTTTTTACAATATATCAACGTTCCTAAAGATTTTGGTTATTCTTATATATTGCGTGGTCTACTTTTGCATTTCAGTTTTATAGTCCGGGTTAAGTACCCCAAGATGATTTCTAGTGAACATCTATGATATCATTGTTAGCTTGTCCCTGTATTGGTGACATTGTGTTTCTAAGATCTCCAGATATTTCCCCTTCTTTCTTCTAATTTTGTATTCAATTAAAGAAGGCAAGTCCGTTATGCTCAGATGAATTGTGTTAATGGAGCCATTTGAGAGGCCTGACTTACTGTTCAACTTAATTAACATCTGTTTTTTCTATAAAAATTGAACTCCTTAATTTACTTACCTAATTTGGCATTGGTTATTTGCAAAATTATTATGTTAAAACATTATGTTAGTATACAATAGTACTCTGAAAATGATATTTAAAAAGCTGATTGAGTTTCTTATTGACAGTGTCTATGTACTTTATCGAGACGTCTTTAAACAATCAGTCGGAATTTCAATTGCACCTGGTAATTAGCAGAATATTTTGTATTCTTAAGAGGCAAAATTTATTTAAACTCGTACATAAGTATGGTTTGAATTTATATTCCGGCATACTTTTATTATCTCTTGACTCTATAAGGTCTCTCAATATTTCTCATTATTTTAAATATTTTTTCCCTCGTCATATTTTATATGTCAAATCTCCTCTAAGGCTTATAACTAGCATGATGGACAAAGCCTATAAATATCTAAAGTAATATTTCAATCTCCAAACAACCAACATATAAAATATATATTTCAAAACTGAAGGTTGATGCTATCAATTAATTATTAAAAAAAAAAAACAGAACCTCGTGACAAGCATCGGGACAACGTTACATATAGCACAGGATACACTGATACTCGTAAGCGTACACATACTAAATGTTTATTTTCATGTTTATTTCAATGTTTATTTTCTTTGATTCTTAACAAATACAATATATTATCCTGGTGAGTTTGGATAAAAGATTCTGACACATTTTTATTTTACTAGAAAAACACGTTGATGGTAAACTAACAGCGAAGCATAATGATAAAAACATGACGAATTTTACTTTTCAATCGTCAACTTTCCTAATGTATACAATGCTTAGTAAACCTTCATCACCTGCATACGGAGTAAATATCTCTCAATTGATTCGCTACGCAAGAGCATTCATTTTCTAAAAAGAGTTAAATTATTGACTAACAAGCTATTGAAACAAGAATATTAGCAGTCTCGTTTGATGGGGGCTGGACACAGTTTCAGCCAAAATTTTTCAAACCATTTTTATGTTTAAGAATACTTCACTAAGGTATTTCTAATGATCAGCAAATTTTTTAATTTCAGTTGACGAGTTACAAGACAGATTTAGAGCTCCAAATCTTTGTTATGTAAACAAGACCCGAGCTTTTTTTGTTTACATAGAATGGTGATATGTGTTCGTCAAAGCAGATTTTTCAATAAAGAAGTTAATTCTAAATACAATTAGAAATTTTCTAATGATTTGCTGAATCTCGTTTTGTTTTAAACATGATATTTTCTAAATGTAAACAAAAACAAGGCACGAGGCTTGTCTACATTATGAAGAATTCTCAGTCCTGTATCTCCTTTGTAAATCAATAAATTAAGTTCAAATTTATGCTGATCATTAGAATTGCCTTTAGTTAGAAATTGTAAAAATTAAAATTGGTAAAAAAAAAAACTGTGTCCATGCCCCATTAAAGTCATCGTTTCAATATCGATACAAATTGATAGGCTATTATAAACTCACTGTATATTGTTAACAATGTAAAAATTTGTAAATGTTTACTGGTTTACTACAGTGTTGTACAAGATCACTCAAGAAATTATAGGAAATCATTTTCTAAATGCAAATATATCATTGTTTGTTTGTATAATATAAATATCTCGTTGGAATTCTTTTTCTTTAATTCACACAACATACAGCATTACACTGGTATACATAACTTATATCAGATTCGTTGGAACTCTTAAATTTGAAAGTAATCAACTAAAAAGAACAAAATCGAGTTGAAGGCCAAGAATGTATTCCAAATTTTAAAACCATTAGTCCGAGTATCCTAGGGGCATTTTTAAAAATCTATCGATTTCATCTTCTCATTAACAGGGCATTACTGTTAAGTATGTGAACTTTTGTCCTTAAAAGGGTACGGCTTGCTGTGAAATGAGAAAAATATACGTTTGTGTTCTTGAATTGAAATAAAATATCTAGCGTATCCTGAATTCTGATTAAAAGGCCGCTCAATTCAGTAGAGGATCAAACCTTTTTTTAAAAGATTTAAATACTGAAAATTATACACCACCTCTATCTTTTTCTCGAAATTTCAAAGTGTTCTTTTACTTTTATTCAAATAAAAATCTCTCCTTCAAATCGAAAACTTCTTTCTACTTGTCGTAGAATATTCACTGACATATTTATATGTATTAAAAAAAAAAACCGTCACAGGATCACCCACTCCTTTCTACTTGTCCTAGAATATTCACTGACATATTTATATTAAAAAAACCGTCACAGGATCACCCCCTGCTGTTTGGTTCATTGTTTGTACACCACTTCGTTCACTTGGTCCACAAAATGTCCGATGGGGAGTGCAAAATCATATTTGCATTATATAAGACGTTCCGTTCTTTGAATTTGAAGTATGCACATACTTAGCAGGTAAATGCTCTACCATGCCTCTTTCATCACTCCTTACTTAAATATTTGCAGGAGTGAATGAGAAACTTGAGGAGTACTGTACAATAGCATATAAATCAGATGTGGAGACTTTTTGAAAAAAACTCAAAGGAACTTTTAAAAAAAACTTGATTTTACAAAATTTACCAAAATCAATAACATAACATGCGATTTTTTTAAAAACATTTTATACAGCAATTCCCCAAGGTAAATCAAAGTCGAGGCTATATGACATCACAGACAGCTGCTTTTTCTACAAAAATGGAACTCATAAATTGCAATATGGAAAATTATATTTTGTTAAAAACATTTTGATTGTTCAGTTCACACTTGTATTCTTAATTTGATAATAAAAAGATGCCCAAGTTTCTGATTGACAATATCTGTGTAGTTTTGGGAGATCAAGTTCTCCAACAGTCTGTTGGCATCCCCATGGTACCACATACAATTGCAAGAGTAGAAAAACACTTGCTGTGGTCTTCAATTCGACATTTCGATATACTGAGGACGTATTATCAATTTACAATGGTTATTTCAATTCATGTGTAGACTCGATTTATTTAATGAGCTTAAATTAAAAAATACCAGTGTATACCACAGAGTCTGACATATGTTTCAAATTCAACTACAGAATAAGACGTAAATGGTTAATAAGCAACCAAGCTTTATGATAAACGTGAGGACTTTAATTTTACAATCGTCAGCTTTCTTTTTTATATAGCATTATGTCCTTATCAGCTGCATATGGGTTTCATGTCTCTTACTTGATACACATGTTCGACGTACGAACAATTTCTAAAACGAGGCAAGCTATTGACAAAGAAGATGATGAAACAAGAATATCAATGGTTTCGTTTAAAGTCATCATTTTGCAAGTTTTATGGTCGGTACAATGACCTTGTCATCAAATACATGTACAATCTTGTATTGAATCAAATGCTGACTGGCGTTCCACATACAAATGGTTATGCCTTAATTTACACTCTGAATTGTCTACGGGTTTATCCGTTTTTCCTGATCGTTACAAGGAGTACACTGGGTGTGCGATCGGTTTGCAGGAGATGTTCAAACCTCAATTTGATGTCTGATCCCACCTCTGATATTTTTAGAGGTCCGCGTATGCTCTGCTATCGTGAACTGTCGTGTAAGGGCAACGTATTCTTAACTTTTGTAAAATTTCTGCATGGAATTTGAATTTGAATAACCTGTTTGTTGTCTCCATATTTCATATGTGTTCTCTGGGTATTGTATGAGCAATACTGAGTTGATAATGGTCTTGTTTACCCCACACCATCTAAGAGGAAGGAGAATATCAAAGTAGACACATACCATGCATACGTTGTAATAAAGTTTCAGAATTGAGAGTATTTTAAACTAATTATAATCTTATTTAAAGTAGAAATCAGCCCAAAATATATGCAAGCAGCAAAACGAAAAATCTAAACCTCTGAATGAAAACAGATGGACAATCAAAAAATAGAGAAAACCGTACGTTCCCCTTTGGTTTCACCCGTCAAAATCGATTACACTTAATGTTTTATCTGTCAATATATTCAGCTGTAATCTTTTTTTTAATTTTACCTTAAGTCTTTATTGATTTGAGGTGTTATCCTTGTGATATATTGCAATTTTCAAGTCCTAACTGAAATATGAAATATCACTAAATCATTTGCATTTCCGAAATACATGTGAAATATAATATATAGAGTGGTCTATATCAGTCATGCAATTGGATAGTCCAGAATTTTTTAACCACAGACAGTCAATGAGAACTTCGACTTGACTTCTGAGTTAACAGCTGTGTATTATATTATTGTGTGAACCATCCCTATAACAATGATGATCTTGTTTCTAAAACGTCAAGATCTCATATTCATAATCATTATCCGCAATGAAGTCATGTCAGTTATAAACCAATGGATCAGAATTGAAAAATTCTTTATATATTTGTTTCGCATCGAAACGGAAAAATAAAGTAATATCAAACATGCATATCATACTCTTCAGCATTGCAGAAATTCTAATTAAGATTTTATCGTTATAATAAGGATTAAAAGACAAAATATGCTTATGTAAACTATATATTGTGTAGCTGCAGATCTGTAGCTTTCTGAGAAATTGATTTGACAGACCGGAGAGCTACAGTGCCACCAATTGAAAAAACTGTGTATTTATTGCGCACAAAAAAGTGCGCTGTTTATCGATTTATTTCTTCATAAAAACTATAATCTCAAAACATTACTAACTGTGTATTCCTAACATAATCTTTCACTTTTTCCACAACACAACACACCGTATAGTTGTTGTTTATAGCCCTCCCGGCCCTGAAATTGAGATCATCGAAAATTTTGTCTGTTTATACTGCCATTTTGGTTTGTAAGATAATCCTGCCCAACGCACTTCATATAGATGTCAACTACGAAAGTACTTGATAGAAGAGTACGGAATTTTTTTTAAATCTATTTTTTTTTTGCAATTGAGGTAATTGGTCAATTTACTCACTATCTTCCCTGAATTCCGATTAAAGGCTTTAGACCTTACAGTAATAAAGTTTATAAGAACCTATAAAAATTTGGTTACTGAGCAACTAACATAAACCATTTTTAAACTCTCTAAACACTTAGTATGTGACAAAATGTGACAAAAAGAAATTAAAAATTACCTGTCTGCGAGGCATTTTCTTTTGTTTGTTTTACATTATAATGTTGCTGTACATAAACAAAAGGAGATATAAAATGAATTCATGAAATGAAATATGAAGATAGCAAATAATATCAAGCTCACTCGTCCACTAAAACAATACAAACAGGGAATAGTTCAAACAGAGACATCCAAAAACAGCAGGCTCCGGGGCGATAAAACTTAGAAGAGATACTTTTTTGATCTCAGACTCACTTTTATCAAAAGAATTAATAGTGGATAAGTGAGACGGATATCAAAAGTGAGCTCGTATTTGAAATTCTTATATCCCCGGCACTAAAGGCAGATGTAGCTGTCATGGAAGGGTGTCATGGAGGAGTGAGCAACCCCTGCCGGTCACACTCTTGTCATGATCGGGAAAATGCGAAAATCCGTCGATAATTCAAAGTAAAGGAAACTGTTAGACGCTTAAAACTACCAGTAACTCTTGTTTTCACCAGGCTCCATGTCCAAAATACCTAGATGAGCTCACTTTTGGTCTTAGTTTTACTTTTTCCTTATAATTAGTTTTGTGAAAATCAAAAGTGAGCTTGCTGATTAAGGTAAATGGTCCCGTAGCCCGATCCCCAATTTCTTTCAATTCCGGAATTTAGGAAAGTGTTTACATGTACATCTTCCTTGGGTTGTCCATTGCGTATTTTTGAGCCTCTTTAGAGAACCATGTCCCTCCCGGTTCCTTCGGTCATGCAATAAAAGGTATATGTTCAGAACTATACAGAACAAGGTTAAGAAATAAACAAATAGTGATTGATCTCAATAAACAATACAAGCCTGTGAAGTGGGCATAAAACAGGGACCTCTGAAAATCACGGAGGTGGGATCAGGTGCCTTGGAGGAGTAAGCTTCTGTTGATACTCAGGTGACTTTCAAAACCTATAGGTTGCTTATGTTAGATTGTATAATGTGCCAAAAATCGAGTATAATGTCCTCCATGTAGATGATAAACAAGGTAAGAAAATTTTAAACTATGGTAGACAAAGTGTAAACCATAGTTCACGACGTTAAATAGTAGTATACTCTTTATAACTAAGAGTTAATAGCTTATATTTGATCAAACTATTCATGTTGTCTACAAGTATTTCAACTCTAAAACTACATGTATTCATTTTATTCAATCTTATACAATATAGTTAAAATTACAGTAATATGAAGAAGAAAAAAAAAATGATGATATTATTTTGTTAAACATACTTTATTGATTTATTTGTAACTGATGTTCATCATTAGTAAAATATCTGTTAAATGTAGCACTGTCTCTACCTGTATAACCGATCGTTTTCCTTATTCAGAGACAATGTGTCCTGTTGTTTCTTTATCGTAGAGGAATCTCTCAATGTTACTTGTATCTAAAACACAGTGTCACCTTTTACCTAACTCTCTCCTTTTACACACGATTCATTAAGCACTGTGTATATTTCGGGTTTCTCAGTTTGACCTAAGGGACGTAATGCTCTGTTGAAGTATTACGTCATTAATTATATAGTATTACCTGATTTATTAAGAAAAGTGTGACTATTTATTATGACGGTCATTCACAGAAGGAACACCCTATTATATAACATGGAATGTTGTTCACGATTTCGTTTGATTTTACATAAACAAAGACTGACTGAGAATTGAGAAGCTAGCAGGCTTTTTTTTAACCATTTTCAGATGAAGTCCTATACGTTGAGTTGATAAGCAAAAGCATGCCTTTATGTATATACAATTTCAAAAACGAGATAATTTTTGACAAACAAGTTGATGAAACAAGAATATCAGCAGTCTTCTTTTAAGTCATCATTCCGTAAGTTATATGGTTAATACACTGACCTTGTCAGCAAATACAAATGCTGTCTCAATGACTTTTTTTTTTACTAATTGTTAGTCCATTATTTCCACCTGAATTGACGACGGATTTCTCTGTTATTTCCCGATCATGACAAGGAGCACACGGCGGGTGTCACCTGTTTGCAGGAAATGCTCACTTCTCTATGGCACCTGATCCCACCTCTGATGTTTTGGAGGTCCTTTTTTTGCTCTGCTCCTACTTTGTACTGTTTTATTGACTTTTGAGCTTTAACACTGTTTGTTGTTTGTTATCTCCATATATTTCATATAAAAATTGTTAAAATATTTACAATGACATATGGGTTATTTGGGCCGGGTGTAAGATACTAAGTCTATTGTAAACTATACTGTACTCGTATACAACTGTACCAATACATGTCACTTTATATTAAATAGTGTACTTATAAACTTACTTACTTACTTTAGTAGTCAATCTTGGTAGACCTGGCCTGGGGGCCACAAAACTTAAACGAGCTCACTTTTGATCTTAGTCTCTCTTTTACTAAAGGAATTAGTAGCATTAAGAAAAGAGAGACTGAGATCAAAAGTGACCTCGTTAAGGTTTATTAGCCCCAGGTCTGTTCTCCAAAAGAAATGTATGCGAGATAATTTAAGAAAATCGAAATTAGAATAACACATGACGTCAAATAACAAAACAGATATGACAGAAATTCACAAACTTTTCGAACAACCCTCTTAGATATGTCAACCATATTCTCAAGCAACATATCTGCATCAGTTAACAAAAATCAGCTAGGTATCTTTGTAAAAAAAAAAGCTTTGGAATGAAATACATGTACTGAGATATTGAATAATGTTGGCATAGTTAATCAAACTTAATTTTAAAGTCGTTGGAAATATTAGAATTAATTAAAATTAACATACTCAGTAATTTTAAATGATCAATTTATTTGCAAGAGAGCTTTGTGTATATGTAAGATAACCAAAAGTTATATAAAACTAAAATGTTGTAATGATTAGACCTTCTTATACTTCGTATTTTGCTCAGATGAATTGTGTTAATGGAGTCATTTGAGAAGCCTTCGTACTGTTTAACTTAATTGAAATCTGTTTTTTTATTTCCTATAAAAATTGAATTCATTAATTAACTTCTGTCGTCATTAGTTTTTTGCAAAATTATTATGCTTAAACATTCTGTAAGTAAACAATAGTACCCTGAAGATGATATTAAAAGCTGTTTGAGTTTCTTTTTCACAATATCTGGTATGTACTTTTTGAAGACGTCATAAAACAAACGGAATTCCAATTGCACCTGGTAATTAGCAGACATATTTTGTATTCATACGAGGCAGAAATTATTGAAATCTTATACATAAGTATGTTTTGGATTCATATTCAACATACTTTCATTATCTCTTTCATTATCTCTAGACTCTTAAAGGTCTCTCAATATTTCTCAATATTAAAAAGCACCTTTATCACCTGCATACGGGTTTTATATCTCTCGGTTGATGCGATATACACAAGAGCATTCTCTTTGTATGAACATTTATTTTTCTAAAAGAGTTAAGTTATTGACAAACAAGCTGTTGAAACAAGAATATTAGCAGTCTCTTTTAAAGTCATCAATTCGTAAAGTCAATGTGGATACAAATTGTTAGGCCATTATAAACTCACTGTATATTGTTAGCAATATAAATATTCTATTTATTCAAATAATCGAAAATTTCTTTCTTCTTGTCCTAGAATAATCACTGAACTTTTGAAAATAAAACGCCATCGGATCACCCACTGCTGTTTCTTCATTGTTTGTACTCCAATTCGTTCACCTGGCCTACAAAATATTTGATGGGGAGTGCAAAATCATATTTTGATTACGTAAGACGTTCATTCTTTGAATACGAAGTATGCACATACTTAACAGGTTCAAGTAAATGTCCTACCAAGCCTCTTTCGTTTCTGTCCTAACTCAAATATTTGCATGATTGAATGAGAATGGGGAGTTGTATAACAGTTTATTAGAGAAGTGGTATAAATTAGATGTGGAGACTTACAATTTCCAAGGAACTTTTTAAAAGATTTGAAATTACAAAATTTACCAAAATCAATGATATGATGTGTTCTCAACACTTTATACAGCTATTCCCCAAGGTAAATCAACGCCGAAGCTATTAGACATCAAAGACAGCTGCTTTATCGATGAAAATGGAACTCGTTTTAGTTACCGTGTCATTGGTCATTTGGTCAATGACAAGGTACTAAATTTACTAGTTCCATTTTCATTGAAAAAGCAGCTGTCTATGACATTTTGTATAAAACATTTTGATTATTCACACTAGTACTCTGAATTCGATAATGAAATATGCTTGAGTTTCTGTTTGACAATATATGTATCTATGTAGTTCGGGGAGGTCAAATCGTCCAACAATCTGTTAAAATTTTCCCCCTAGAAACTTCTAGAAGAGAAGAAAGAACACTTGTTGCGGTCTTTAATTCGACATTTCGATAAACCGTGGACGTATTATTAATTTATAATGGTTATATTTCCATTCTCTGTCGACTCATATCTCCGTAAGCTTAAATTAAAAGATACTACAGAGTTTGACATCTGCTTCCTATCTGAGTATATTACTATAGAAAAAGACCTAAATGATTATCTAACAACTTGTCAGTTTTCTAATAAACGTGATGACTTTAATTTTTCAAACCTAAACTTCCTTCATTTACCGTATGTAGCATTAAACCTTTATCAGCTGCATAAGGAGTTTATATAAATAACACAGTTGTTTAGATACGCAAGAGCATGCTCTACGTAGGAATTAATGCTAAAACAATTAAACAAGTAAAGTTATTGACAAACAATATGATGAAATATGAATATCAGCAGTCTCATTTAAGGTCATCATTTTCTAAGTTCTATGGTCGATACAATGACCTTGTCGTCAAATACAATCTTTTATTGAATCAAATGCTGACTGGCGTTTCACATACAAATGGTTTTGCCTTAAATTACACTCTGAGTTGTCTACAGATTTTTTCTGTTTTTCCTGATCGTGACAAGGAGTATACTGCGGATGTGAACCTGTCAGCAGGGGGTGCTGAAATGACTGAAATATTAAATATCATTAAATCATTTGTAAAAGTAGGAGACTGTAAGAGCAAATTGTATATTTTTCCCAAAAATATTTGTTTAATTTAGTATATAAAGTGTGCTATATCAGCCATGCAGACAGTCAATGAGAACTTCAACTGGACTTCTTCTGAGTAAACAGTTGTTTGTTATATCATTGTGTGAACCATCCTTATAACAATGCTGACCGTGTTTCTAAAACGTGGAAATCTCATATCCATAATCATTGTCAGCAATGAAGTCATGTTAGTAATAAAACCGAAGGATCAGAATAAAATCGCACCGAAACGAGATAAATAAATGAAGACCTATTTTTAAAAGTAATATCAATCATATCATGCTCTTTAGCACTGCTGAAATTTTAACTAAGATTTAATTGTTATGATAACAGATTAAAAGACAAAATATGGTTAAGTACTAAACCTGACATACGTTTTTGTATGAAATAAGTACAGTCGGGTTAAAGCATAAGAGTAATCTCCTTACCTATTTATAGCAATAGAGAAGAAAGGAATACATGTATAGGCCTTTTCCGTTTTTCTATAAAATTACTAATGTACATACTCAGTATATATTCATCTCCTTTCAAAAGGTTTTTAAACTGCGTTACCCTCTTCAATATCACGACAATAGGTTTGCATTTCAAGTCCTTTTGCTTTTCAAGTCGTGTAAAAGGTGTTAATGTGACCGATTGTTGTTAAATGGTTGATGGGTAAGAGTTGAATTGAAAGTTTAGCAATCAGAATTTAGATTTATACTCTAACTGCCATCTAATGTATATTTTACCTCCTTCTTAGAAAATCGATTTTCAGACGATGTAAATGACAGATACATGTTTGTTGTATGTTGTACGTACATTATCGATGAAAAAAAGTTTAATAAAAACTCTTCAATGTAAAATCTTATATATTCAAATACATTGTATCTACCATTCCTATTGTCTAATTTATGTGTTCATGATTTTAAAAGTATATGATTTTACGTTATAAGCATTTTTTTAATGAAATAAAATTTGTGTTGCGATATCCTTGCATACGATGAAACCAAATATTGATATTAAAGAATTGTAATCAAGCTCACATGTGCATTAAAACAATACAAACAGTGAGCAGTTCAAACAAAGACCTCCAAATACATCAGGCTCCGGGGCGATAAAACTTAGATGTAATACTTTTGTTGATCTCAGACTCACTTTCATCAAAAGAAAAAATAGTGGGAAAAGTTAGTCTGAACTCAAAAGTGAGCTCGTCTAAGTTTTTATGACCCCAGGGCTAGAGGCAGGTGTGTGACAACGCACTTTGAAAAAATTACGCACTTTGAAAATTTTTTTTCAAAGTGCGTTAAAATTGGGACACATTCAACGCACTTTGAAAAGTGCTTCAAGAATGTACATAAACTTATTTTGCCATGGGAACATTAAACGCACTTGGAAAAAAATGTATATAAAACAAGAGGCCCATGGGCCTTATAGGTCACCTGAGCATTATGCAACAACTTTCCAGTGATTGAATTTGATTCATGTTTTAAGCCAGATGCTATGGCATTCACAATTTTGAAAGAAGCAACATTGATCATCATAACTTATACACCTAGCAGTTGCTTAGTTTGGTTACTTAATACCCATAGGCAGGGTAGGGGAACAAAAAATGCATTTCAACTAATCAGTAATATTCAATAATAATCAGTAGTGCCCCTGCCACACATGAACCCCTGACCCTTAGGCCTAGATCCACACATTGCACAATTTTAGAAAAGGCATCCTTGCTTTTCAAAAATATTTGATTAATACCAAGGGCAGATTTCAAACCTATCATTTTTATTATATAAGTACAGCTCCCCCCCCCCCTCTATGATACCCCTGACCCTGGGGCCTTGAAATATCCAATTCTGGAGGATTAGGGCCCTTGCTCATAACTATATAGGTAGTTCATCTGCTTAATACCTAGAAACAGAGAAGAAAAATTTCAAAGATTTAATATATTTTACTATATAATCAATAGATTCCTGCCCTAACACCAGAACCCCTGACCCTGAGGCCATAAAATTCACAATTTTTGTGGAGGCACTCTTGCTCATCATAACTATGCACTTAATAGTTAGTTTATTTAATACCTAGGAGCAGAGAAGATGATTTTCAAAGAATTCGTGTATTTTCACTATATAATCAATAGATCCCCGCCCTAACACCAGAACCCCTGACCCTTGGGTAAAAAAAAATTCACAACTTTAGTAGAGGCACTCTTGCCCATCATAACTGTCCACATAGCTAGTCTATTTAATACCAAGGAGCAGAGAAGAAGATTTTCAAACAAATTCTGCATTTTCTCTATATAATCAATAGAGCCCCACCCTAACACTAGAACTCCTGACCCTGGGGCCATGAAATTCACAATTTTGAAAAAGGCATTCGTCCTCATCATAACTATGTACTTAGTTAGTTTATTTAATACCCAGGTACAGAGAAGAAGATTTTTAAAGAAATAATGCATTTTCACTATATAATCAATAAGAGCCCCGCCCTAACACCAGAACCCCTGACCCTGCGGCCATAAAATTCACAATTTTGGTAGATGCATTCTTGCTCATCATAACTATGCACTTAGTTAGTCTATTTAATACCCAGGAGCAGAGAAGAAGATTTTCAAAGAAATCATTTATATCCTCTATACAATCAATAGAGCCCCGCCCTAACAGAAGAACCCCTGACCCTGGGGCCATAAAATTCACAATTTTGGTAGAGGCACTCTTGCCCATCATAACTATGTACTAAGTTAGTTTATTTAATACCCAGGATCAGAGAAGAAGATTTTCAAAGAAATAATGCATTTTCACTATATACTTATTTAGCCCCGCCCTAGCACTAGAACCCCTGACCCCAGGGCCATAAATTTCACAATTTTGGTAGAGGACTCAATGCTGAATACAGTAATGCAAACAGTTTGACTGCTTGATGTCCAGGAGTAAAGGAGAAGATTTTTAAAGATTGCATTAATTTTAGTGGTTTTGGCCCCACCCCTCAGGCCCCAGGGGGCAGGGGCAATGAAATTCATAATTTTTTGTTCCCCATCACCCATAGATGCTTAGTGCCAAATTTGGTTGAAATTGGTTGAGTGGTTGCAGAGAAGAAGCTGAAAATGTTCAAATGTTAACGCACGACGGACGACGACGGACGAAAACAGATAGCAATAGGTCACCTGAGTTTACTCAGGTGACCTAAAAAACTTGTGTATAATATCAAAAAAGATATATAAACGCCGTATTCAAGTGACGAAGGTATATTGCTGCATAAGTTAGGGAAGTTGACGATAGAAAAGTTAAAGTTTAACAAGTTTAACAACTTTAAACAAAGTTTAACAATAACGTCTTTTCAAGTAAAATATCCAAGTATTAGCAGAACTTAAAGCTTTAACATCATGATTGATCTTCCTTTTGCATAAAATGTTCTTGTATCCAGATTCCCTATGAATTAGATTTACACAGAACGTTTTTAAGATCGAAAACCATTCCAGTCAAAATGTCTTCCAGACGTAATTAAATATGTTTGAATGTTGTTTGGTTTTTTTTTTCTACTAAATCTTCCACTACAAATATGAACCTAATAATTTAGATTAAGTTTCAATCAGAATGTTTTCTACATTAGTGTAAAATTTTAAAGTTCTTTTCGGCAAAATTAGGAGATAATGAAAGACGTTATGCCGTTGTAAACTTGTTAAAATACTATTTGCATGTCTAGCAGCATCCACTATTTGTAACCTAAAGGTTTAAAAGACGAAGTTCTCAATTTCGTTGCTGAGGAAAAACTCATACAAACTTTAAAAAAAACATTGAGGTCATCAAATATAACAAAAAATTCTTATTTTAAACATTCCAACGATTTTTGAATTAAAAGTATTGCGACAGGAGACATTGTTATAAGGGTTCTCCTTTCCTTTCCTTAGTTCAGTGTGTACTTAATCACATGATCAGGGCTATTTTTCGTGCAAAAAGAGGAACAACTACGTAATGTAAAGTAAATTAGTATCAATAATGAGTATAAAACATTAAAAAATAAATAAATCATCAAAACTTTGAATTGTGCCCTTGTTAAGTAGCAGAACACGTATTCAGAAAAATGTGCTTTTAATTAGTTTACAAAAAAGTTTTTTTAAATGCAAAAGGTCGTAAAAATATAAAGTTAGCATTCTTTGTCAGTTGTAACACTCGTTTATTTCATATATTTATATGTATAAAGATATACATAGTAAGCTTTGATAGTCGGGTTTAAAATACAATTCAAAAACAGAATTAAATTGTACAGGCAAATTGTATATTCACAGATATACGAGTAATTCATTCAAATAAGCCTTAAAAATTACCATTTCTTAGATGTGATAATTTTTTAAAAAACTATTTGTTATTAGGTTTAAATTGTGGAAAAAAAACTAGAAAAATATGAAGCTAAAATACGTTCACTAGGAGAGGTCTCATGAATTGATCTCATACACAACATAACCTGCCCGTTATGCAGGTCTTAGTACAAAATTATCATATCCTACATGGGATTCTATGTTTTGTTTGGAGGAATCGAGTTGAGCAACAATATCATTTTCAATTGCAGTACCTCTACTATTAGATACAGAAATGTCTTCCCCTCATGACACGTCATTTCAGATTTTGGCATTTCTTTAAATCAAAAACCTCTTCTACTATAAATATGAATTTAATAATTTAGATTAAGTTTCAATCAGAATTGTTTTCCTGGCCACATTAGTGTAAAAGCAATGCTATGCACTAGAGAGTTCTCCAGGAGATAATTAAAGATGATAATACCGTGAGTCCTTGTTTTGTGTTTCCTAAAATACTTTTTCCATGTATCATCTTGAAGCATCCCATATTTGTAATGGTTTTTGTCCGAAGTTAATTTCTCAAATCCCTTTCCCTTAATAACTTATTAAAACTTAAATATTTACATTTCATATGTTTTTGCATATAAAGTGAATGGATATGCTTTAATACTAAGTTAATAAATCGTTATAAAATATAGAATTGGAGCTAAAAATACAATTCGTAAAAAGAATTAAAATGTACGAGCATTCACCGATACACGAATTATTCATTCATTGACAAATAATCCTAAAAAAAAAATAGTACCTAATTGTAGATATATAAGTGAAAAAAAATTGTTAATAGGTTTAAATTGTGGAGAAAAAAACAATAAAAGTATAACATATCATATACGTATAAAATCTGCAGTATTGCATTTGATTATGTTAGGGGAAAGGTCTTCATATTAATGCTGGATATAAGGTTTTGGTCCATTTAACAGTGCAAAAAGCTCATATACATTCACCAGCGGTGGAGAGATCTTATGAATTGATCCTATACAAACCATAACCTGCTGCAATATGAAGATCATTATATCTTTGTAATCATACATGGGATTCTGTGTTTTGTGAAGTAGAATCTAGTTGAGCGACGACGATGTCATTTTCATTTGCATTACCCCTAGTACCATTAGATACAGGTTTATTGTCCAGAGAGTGATTTTCTAAGTCTACAGTATCTGGTTTAGCTTCTACAGAGCTGTTCACTTCACTTTTCACTTCAGTTTCATTTTGACGTTGCTCTTGTGATTGTCTGGATTTCTTATCATTGTCAGATTTGGTGGAGGAATCAGAAGATTTGAAGGAGTCAGTATCACTATTTTGATGTGTATCTTTATTCTTTTCTTTCACAGAATCAACAGAAACCCCTGTACTCCCCGTGTCTAACAGAGGTGAGGAGGACATTTTTACGACACGCTTGGGGGATGGAATCGGGGAAGTTTTGACTTTGGTGTCCTCCTTTTTGGCTGAGGGTGCTGATGGAGTTGTCTTCCGTAGTTTGAAGCCCTTTCTTATGTCAGTTAGTAAACGATCAATTATACACCCATCTTCATCTGGTTCTGGTACTGTAGGGCCATCTGAAAATATTTCTTTTTGTTACAAACAAAACCAAACAAGAAGATACAGAGTTGCCTACAGATATGCATTTGACCTACGTTTAGCTCTTTTGCTGGCCATTTCTTGTTGCTGCTTTTTCCTGCGCTCTGCCTTTTCTTCCTGCTGTTTTCTTTGAAGATTCTCCTGTTTGAAAATTCAAAAACATGTGAGTGGTGGGGTTTTTATCAAAGTGTAACTTGAAGTGAACAAAATCCTTTCACTTATAATTTTTACCTTTTGGCACTGTTTAACACGCTCACAGAACGTATTCAGGTTGTTTATACATTCCTCTAATTTAAACGATTTTTCGTTTTCACAGAAGTAGCTGACCAGTTGTTTGGTCAGTTCCGTGATTTCCTGTAATTTCTTGTCTAGGGATGCCATGTCTTCCTCTGCGTCCTATAAATACCAGGTTAAGGTTAATTTCTTTGTAACCAATCTATATTTTTCTACAATGTTTTCAAAGACAGGGGAAATCACGTTTGACCTTTAGTTTCGTTTGATTCAAATACAAAGTTTGAATTTCTGTTGTATCCGATGGTAGTTAGGTAAACCAAGCTGTATCATCCCTGGGTCACACAGCTTACCTGTATAAAAGTTTTGAGTTGGTTTTTGACATCCTCCGGACAAGTTTCTAAATCTTTGTGAAGTTTTTTGACGTTGGTCTTCAACTGTTTCACTTCAGCCGTTAAAGCATCAACTGTCAACCTTTACAAAAAATGGCGGATAGTTGCTTTCATTAAATTCGCGAAAGACACATATTTAAGTTGTAAATTTGGCAAAGCAAAATGTTAAATCATAAAAACATTAGACACAGATTTAATTGATTTAAAGACATTTTTTTTATAAATGCAGAAAAAACAAGATACATGGTATGTTAAAGGTGTTTTTAGCAAAGTACCCGGTATATGTATTTTTATTTCCCTCTCTTGTTCTTAATTCTTCTTCTTGATTTGTTTAAAAAATCATCTATATTCATTTATGGATAACTTGTACTTCAAGAACTCAACATAATTAGTTACAGGATAATAATTTAGTAAGAACTGACTCCTATAATCAGAAGTAAAATCTCAGAAGCTGGCCTGACCTTGAAGCTTTGGCTAGATCTGCGGACATTTCGTCAACAAAAGCCAGGGCGTCTTTATTTTCCTTCTCCGCCTCCCCCACCAGGTAATGAAGCAGTGTCACCCGAGGCTTGTTAGCCCTCGTGTCCATGAGCTTATTCAGGGAGTTTATCCGAAACCCCATGGCATTTCCAGCGTATCCTCCCTAAAAGAATGGTCAGCAGAAAATTGTGCTCGTTACTGTATTGTTAAACTTTTGACTTGTTTGAGCAAAAGTTTCCAATTTATGTGTTACATATGACACGCAACAAAATTTACGTGGGTTTAACAACAAGGTATCTCGATATCTAGAACTTTGTATTAGTTGATAAATATCTAAAGATTTACGTATTGCACAAATTACCGCGTTCATGAAATTCCCAGCATGTAAGACATATCTTAGGAAGACTTTGAATGACTCGTTCTCTAGAAGGTGTTGGCAGGCCTTCACCACGGCCTCAATGTTTGGTAACAGTGTATCCAACGTTACTCGAAACTCGTCTTTTAGAACCAAGCCATCAATACGAACCTTGAAGGATGCTAACTGGATAAGTTTGAGGAAGAATTTCTCTGCGTTCCCGAGTTTCTCTTTGTCTCCCTCAAAACCCTTGATCATGTTTACCTGATAAACATGAACGAATAGAATAAGAAAGAGAACTTTTAAATCAGAGCTTTATTTTAGAGTCCCATTGGAACTGTGGATCAGCAAGTGTTTAGCTGATGATGAAATCAGACAGGATAGGACACGAAGATATTGTTTTCAGAGTTAGGGAGGAAGAAGGTATTTTGAACAAACCAAAAAGAATGACTTTATTTGACAGGCACCCCTACCCTAAAACTATCCTTACTGAAAAATACTTTTTTCGAATTACATGCCTGAACAACATTGTGAGGAACTAAAAGCAAGGATAGAAAATATATAATTAGAAATCATTTTTGCTAGAGTACGTTCAGTAATGGATATGTTTTACTTTACTATCGGACCTTTTCACTCTCAAGTCTATGGTTAAGGTTTCGTCAAATGTCAACATGTCTAAAAAATTATTTTTACAATAGCTCCAAAACTATGTGTGGTATAAAGTCAAAACGTTTACAGTTTATATATATATATATCATTGATTAATAGATAGAAAGTATCACTTGATAACAAATATTTTTAAAAAGATATTTTTAAAGAAAACTTGTATAAAAAAAATGTGCATATTTAAAGAAAAATGCACCTGCTTAATTCTGTCCTTTTTGTGAAAACCAACATTGTAGAAATAATATATGTTTATCATTGAAGGGCAAGTTGGACATGAATGGTCTCTGAAAGGCTGTTATTGAAGGCATGACATGTATAAAGACAAGACCCCTATAGAATCCGCCATTTGCAATGTACTTTCACTTTCAAGTCTTAACGTTTGGACAAAATAAATAAGGAAAACAACTTTCCAGAGGCAATCCAAGTCCAACTTGCCCTTCATTGATAAACATATTCTGTTTTTCTCAATTAATATTATTCCAAATATTTTTTTTATCAAGTGATACTTTCTATCTGTTAATCAATGAAAAATTTATAAACTGTAAAAGTTTTAACTTTATACCTCACATAGTTTTGGGGCTATTGTAAAAATAAATTTTTGGACATGTTGACCTTTGACGAAACCTTAATCATAATCGGTAGTGATAGCAAATCTTCGAAGAATAAATGAGAAGGTTATTAAAAGAAGGTTCAACGACAAAGGACGTCTTGAACGATTCATTTGAAAAGAAAAACGTCTCTAATACATAAAGCCATATGTCTTGTTGAAGTATAGGTCAAAGACTGTAAGAGACTCTCTTATATGTCTCTGTATAGGTTAATGATTGAAAATTTGACAAAATGCTAGCTTGGAGCGGGAATGCTGAAATTGAGTTTGGTACGTTGTGGTAAGAACAAGTAGGGTAGCCCTGTATAGAGTGAAATATAGGTCGATAACAAATTAATGCTAAAGCTCAATAGTCCAATTTTAACACAACAAAATAGGAGCAGAGCAAATACGGAGCTCCAAAATATCAGAGGTAGGATCAGGTGCCATGGAGGAGTGAGCATCCCCTGCCGACCGGTCACAGTTGCCGTGTGCTCCTAAGTCATGATCGGGAAATAACGAAAAAATCAGTGTGTAAATAATGGCCTAACAATGTGAAAAACGTCAGTCAAGTGCCTGTATACTGCTCCTTTCCGCTAAGTAACCTTGACAGCGATCCCGAATGCTGTATTCTGTTAAAACTATTTTCAGAATCTATAGCTACTCTTTTATTAGAAGAAATTTAATGATCAGTTTTAAGACTAACACGTTTTAAAACACAAACATAAATACGAACTTCGTGACCTGGCAATAAAATAACTTTATGGGGTTTTAGGTTTTATTCTGATTTACCTTTAAATTTTTCTGTTATATATTATAATCTTTAAATTTCTATAGTTATGCAGCATAATATTTTTCTTTACTTGACACTATTTTCTTTCGGATTTTAATGTCCTTTTCTCTCTTTTATTCTTGTGTTTTGTTTTTAATCTTTTCAGTTGAAATTCTCCAAAATCAGAATCTTTATGAAATTTTTATTACGTTTCTGTCCGTGGCTCTTTACCTCATCTGGCTCTGGAAGTATCTTTTGCAGACCGCGCAGGCGCTCTTGACCAATAACGTTCACATCGCCTGCCTCAATCATGGACATAATTTCATCATGGCTGCACTTAAACTGCTTCAGGAAGATATTCACATTCATGCTTCGCTTTGTATCCAACAGTAATATCTGAAATTTTGATTTTATTCTTACAAGATACAATCATTGTATTAATTGAATGCACAGATCTGACGATGTTTTGCAAATAAAACCTTCGATAAGAGACCATATATCTTAATTAGTTCAATCTTGTGTTGATATAAACTGTATAAAAGACTCCATTACATAAGCGGCAAACGTTCTCTCAGATCTTTAAAAAAGAAAAAAAAGTTTATGTGGTATCCCTAAATTAAAATCGGACTACATTGAAGAGACACTTAATGACAAAAGTGGGCGTTTATTAGAAATCCAGGAGGCCTGTTCATAAAATTAATCACTGCAACAGTATTGGTTAGAGTAAAAATGAAATAAAATCGACATTTACACACAAGGAATTTGCTTTTTTCGGTTTTTCCAAAGCTTTATTGGACTGAGGCACGAGACCTTTTGTAATTCACAGTTATTACTACTCCACAGTCATGGCGTATTTCAGAGTAAGCGATTGGTATTTATACCATAAGATAGGTTGATGAGGAAAGCTTCATCTTCTGATGTTAACAGTCTTACCTCTGATGGTGGTTTGATTTTATTTTTCTCGTTCTCTTTCCTCTTCTGGATTTGCTTCTGACAGAACAGTTGTTCTAAAGCTTCATACTTTACACTAATCAGATCCTGCATATCAAGGATTTCTTTCCAAACATTTTCATGAGCTACATTTCAGAGAGAGAAAAAAAAGACTTATTCAATGTCTCATATTTTATTTCTATAGCTTAGAGTCTTCAGCAATTTACATCATGTCCTAACACAACAAGTACACAATTTGTTACTCACTTTATTTATCAAAGGCAATTGAAAGGTGACACTTACATGATATAGTGTGGGATGGAACTTTTGTCCAGTTGAATGTCTTCATTTTGTGTTTTGGTGTGGGAGTCCACATCTTAGAAGAGGTAACTTGATTACTGGAGAATGTTAATGGTGTCGGTTTTGACTTGATCATCCCAGGTGGAGGCGGTGGTGGTGGTGGTGGCCCACAGCCTGGGGGTGGAGGAGGAGGGGGAGGTGGCCCACAGCCTAGGGGTGGAGGGGGAGGAGGAGGCACTGGAGGTCCACAGCCTGGGGGTGGAGGAGGGGAAGGAGGAGGAGGGATGGGTATTCCCATACCAGGGGGAGGTGGTGGTGGTGGTGGTGGCGGCGGCGGCGGTGGTGGGCCTACACCAGGAGGGGGTGGTGGTATAGCACTGTCTTGTGGATATGACAGTGCTGATGACCCCATACCTGGTCGTGGTGGTGGTGGTGGCGGGGGTGGGGGCGGTGGAGGTGGGGCTGATCCTCCATTTGGCTGAGAGATTGTAGATGATGAAGATGATGTTGATTCTGGAATGTTTAAATTTTGTTCTGTTAAGTCTGTTTTTGGAGATGAACTGGAATGGATGCTACTTGATGGAGATGATAAATCATCATTCACAAAATTAAAGCACTGGTCAATTTCTTTGTCAATTCTTTTAAGTGTGTCACAGGATGGCTTTAAATTTTGATTCAATTTTGCTTCTAATGCTTTTCTCAAGTCAGTAGACATTTCTTTGGAAAGGCTGGAAGAGATGGTGTGTGTTGGGGGCGGCATTGAGACCGATCTGTTTATTGGTGTTGGGTCAGTCTGGACAGCCCTGGACACCCCTGGGTATTTAGGTAAGACCTCTGTCCCTCCCACCATAGCTCGGTTAACATGGGTCTCATCGATCAGAAAGGCACGTCTCACTGACGTCTCCACTATGTTCCACTGTACGTCACTACAAAATAATTACGTTTTGTCTTACTTTGGTCAAGTCTTCTTTATTGTAAAATGATTGCTCTTTATTAGTCAAGGCCAGTTTTTAAAAAAATGCATGTTTTGTTTTTTATTTATTTAATTTTTCCGAATGACAGGTGTAACCTTTTTATCAGAAAATACTGCTTTTTTCCCATGTTTTCCTTACATTATATTTATCAAACATATTACACAACCAAACAATGATATGAGAGATAAAAGGAAAACGGAAGACATAAGTATCAGGATCTTTGTTTGAAGTAATATTTTAATTGAATCATCTACAGCATTTCAGTTGGAACAATATCCCACATCAGAGTTTGAGATACAGTGTTTTCTTCTTTCAATGATGCCTATTAGTTTAGGGATAAATTTAATAATCTAGCTTATATGTTTTGAAATAAATCTTTAACTCTAGAACTTGACTCCATGTTCAACATTTCAAATAAACCGCCAGACTGCTTAGATCTTAGATCTAGAGTAATCAGACAAAAACAAACAATTTGCAGGAAGTGGAATTCTATAAGATTGTGACAATACCAGTCCTCTTTTACTTCAGAGGCTGTTAAAGATCTACTTTTAAAAAAAAATTAAATTAGGGAGACTTTTATTGGAACATAAAAAAATACTTACTCTACATGTTTACTTACCTAAGCGGGTTTTCTGGTTCAATTTGTAAGAGAGTTTGCAGCACATTTAGAAACACATCAGCTAAAGGAGTGTTGTAAACCTACAAATATGTGAAATTGTCAAACATAAAGGGGTTTAGAATTGTGGCATTCATTGTGCAAAGATAGAAGAAGATTTTACACTACATTTAGAAGTTTGCAATATTTCCAGCGACATGAATATTCTCATGTCAAACTAACATATATTAATGAGACATCTATATACAAGTACTTGTATATTCTCCCTTATCTAAAAGATATGGAATCTAATGTAAGTATATATATTCTCCATTTATCTAAACGATATGGAATATGATAATTTTTTTTAAAGCTTAGCTCACTGACTAATAATCTTGATATCAAATAAGAATGAATATGAAAATTAAAACTAGAACTGTCCAATCGGGACAAAATACCCCCCGCTGGGTTTTTCAGAAGTAAGTTTTTGTATAATAAAGATATGTATCAAACACGAATTATAAAATTTTTCTTCCAGTGACCTTGAACTTCCCCAAATGACCTTGGGTCAAGGTCATGACACACCCTTGGGTCATGGGCAATCTTTGAGTGAAATAAGAACCTACCAAGTTTATCAATAAGAAAGATATGGACCGGACACGAATTATTAAATT
The DNA here is from genome assembly GCA_003671525.1 of Saccostrea glomerata. Taxonomy (NCBI): domain Eukaryota; kingdom Metazoa; phylum Mollusca; class Bivalvia; order Ostreida; family Ostreidae; genus Saccostrea; species Saccostrea glomerata. The sequence goes on from PRKT01000009.1 coordinate 1,618,328, forward strand.
TTTCTTCCAGTGACCTTGAACTTCCCCACATGACCTTGGGTCAAGGTCATGACACACCTTTGGGTCATGGGTAATCTTTGTATGAAATGAAAACCTACCAAGTTTATCCTTAAGAAAGATCCCATGTTCAACATTTCAAATAAACCGCCAGACTGCTTAGATCTTAGATTTAGAGTAATCAGACAAAAACAAACAATTTGCAGGAAGTGGAATTCTATAAGATTGTGACAATACCAGTCCTCTTTTACTTCAGAGGCTGTTAAAGGTCTACTTAAAAAAAAAATTGAATTAGGGAGACTTTTATTGGAACATAAAAAAATACTTACTCCACATGTTTACTTACCTAAGCGGGTTTTCTGGTTCAATTTGTAAGAGAGTTTGCAGCACATTTAGAAACACATCAGCTAAAGGAGTGTTGTAAACCTACAAATATGTGAAATTGTCAAACATAAAGGGGTTTAGAATTGTGGTATTCATTGTGCAAAGATAGAAGAAGATTTTACACTACATTTAGAAGTTTGCAATATTTCCAGCGACATGAATATTCTTGTATATTCTCCCTTATCTAAAAGATATGGAATCTAATGTAAGTATATATATTCTCCATTTATCTAAACGATATGGAATATGATAATTTTTTTTAAAGCTTAGCTCACTGACTAATAATCTTGATATTAAATAAGAATGAGTATGAAAATTAAAAAAAACAATAATTTTTTAGATCTTGTGGAACTATATAAATATTATAATTGGAATCTTTACAGCAAACTCTAATGACTTCACTATTTCAATGTTTTAAATGAAGTATTTTTTAAACATAATTTATAACTCTGGTTTGTGGAGGATCCAGATGTTACCAGGTTGATTTGTTTCAAGGAGGAAATCCAACAATTTCGGAAACATTGTACAAAAATGAATTTATGACTACCTTTATAATGATAACATTGAACATATAATATAAGCAGCAGCTGAATAAAGACTAGGCTAACGAATGTAAGCTGAAATAGCAGACGCACTTATGGAAGCTCTCAACACTAATGACCATGTTTTATAAGGACACAAAGAGTTTATTAAGTTCACTGTCAACAAAAGGTACCTTCTGCCTTATTTCTCCAATGATAATATTCAAAGAACACGAAGTATCAGTGTACGGAAGTCAACATGCATTGTGAGCCTATATTGCAAACATGGTCTAATACACTGCTAAGAATAGCTTATCTATTTCGAATCACATGACATTTACTGTAGATTGTCTTAAGGACAAACCACTCTAACTAGATAAATTACAATTGTTCAATTTGAAGTCTTCAGAGATTACTGTTTAGAGCTTCCTTAAGAATCACGTAAAACGTTGAATTTTAATACAGTACTACATGTAGAAATTAAAACTTTAAATCAAGTGAAATTTATAATAAATATTGTAGTTTTCATTAAAACCATGCATATGGAAAGTTTAAAGCTAATCAAGTTAATATATACGAGTAATTCACCTTGTGATAAAGCGCATTAAAGACTTCTTTATGGTCGTTAATGTCGACACACGCAGGGTTCAAGGCCGCTAACTCTTCATCGTCCGATTCCTTCTCGTCGTCAAAAACATCGCACTGAATGATCAAATCCTCGTCATCTTCATTTCTTAAATTATTGATCATATCAAGGATGTTCAATCCTGCAAGACAGGAAAAAACAGAAGACGCATTACATCATAACTAGAAATAACGAGAGATCGTTAGTTGGACACAACGATTCATTTTCTTTTTAAAGATGAAAATATGATGGTAAAACTTTATAAAGCCTTACCTGATTTCAAAGTTAAAACGTTACATACTCGTATATCCATTTGTGTATATTTCACTTTATCATATACTTCCAATTACTATGTATACATAGTATTGAGTAATCAATAGCCATTGTGATAAGAGAAGGATTTCCAAGTTTCACTTTTGCTACATGGAGTTTGGGCTTCCCGGATAAAATTAAGTTTATGCCCATTTTTTTTACTCTTAAGACTTTCCAAGATCCGTACAAATTTTTCAAATAAATACACTTTTAATTTAAAGGTCGAATTACTTTGTAAATAAAAATGAAAGAATGTCAAAAACACTAAATTACTGATGATATTTATTAAAGAGTTACTATGCAAGGACACACCATGCCCTTTCTATTCAAAACTTGTTTTATTTCGTTAGGTCAATCGCATTTGTTAAAAATGTACATGAAATGCATTTATTCAAAATACGGATTACAGCAAAGTCAACTGTAACTTATCATCACTAGTCCAAGACTGCATGTCAGACCAACTAACTCTGATGTTTTGACTGGAAGGACTCATGATCATGATAAGTCTGTTACATTTTTACATTCTTTAGTATATATTTGTTCTAATCTTTATTTGAATAATGGATCATTTGAATCGAGTCAATAAAAAAGAAATCTTAACAATTTTGCAGTTATTTTTTCTAACATAATTAAAAATTAGATTTAAAAAAAATCACATGGAAACCGTCAGTTATTTCTAATCGATGTGTTTTAAAGGAACAAAAGTATCTATTTATATCTGCAGTTCATAACTCACAAGTGCACACTTAACAATATTTTTCCTCGCTAGTTTTCCTTTCAATAAGTGGGAAAAACAAACGTTAATGTTTTAAAATTATCTCTTTCACACGGCCATTTCTATTTTTAGCAAATACTGACGAAGACAAATCAAATTTATAGTGCACACTTGTTATTAACCGTCTTCTGGTATCGTAATCGAGCACGTCTTTTTATGGTTTGATCGAACAAACTGAACTCACCTATGAATTCATTACGGACTCTCACTCTGTCTTCTAGCTCTTCATTAGCCACGACGATGCAGTTAACAAAAGCCATTAACGCTGTCTTGTAGGGAACCAAGTCAGCCATTCTCAGCTCATTTACGATCAAACTGAAACGGTACCTCTGCTTCTTTAATGTCTGAAAAAGGAGGAAACGAACAAACCTAAGATTAAGATGGGTTTAATTGTTACAACAAAATTCAAAATATACAAAATATACAAAATAAAACTCACAGTATATTAGTTCAGGACGATATTCACACTAACTGAATAAAATTAAAAGACCTATCCTTTCTTTCTTAAGATATTTCAAAGAATAACATGAAAGAAAATGAGAAACAGAAAATTCAATTTTTTTCAAAGAATAACATGAAAGAAAATGAGAAACAGAAAATTCAGTTTTCAATTTTCAAAAATTTTATATGCAATAATTTGATACCAATACGTGACACAAGATAATGAAATAATTTCGCTAAAACATATCATGGTATTGCTATTACAAGAATACTTGATAACAAAAATCTATTAGCTGAAATGAAATATTCTTGTACTCTTTACCGTGTTCGGAAATAAGATAACACTATGACGAAAAAAATAAATTAAAAAAATCATAATGAAAGTGTATATCGTGATAAGGAATATAGATGATCAGAAGCTCAATAATAAATGTCTTAGTACACATGCTTCCAACTTATCTTCTATCTATGCCCTGTACATTTAAATTCGTAATCATTTTGTGAGCGAGCTGCAGCATGACTCTCCGCTAGACCACCAATTATAATTTTTATTCAAATTCATAATACCATTAAAAAAAATCAAGTGGTTCCGGAAAAAAATTTATGATGCTTTCTATCGATTTTCAGCAGTGACCTTGTTCATTGATATATGACCTTGGGATGGACTCCTTACACCTTAATTTGCAGGTTCTGGCTTCCAGAGCTAGAGTCTAGGTACAATTGTGTGACAAACAAATAAAGTAAAAAGACATCCCCATTGCACCATTGCAGGCAATATAACGTTTGATATAAAGAACTGTAGATAATACAAGAATGTCTTATATACATGTCATCTACACAGAAATAAACATTTTATTGCAAATGTTGTTCTAAGAATACATTTTTGCATACAAGTAAATTTAAGATTTCTAAAAAGCATATTCCCGCATCTCTTCTTTATTTGACGAATGTTCTATTATTTCTCAAACCCGATAGTAATCTTAAGAAGCTAAGCCATGCCATATTTTCCCAAAAATATTGAGGGCCTGCAGATGAAACCTTCCTCATTTCAATTTTTTGCATGACCTCTGACCTGTTCAGCTTTTTGTACGATTATTTTGCCAGACAAACGGACAATCTAAATATCGAGACACTGTTTCCCCGTCCCCTAGCTGAAATGTGTAACTCTGTGCTGGATTGTGAAAAATCGTATGTCCATCAGAGGAAACGAACTCGACATCAAGATCGTTCTTCTCTTTGAATTCCTCGATCATTTTCCCTATCAGATGTCCATACTCGGAGTGCAGTTTTATCAGTGCCTCGCCACTCAGATCTCGCGCACCTGCTAGTCGTGAAGTCCATTCCGTGTCATACGGCATAGTGTCCACTTTAATGATGCGGTACCCCCAAACATCGGTGTCCCGATCTCCAGTAAATTCCACACAACAGAGGTCCAGTCCTTCCAGAGAGGACCCAGACTTACAACCGATCCCTACATAACTTGCCATGTTAAAATACACTGCTTTAAAATTAACTAGGTTACCGGACTACTTAGGAACACTACGTACTAGAAATTGCGCAGCTCGTTCAATGTGACATAACATGTTAATCGGTGTTACATCTAACACGTCTAATAAAAAAAAATCAAAGGTGTATAATAAAACAATTTTTAATTGATGCATGCAATATGTGATATATATTTTTTTATACACTTTGTTATCAACATGTGCAGAATCAGAATATAGGTCAGCATGCAGGTATATGAACTTTTCAAAACGCCATGACATTATTTAAAGGGTTGTTGATTAAAATAACAATATTTGGTTAAAATGAAATTTTATACAAAATAATGTAAAACTAGAACTGTCAAAACAGGACAAAATACCTCCCGCTGGGTTTTTCAGAAGTAAGTTTTTCCATTATGGGATATGTATCAAACATGAATTATAAAATTTTTCTTCCAGTAACCTTGAACTTCCCCAAATGACCTTGGGTCAAGGTCATGATACACCCTTGGGTCATGGGCAATCTTTGTGTGAAATGAGAACCTAACAAGTTATCCATAAGAAAGATATGGACCGAACATGAATTATGAAATTTTTCTTCCAGTGACATTGAAGTTCCCCAAATGACCTTGGGTCAAGGTCATGGCACACCCTTGGGTCATGGGCAATCTTTGTGTGGAGTATTAGATTCTAATGTCCCTTTGTAAGAAAGATATGGACCGGACACGATTGCACAGACAGAAGGACAGCTAGACAGAAGGAGGGACGGACGAACAGCCAGACGGACAGACAGACAAGGTGATGCCTATATATATACCCCCCCAAACTTAGTTTGCGGGGGGGGGGGGATATAATAGTCTTGAATTTACAAAGTAACAGGCTCAATACATTAACATTTACAATGCATTACCTATGTTGCTCTAGATCTGTTAGTTTAAGGAAACCAAAGAGTGGGATTCAATGTGTTTGCATAGAACATGTCGAGTCCAAACAGTCACAAATCTTGCAGTAATTTTAATTTTTCAATATTTTTTTTCTCTTTATTATATCTTTATCTAGCACAATAACCAACGTTGTCTGTGAAAGGTGGCCTTTGGGCTGTATTCTCTTTAGAGAAGTGGACAGTCTTTTCAAATCCACATGATCTCAACAAAAAAGAGAAGCCCATCAGCCACTACGTTCACCTGAGTCATTTTGGTCCTGCCATTCTTCAAAGATTTTCACCCGTGTAAATTTTTAGGTCACCTGAGTAAACTCAGGTGACCTATTGCTATCTGTTTTCGTCCGTCGTCGTGCGTCGTCCGTCGTGCGTTAACATTTGAACATTTTCCATGTGAAGGACTACATGGTCAGCTCTTGTAAAGCATACAATAACTGTTTCTCGTTGTTTGTAATACTGAAAAAGATTAGAATGTAATGCAATGTCACGATTTACACTTTTTCTGAATTTGTCCTTTCGGCAGGATCAATTTTAGTCGTAGTAAATTATGTGTATTGTAAATTAAACATTTCAATATTCCGAGAAAAAAACTCAACGTATGGTAACAAATGCCCCAAAGGTTCAAATGATAAATGACATGCCAATTCCAATCAACGTGTATATGCAATATTTTAACAATTGATAAGTTTCTGCGAGAACTCGACGTTATTCGATCGACAAAACTGGATTGAAGACTAGCAATTCTCTTGAATAATATATAACAAGTCATATATGACATTTCTGCTACTTAAAATGGAAAGTTACTTTTGGGCCAAATATATTGTAAATCTGAGATAAATATAATGGTTTAGGTAACCCAAAATGAATTTTTTGCAAATGGATTAATTATTGAATTGTTATAAATAAAAGTACCTCCGGCAAATTGTGGACCATATCCCGTACTAATTAATGACTGCAATCCAATCACAGAATTCATAACTGTTTTGATACACATGATACATTCTATCCGTAGGACCAAGTTAGAGAAATTGCTTGTGTACTTGGCTAAATCTCCAAGACATTCAAAGAGTAAATCTAAGCCATCCCGCCTCACAAAATCTAAGATCCACCTCTTGTCGTCACTATCAAGTTTCTTCCTCAGTCGACAAAAATTGACAACAGAGGGGTGCCGAAGAAGAAAAACACAGGAATTGGTCAAAGACAAGTCATTGACGATATCCGCCAGATTGGCTTCGGAACTACACCTTTTGCATCTATTTTTAGGTGGAGGAGTCCCTTCCGTACCCATATCGGACACATAGCCAGAATTCGCCATAACTTTCAGGATTCGGTCCTTCTGATACCGTTAGGATATACAGAACCAGTCTGTCAGGTGCGAGCTCATATATAGTAGTACGCCTCCTGTGTTCACACATTGAGACTAGCAGCTTTGTATCGATTGTAAAAATACGAATACTTCATTCACAGTTTCAAAAAGAGGACCTCATAGCAACTCAAGGCATTATCTAGAAAGACAACGATACGTTTGGTTGTTGACCGTTATCAATATAACAAGGGGTACCGGGTAGGTGGATTAAGTACTTTTATATATTTTAATGTAAAGTAAAGTGTAGAGGAAACATGGTCTTGCAACTATCCAGAACATCTTTTTAAAAACACGCTCACGTAACGTAGTGGTTAGAGCGTTTGCTGTAAAAGTCGTAAAGAGATGATCCATACTTCATGGGTTCGAATTCCACTGCAGAACACGTCTTTTAGATGTCGTGCTGTACGATATTGTCAATATCTCTTTCAGACCCCCCCCCCCCCCGCGCCTGCAGATGAAACCTTCCTCATTTCAATTTTTTGCATGACCTCTGACCTGTTCAGCTTTTTGTACGATTATTTTGGCTTTTTGGGTGGCCACTTTTTGGCATTCTTTTATTTCGATGTAAACATAACGAAATCTGAATTCTTTTTATTTCTCTTTGTATGTATATCTCAGTTTTTTTCTTTCAATTTGGTTAGAGCGAGTAAACAATTGATGCCATATTAAATAAGAAGAAGCTCACAAAGATAATCATAGCGGTTAATCACCGCGGCGGAGATCGGGTTCATGGGGGATAAAAAGAAAGTATCCGTTTCTCGTCGTCAACGCTATCTGATCAATGTCAATGGACAATTCTGTAATGAAACACAGCACCACTGAGAAAACATTATTCCATTACTAGAAAATAATGAAAAATGATCTACCTTAAAGCTGTCTAAGGCGTCCATTGTCAGTCTGTATCCATCATTAGAATACACGCACAGCGCCGAAAGTAATTCGAACACTTGTTTCTTCACCATAACATTGTTTGTGTCCAGTGCTGTAACCGAGAAAAGAAAAGAAAAACGCCACGTTATGTTATGTACAAAACAGCTTGATATCGATGCATTTTTTCAATAATATAAATCCATAACAAAATTATTTTAATTTCTCAGAAATAGATCCTGAACTTCACAAATATCATCACTATTTGGATGATGAATTCGAACCGACATTTTATAGTTGGATAATAATATTGATATGGTATATACTAGTTTAAATATATATCGTTTGCAAAACAACATATAGGTGATTATTGAGAACCATTATATTCTACCTGGACGATGATAATGAACTGATAGATTCTAGCTGGACGATGATGTATTCATTTTGAACTTTGGTAATGAACTGATATATTTTATCTGGACTTTAAAAATAAGCTGATATTTTCTACCTTGACTTTGATAATGAGCGAATATATTCTATGTGGACTTTGAAAATGAGCTGATATTCTACTTGGACTTTGATAAAGAGCTGATATTTTATCTGGACTTTGATAATGAGCTGATACATTCTATCTGGGCTTTGATAATGAGCTGATATTCTATCTGGACTTTGATAATGAGCTGATATTCTATCTGGACTTTGATAATGAGCTGATATATTCTATCTGAACTTTGCTAATGAACTGATATATTCTATCTAGACTTTTAAAATGAACTGATATATTCTATCTGGACTTTGAAAATAAGCTGATTTATTCTACCTTGACTTTGATAATGAGCGGATATATTCTATGTGGACTTTGAAAATGAGCTGATATTCTATCTGGGCTTTGTTAATGAGCTGATATTCTATCTGGACTTTGATAATGAGCTGAAATATTCTATCTGGACTTTGATAATTAGCTGATACATTCTATCTGGACTTTGATAATGAACTGATATATTCTATCTAGATTTTGAAAATGAACTAATATATTCTATCTGGACTTTGAAAATAAGCTGATATATTCTACCTTGACTTTGATAATGAGCAGATATATTCTATGTGGACTTTGAAAATGAGCTGATATTCTATTTGGACTTTGATAAAGAGCTGATATTTTATCTCGACTTTAATAATGAGCTGATATTCTATCTGGGTTTGTTAATGAGCTGATATTTTATCTGGACTTTGATAATGAGCTGATATTCTATCTGGACTTTGATAATGAGCTGAAATATTCTATCTGGACTTTGATAATTAGCTGATACATTCTATGAGGACTTTGATAATGAACTGATATACAGACCCACAACTTTCAGTACATAATGCCAAGCGCTTGCCGAAGCAGTAGTTGCTACCTCAGTACTAGTATTTGTATCGAGTAAGGTCAGTTGCAGCCGGAGCTCGAACCCACAATCTCCCCGATCACGAAGCGGAGTTTCTATCAAATGAGCTACTATTACGGCAATTTATAGCACTTAATTTTTAGAAATATTTTGTTGATCAAGGTTCCTTTGATTAACGGAAAACCTTGCTCCGTAAAATCAAACCTTTCTTTTACTCTTACTTCATTCTGATCCCTGTATTGATAGGTGTCCTGAGTTTATATCAACCGTAATTTATTGTACTGAGATTTAAGTCAATAAAAAATACAAATCATCATTTTTTTTTTTGAATTAGAACGGTTTAAGCCGGTATGATGTGTTGCTTATCTCACCAAGTTATATTTTGAATGAAAAGGGGCGATTTTTCAAGGAAAAAAACTGGGGGGATTTGACGCGAAAAATTGATTTTGCTAGCTATGAAGATTGCTGATTTATGACAAAAAATTAGTAAGCGAACTTGGACCTACTCCCATAGTGCAGAAACAGAAGGAGATATACCGTGTTAATGATTTAAAATCCGTCAGAATAAATTGAAGTCGTACATAGTCCACGAAGACAGAGTATTACAGTGGGAGGAAGTCTGAAAGAGCATAAGACACTGAAGGAAAAAAAGAATAGTATTGCTAGGAAAACAACAGACTCAGCACTTGACACACTTAAAAAGATAAAGGTGAAATCAATTATGAAATCTTACAAAGCTTAAACTCCTGATCAAATAGGGATACTATATTGAAGAGGAGGCAGTTATATAGATGAAACAATAGGAAAAGAAATCTAGAGTAAAGAAGGAAAGATTTATTTCAAATAGTTCTAAAGCCGGAGAAACTCGGGAATTCCAAATAAAGGTGATGGAGATTGACGGAAAATAAAGGAAATAAAAAAAAAATACAAGAAAAACTTCCATGCAGTGGACAATTAAATATGTCAGGAACGAATTTAGCTCAGCTAATGAGAAAGACGATTGATTGATAGCTTTTAGTTTTACAGCCCTATCTAGTTAATCAATCAATCGTACTTTTCATTAGTTTAGCTAAAAATAAATGTCTAAATGTAGAAGATTATGAATAGAAACTGTAGATCAGAATTAGAAGTGAAAAGGGGAAAAATGATAGAAGTAAAAAAAAAACTTAAAAAATCACTTCAGTTTAATATAATGAGGGAAAAAAGACTTGCATTCAACGATAAACAGCCAATAGAAGTATTGCTGTCTACCCTATGTAGATTTAGAAAAATCTTTGCAGGGGTACATGACCAGCAAGAAACAAATCTATCGATAAAAACTTTAAAATGACCATACTCTCTCATGTCAACTGTAAAGTCAGTGTCCAATTATAAGTAATAGACAATTTCAAAGGTGCAACATCTTTTCAAGACCCTCTGGCCAAGGCGAACATTTTCCATGACTTAGGAATGAACTTGCTGCAAAATCTTCAACCTTATGGCTAACCCAGAATAGGATTGCTTTCAACTTATAAAGTTGCAACCTCGGTGAAAGTGGGATAAAGTAGGACCTAAATTATTTGAGGATAAAACAACTTATCACTCCTCTACCAAATGATTATCCGAATCATGACTAACAGTACCTGTATTAATAGAATATAATATCTAGGCTAGGTTTTGGGACTGTTAAGTGGCTTGTGACAAGGGCAGCTTCAGTTTATACACATGATTACTCAGCTGAAATTCCTAATTCACATGCGATGTGTACAGAAGCATCGTTTTTCTTATATCAAATATTTGAAAGTTGAAATAGACCTGTCAAAACTTATATGAACCGTCACAGTCGCAGAGCGAACACGGACCTCCGAAACATCAGAGGTGGGATCAGGTGCCATGGAGTGATGAGAAAGGCGTTGACACAATCAAGATCCTATTCCAAAATATCTGACATTTACGAGGGTTTTTTCTGGCACGTAAAATATCAAATTATAGTTTTTAAAAAAGCCTGGAAAACGTCAGATATTTCGGACAATAAAGATTCCTCATTGCTCCATTACTGAGTGCCGAGTAAAGGTCTAAATTCTAACTCTTTCAACGATATCAGTTATATGATTGAAAAATTCTCGAACAGGACGAAAAACACCATACAACTGACCAATCAATGAAAAACAATGTCAGGATTTGTAGAAAAAATCCATTAATTTTGACCGCATCACGCTAAACTGTCATGCAAGTATCATTTCGTACTTCAATGAAGTTTAATGCGGTATGGGCAGATGCTGCTGTCAAGAGAAATTGTGAAATCTGACATCAAGAATGGAATGGAGAATGATACTTGTCAAAAAATTATCTCCTTAGAGAGAGGGGTTATATTATATGCAGTCTTATGATATTGATTTCGTTCATGAAGTCATCACACGCCATGAATACTACCTTGTACGTTCATAATTAGTAACTCTGTATTTGTCATCTAGATAGAAGGAGAACAAATACACTGAACGACAATCTTGTGTAACAGTTTTCAGTTGTCTGAAAGGACAAAATTTAAACAAAAATGATTTTCCTTCTCCTTTCGATCAATAAATGCTAATTCATTAAGGTCTCTAATATAACAAGGTTTCGCCCACTTTCACCCGGGATTCAGGATTATTATTTTCTGAACTCGTAACAATTCTGTTACACAAGCGATTGTACGAGGTTCACTGTATACGGTGTTTTTTTTTTTACTTAAGTTCATATGTTGACAACAATCTTGACCAAAAGGAATGCAAATGACCGCATTGGATGTTTGTTTGATGACATACACACTAGTTATTACGTCAAGCTCATTGACACAGCTTTCACTTAGAACCATCTCCAGCTTAGTTTGGACTTTCAGTAAGGCGTGGCATTCTCGGTGCTACATGTTTACTACGTTTGTCAAGCGGCGAATAGATTCTCATTGGTTAAGAAATTAAGCTTTGACTTCATATGCAGCAGATTTTGAACTTTAAATGCAGAAACTTTTAGCTTGTATGCATAAAACATGTGTACTTATCGTTTTACTTTCAGACGAGATGTGTTAAATTCAATATAAAAAAGATTAATTAGCACATTTATAAAGTAGAAGTTTATTATACTATTATTTACTCCTCGAGCGTTATTAATTTGCCAAATCACGAGAAGAGAAATGCAAGAAATCGGGAGAGCTGGTTTTCAAATCGTACTGTGGGGTTTCGGGACAAGGTTCAAATTTCGTAAAAAAAAATCGTGCAGATCCCGAGAATAGACAGATCTTCGTAAAAACCACACAAACTCTGGATTGAGTGACTGTCATTTAAACTAAAAGCTGACACGAATTGTAAATTCTGATGATGTGTACCTATTTCTTTTATTCTCTCGTTATTTCTAAGGCCCTATGTAAGCCACTTACTTAGACGAGTATATGCTACATAGCGCTCGGTAGCAACAAATCAAAGTACTGAGACAGTACTGAAAGACGGGGTCAAAATAGTTTTCATGTTAGATTTCACAATCGTGCTTTTTTTAACGAGTTTTGATAATTTTTTAATAAACATACTAAAAAAACTGTGAATAATATAAATTCGCGTTTTTCATTTAATTTCCGAGAAACAGTTATTGTATGCTTTACAAGAGCTGACCATGTAGTCCTTCACATACGGTATCTTAGAATAATTATACTCTCTCATAATTGATCAAGGAACCATCAAAGACAGAAATTACTATATATAAAGAATTTGATCAATCAATTGTATTTGTTCCCCTTTCTTCTCGTGAACAAGTCAGTTACAGAAGGAGTTTACAGATTTTAAACACCAGCCGTGCCTCCAGATTTCAGGAATTCAATTTAGAACTGGGGATCAATAGTTTCCATTTTCACCCGATCTTGGGAATTCATCATCCGATTACCCAACGTGCAGGATTTAGCTCTGTTTTCAATTACACATGAAATTGCTTTGTTTTTGTATTCAGGCTCTGCTTTGGTGGAAACTTGTAGTTCTGTTTTACCGTAAGCAGAAGTTTCCTGTTTGATGGGGGAAGTCGATCATTTTGTAACACTGTTTCAGTGACCAGTAAATTACATTTGGATAAATGGATTACTTGCAAGAAACCAGTCACGGAAGATTTCTTTGTTTTATTTTATTTTTATCTTTTAAAACTTAATAAGAGTTCGCGGTACTGGAACGGCTCTCACTGAAATAAAGTGATAAAAGTTGTACATGTATATACTAACTATAGCAACTTCCTTGTGATCAGTGACTATTCCTGTAGAGTGAGATGATACTCCTGTCACGATTATAACACCTACCCCAGACTGATGACAGAAGCAGATAAACAGAATATATAGGACTTTGTGGGTTTTGCATGGTTGATATGTTTAACCCTCCTCCATCATCCCAACCCCATGTTTGCCTATCTTGGCGAGATGAAAAAGCAAACAGATTGATTCAATACATCAAATGCTTTAGATTCTCAGTGTTACACAACTTCAACTGTTTCCAGTCATCAATAATTCAGAGGAAAGTTTTGTCTCTCATTTTTTAGCCGGTGACTATTGGGGAAAAATATCTAAAAGATTTAATTACGACTCGATGATTACATTACATAACTTGTGTTTTATGTTTAGAAAGTAATTCTATTTATTTAAAATCTGACAATGCCAGTTGTTAAAATATCAATACCACTTATAAAAGGTTGTTGTAAATAAATGGAAAACGTCTGCAACGGACATTTTTAAGAAAAATCGACAGAAAGAAAAAAATAATCTAATTCTTAATATGAACTACTAAGAGGAAGTCTTACAAAATAAAAAATTGAATTGTTTTTTTTTTTTTCAAAAAGAGAAGGACACATATTTTATATCATTATCACGATTCAGATAGAATATATCATCTAATTATCATCATTCAGATAGAATGTGTAAAAGTCCATGTAGAATAATTATGTCAGCTCATTATTATTGTCCAGATTATGTGTCAGCTTATTATTTTCGTCCAGATTATATCGTCCAGAATATAATTTATAAGTTTTTTTTTAAAGTCTAGAAAGGATATATCAGCTAATTTTCAAAGTCCAGATAGAATATATCAGTTCATTATCAAAGTCCAGATAGAATATATCAGCTCATTATCAAAGTCCAGATAGAATATCAGCTCATTATCAAAGTCCAGATAGAACATATCAGTTCATTAACAAAGCCCAGATAGAATATAAGCTCATACTCATATAGCGTAAATTTAATTCATGTGTTATCACCACGGCTTCCTGTTTGAGGGTTCTAACAGTAAACTAATAGACGGGGTCACGTCTAAAAATGACAGTACTGGGTACTTCTTACACGGCAGAATAGAAAGTTACAAAAGAAACTTACAACAGTTGCACAGGCTAGTGCTTTATACAAACAAATAAACGTAACAATAAAATAAAAAATAAAACAAAGGCAATGTAGATAAAAAGCACGAATACATGACGCCATTCCACTCAGATGTCAGGTGTAGGAAAAAGCAAAGAGTATACCGATGCTGATATCGTAGATAGTAATATCGAATATGGCGTATGCCTATTTATGAGTCGTGTATAGCTTTAACTCACCTGGAAATTAACCACTTACCCTTAACAAGTCTCTTGGTGTAACTGCCGTGCTGAACTAAGAAAGAAAGTCCCATCTTAGAATTGACCAGTTTGGTAATACAGGAAACACATTCCAAGAGCTTCAAGGCTTCGGACAAATCCGTCACACGTCGACTACTGATGACGTCAACAGCATCCAACAAGACGTCAAGACCGCCACAGTCCAGAAATCCCTGGACCCAGGCTTTATCGGACTTTTTCAGTTTCCTTTTGAGAGCCGTGAACGCCTTGACGGTGGGGGTCCTTAACATGTCCACGCAAACCTCCCCGTCACACTCATCAAACTGCTTCTGCAGAATCTTCTCTTTCACTTTTGTTCGAAATTTCCATTTTGAGGTTGCACCGGAAGTCTTTTCCTGATCTGAATCCGACGATGAATCCTCTGATGATTTCTTCTTGTCGTCCATTTTATCGTCTGATACGTCAGACCCGTCTTTGGCGTCAGTTACGTCAGCGTCTGTCGTTTCTCTGTGGACGTCAACTATAATATCCTCGTCTGGTTCCCTCTTTGAATCAGTTTCTGGTTGTTCTTTTGCTTTCTCAAATTCTTCGTCTGGTTCTTGCTGAGGAGTGAGTGGCGGATCTCGTCGACGTTTTCTCTTGCGTCTAAATGACAAGCGCCCTGCCACGCGCCTTAGTGCGCGGATAATTCCCGACATGACCTGTGATATATTGGACCTAGAACGACAAACAGTTGTTACATTCAAATTGAAGTGTCACACGGAACTTTTTAATAACGATTTATTTTTTTAGATGAATATATTTTTTTACAACAAAGCTAGTGGGCTAGTAGGCTTGTCAAGGTAGGGCACATTCTCTATCATTGATAAGAGAGACTATACAGAAAATGGCATCTTAGGAATGTGCAGACAATCTGCACTATACGTGGAGATGGTTCATAAATGAAAACTTGGTGACGATTTTTATAATGTACACATATATATTTACAACTCTATTTGCATAAATTAATAAAGACACATCTACCTGAATTCTTACCTGAACTAACAAACCCCAGGACACTCGTGGCTGTTGAACAACATTTCAAAATATTTTGCAAAGCGGAAATCAATTATTTACCTAGACCAGGTTATAAATAGACATTTAACCTTTGCCCCCGGTTATAAATTTACCTGGCTTATGATCGTCCTCTCCCTCTTAATTCATAAACCCAATGACTATATTTCAGTGTAGTGACGGGTCGTGGAAGTGATCAATTATCCGTATCTCAGACAGCTAACTTTATGTTATTTGTCACTTTCCGTTAATATTACATTTGTAAATATTATATAGGTATGGAACTTTCAAGCTTTTTACTTAAATACAATAAAGGTCATTGTTAAATTTTTACACCTAAATTTTTTAAATGTTTGTGTTTGGGACTACGCATCACCAAGCTTATTCTAAACATCGGTTTAGGTCCACGCCCCATGGCTTTTTGAGATCCGCCCATGCACTATTCATAAAGTATTAGTACAGTATTATGAATCTAAATCGCTTGTTATTGATAGTACAAGAAAGTCTTCAACTTTGGTCTAATGATCTGCCTTTTTATTTTATTTTCTTATCCAAAAAAGGACTTGCGTAGGTAGGCCTTGAGTAACATATTTTCCTATATATGCGGGTGCATTTATGAAGACAAAAATATGACAATCACTTTAAAAACAAATTTAATTCGACGTTAATATTCCAAAAAGATTTAGTTCTGCAAAATGCAAACAATAAATTATTTTGATTCAAAAATAGATTAAAAGCAATCGATAAAAAACAGTAAAAAAAGAGTATTTTTTTGGTTTCAATATAAATGTTTCTGAAGGTAATAAAATCTCACGAAATTGTATAAAAAATGTCGTAATCATAGAGATTACATTTCAACAAATTGACACGTACCAAGAATCCGCATGGATTTAATATCTGAAAACCAAGTGGGACAGACAGACTAACAGACAGAAAAACAGAGGAACAGCTGAACGGTCAGCAAGACAGACGAGAGAGAAACCTACTGCCCCCTCCGGTAAAGGATTAAACAGGCAAACGATCTTACCTCCATTATTATGAAAAGTCCACACAAAGTAAATTTTAACCAATCCTTTTTTCCCCTAAAACTTTACAAAACGTGTTTGCCCCGATCATTATCATTCGTCAATCTCCAGACATGTGGCTTTACGTGATTCACTGCCGATTTTATATAAAGGCCATGAAAGCTGAACATGCAAAATTTTTCTTTTAATATAGAAGTCACCTTATTTAGCCAAAAAGTCGTGTTATGTAATTACTAACAATTGTCTTGTCGGGACCACAGTCTAGAAGATGTCTGGATGCACTGTATGTCGGAGATTTATCAGTTTTACTCGTAGTAATTTTTCTCATAAAATATTTAATCCGAACCACCTGAAATTTTTAGAATTATTTTTCTATGTAAATTAGTCGAATATTAGGTTCATCAACTTGACCCACTCAAGTAGTTTCCATAGCGGTTTTAATATTTCGAAATAAATCGTATTTTAAGTTAAAATGCATACCATGTCAACTAATTTTACTAACAAGTCATCGGATGATTAACACATAAAGTCAAAAGTAACAAAGGTCTACTTTATATTTGTCGATGTCAAGGTTAAGGACAAAGTCTACCCGAGAGTCTTATTATAATTTAGCTACATATATAAATATGAAGTTTGAAGGTTATCCTAAAGAACAAAATGTTAAGAGCTAATAAAAAAGACGAGCGGACATTAACAATCAATCCTATGTCAGCGTCGACAGCTTCGACATTGTTTTTTAAAAACTACATTTTTTGTTGTCTACATTTAATACCCTCCGAAAATATTCTTTGACCTTGGAACTAAAATAAATGTCGAGAGTCAGCTAATACTTCCCGGTACACAGCATTGCCCCGAGCTCATGATTAAGAAAAAATGACCGTGTATACATAAATCTAAAAATCAAGAAATTTGACATGATCAAGTTTAATGTAATAATATAAAACGGACATTTTACTTCTCTTCAAATGGGCAAATACATTTTGAAATTAAGGTTAACTTTGATTTTTCCACTAAAATCTTCGTAAATCACACAATAAGAACTTGTACTCAGAAAAAAATCCAAATGTCAAGTCAACATTTCAAGAGTTTTAATGATTACAGTAAGACAACACAAATTTTAAACAATGGAAATTTTTTAAGTGAAATTACTTGATTTCTAGTATAATTTTCAAACAAATTACAAGCACTAAATGTGCGAAAATAATGAAAAGTGGTTTGTCAACACTTAATGCATTAATACATGTATAACCCCCCCCCTTCCCTTACGAAATAGTTTCTTTCCCTAAAAGTTTCTGTTTTTCTGCCAAAAAGAAAAAAGTCGGATTTCTTTAAATTTTAATAATCAGTGGGAATGCATGCCTTCTGGTAAATATCCTGGATCCGCCCGTGATTTATATCAAATCGGCCGGATCTATGTTATAAGCTTAAGGATACAGTAGATCTATTTTTGACCTAATAATAATGTTAATATTGACAGTGGAATGCAAACTGTCACACTGTGACACAGTTCCCTTACATGTAAGACTATATGTGATTCTCGAACATCTAACATGAAGAATAGAAACCATTATATCTAAAAAATGAAAGTATTGGTTTTGTGGAACATGATTCTACACTTTTAGCATTTTACCTTGAAATATTCCCATAAATATGTTTTATTGTATTGAAGCTTTTGGCAAAATCCTCGTGAACGTCTGGCTATTTTAGTGTAAAAGGAAGGAACATAATAAAATGCCAAATTTATTACTTTAAACCCAAATTCCAACTACCTACCTAAAATTTATATACAATTGTATAGTTCTTACCTTTCCACGACCCTCGAGAACTGTTTAAGATGTATCTTTATTCCGGCAAACTACCAATAAAACTACTATAACGGGGATGTTCTTAATATACTATTTAAAAGCTACTAGTTTTAGTAAAGGCGGATCCCGGAATTTTCTAACAACAAAGGCTCCACTTTCAATGAAAAAGTGCACTCAGTGTAGTAACTAAGAAGTGTGAGGGGAGACGTTTCAAAGAAAACAGATTAAATTTTATCAACTTCATAACAATAATATTTTTCGTGAGAGGGTTTGAATTAATTTTTGGAGGGTGGGGGTCCAATCATTTTCAGCTTGGTTTATAAAGGGGAGGGGGGGGGGCTGATACACGTAGTGGGCAGAGTCATACACAGATAATGAATATAATTGACAGATTGGGAATTTCTGAGCAATATCAACTGTAATCTAGTAAAAATTCTTGGTATATAAACACGTATATTGACTGAACAGAGTTTAAAATTGATAATTCATGTACATTTTTTAGGGGGGGGGGATTAACAAAAAAATAAATTAAAGTTATAGTAATAGATGTACAGAAAATATTGAAATACTTTTTAAATAGGGAAAAAAGTTAAAGCTTGATAACCATTCATGAAATGTTTAAGCAATATTTCACATTGTATTGTTAGTGAGTTAGTATTCAAAAAGTTTAAGTAACTAAGTCTAGCTATTTTGAATAACACTATTTCAAGGTACTTAACTAATCCAAGAGAAAGTACTGGACTTGCATATGTTGACCGTACTTAATTTATCATTTTATCCAGTAACTTTTTTCCATTTGTTCCATTAATTTTGCCTGAAAGCACCACAATTAGTAAACTTATATTAGAATACATTACAGCGATAGTAACAAATAAGCCACCTGAAAGTTGTGAGCTGTTTTTTGAATGACTTTCAAGGTATAGTTTAGTTAGTCCAATGAAGACAAAAAGGGCAAAACTTAAGCAATGACAGAAGGTTTTTCAGAATATGCTTATATTTTCACAGGAATGCCAGAGAGCATATTAGCTGCAGCATATGCACGGATTGGGCAGAGTGTTCTTCATATTGACAGGTACAGACATGATGTGACCTACTTACAAATTTAATAAACTAACAAAATGTACAACATAATAGACAGTATATATGGAGGTGATACTAACTAGCTGGTCAGTAATCTATTCTTTCAGATTACTGATAGATCAACATATTGGATGATTATAATTCTTGTTATACAGATGTTAAATTTTGCATTTTATACCAAAATAATAATTACATTATTATTTGATAAATATTATTCAAAGATAATTAATTTGTAATGAAATGCATATTTCTAGATCCGTCCTTTTACAGTGATTTGATGTTCATTATTTAAATACCTACTCTATAATTCTAGAAACCCATACTACAGTGGACAATGGGCATCATTCAGCCTGAGGTCAATCGAGGAATGGGTTCAGGTAGAAAATTGTTATTATAATTATAAATAAGACATTTCAAAGAATCGGTTGAGATAAGTAAATATTTTAAGAAGTAATGTTTTATTTATCTACTCTCAATTGTTTTTGAAATAAAATTTCATCAAGATTCTTTTTTTTTAACCCCCGTGTATACAAGGCGGCTACATGAAAGTGTTTGACGCGTGACCAGGCAATCATTTTCAAAAGACACAAACTCTGACTTTCAGGTAGCACGGGTAGCTGGCCTGTCAATCAAATCAGCAGCTATTGTTTTTTTCTGACTGAACAGAGTTTAAAATTGATAATTCATGTACATTTTTTAGGGGGGGGGGATTAACAAAAAAATAAATTAAAGTTATAGTAATAGATGTACAGAAAATATTGAAATACAGTAATACATGGAACAGTTTCCTCTGTAAAATAATCAATTTAAAACTACATTCAAATTAACATACAGTAATTTCAAATATTTGAAAAATGAGAATCTTTTACAAGTATAACCTGCACCGGAAAACCCTGCTTCATGCAAGTCCACAAATTTTTTACCAAAAAAAAAAAATCAGAATTTGACGAGAGGAGCGGGAGAGAAATAACAAGATCGACATGCATCAGGACTATTTTATTGAACTTCTGGGCGTGGATCTAGATATTTCACCTACTGGTCGAATTTGGAGATGTTTAGATCTTTTTGTTAAAATGTTTAAAAAATGCATAAAAATATATAGTCTGCTTAAGCTTACTTGGCATTTAGTCATAGATAAAAATTAGATACCAATAAAAATCATATACATGTATTGATCAAACGTTAGAGAGTTAAAAACTTTTTTGTTTTATTTTAAATATGTACAAAATAAGCTATATTACCTTTGCTGGTGCCATATTTGTCCATCACGCCCAACTCCTTATCAGCTTTTAAGTACAAGTGCTTAAAACTTGAAAGTTCAGTTTAAACCCCCTATCTGTGTAAACAAGATATCAACAGAATCCATTATTAATTTTCACAACTATCAATATTTGAGTGCTCCGACCTAGTCTGTTCTCGTGGTCAGATGCAGCTCGTACACAATCCCTGGTAATATGTAAAAAAGGACCAGCTCGTGAATTACTGCACATTATTCACGCATAATCACGACAGAAATTACAAGTATTTGATGGTAATTTGTCAGAATCATATCATCATACTTCATCCATCAACTCGTGACAAAAATGTGTTTTTGTCTCTTTACAATGTCAAATACATCGATGCTTCATAACAAATGTCTTAAATAGTATTTATTATCTACATACACGAGGACTGCCCGAAAAGTGAGACGTAACACATTCTGATATCTTCCTTTTTTCAACATTTTCTTATGAATATTGGCATTTTAAAAAACAAAACACACACACACACACACACACAACTAACAAACAAACAAACAAACAAAACATATATAGAAAAAAAATATTTCAAAAATGTAGGTTTTGAAATTCTTTTAGACAATGTAACTAGCATTTACTAGAAAATTACTTAAGACTCTAGATAAAATCATTGTCTAATATCGAAAATTATAATTCATAGAGAAAGGGGGGATCCCAACTGTATCCAGAACCAAATGTTCTACATATATTACAATGTACCTCACGACCCTGACTTTGACTGTGCCACAAAAGGGGGAGATCAAACCAGCCCTTCAGTGATGATTTTCAATACTATATACAGGGATATTTTCGCCCTTTCACAATTGCGTTTTAAATTCGCCCTGTCATAGTTTTATTTAAAGAGGCTTGAGTTGTGACCATTTTAAGACTATATCGGTCTCCTTTAGAAGAAGAGCTCCATATGAACATATACAAAAATGATTAAATTTGAAAACTAAAATGTATGAAATTTTCTTTGCCAAATGATAATTGACAGTTTAAGATATCATATCGAGTAAATGTACTCATATGGTGGTTAATTTGGTGACCCCCCCCCAGCCTCCTTAAGAAATTATACTGTATTCTATGAATTGATCCCGTTTTAAATTCGCCCAAACGAGAGTAGGGCGAAAATAAAACGGGGGCGAAAATTTACCTGTTTATAGTATTACCAAACACTGATGACCCCGTATGACAGCTTTGAATCTACGTTAACGTTTTTTTTAATGTGGGGTCAAACTTAATTCCAATGTCAAGTTCAAAGGGTCACAATCGTAAGTATCCAAAAAAGCCTTGACATTTGGAATATATATGTGAAATCACAGGTGCTTTTTGACAGAATTATCCCTAGACCCCCCCCCCCCCCCC